>CM076580.1:1723366039-1723841524 GCA_034641835.2 Pinus albicaulis
TCCTGATCGTGGGATTTTGAAAATGAACGGTCTGGATCTAAAGAGAGGGCGGATGTATGGATGGAGGGAAAGGTAAGGCATGAGGGTAAGGCGGAGATCAGGTAGCCCAGGGCCGTTGATCTGCAGAGATCAACGGTCCTTATTCATTTAAATTTGAAATGTTGGGGTAAAAAAATATAAGGGAAAAATGTTCGAAGATGGGGTTTTAGGCCTTTAGCGCCTGACTGCGGGGCTTTAGGGCATATGGAGGTTAGGAGCTAAAGGAAATAAGCCCTCGGGGGCTTAAGAACTTAGGAGCGCAAAAGACTGTTTTAGGCCCAAAATAGTGATTTTTAAGCCAAATTAAGGGTTCCGATAGGTAAAAGGAGGCATTTTAAAACCAAATAAAAGGGAAATATAAGGTTTAAAGGGGTTTTTTGATGATTTTGAAGGTTAAATGAAGGGTTATGGAGGGATTTCATGAAGGAAAATAAAAATGAAAATGGGGTTTATTTATGAGTAAAGGAGGAGTGAAAATGATGGGAAAATAGGGTTTTAAGCAGTCTTTCTCTTGGAAAATAGCAGGTTCTTTAGGATACAGAGGGAAACAGCGGTGAAGATTAACTCAAAGGATAAAAACCTTCATAAGACTTTAAAACTAAAAATTTGGAGATGAATTGTTTCTTAAAGGCTAAAAAGAGATTTAGCCACCATTTGATATGGAAAATTTTATAGGTGGCTAACAGTGGCTCCACATGGGGATGGAATCTTCTTGAAGGTGTCAAGAATATTCAGCTATTGATCTCTGGCTTTCAGTAAAACAGTTCCTTAATCCATTGGGCAGCAAACTTTCTTTTCTTTTGCTAGTCTTTCTTTGATTTGATGATTTCTGCAGCAATCTGGAACAATGGAATTCTATCAAAACAACATCTCTACCTACCCATTCCTAATGATCCTAACAATCTTTCTTCTTTCAGAGTGCATTTGAATTAGCAAAATCTCTTCATCAACATTTTATT
This sequence comes from Pinus albicaulis, assembly GCA_034641835.2. Lineage (NCBI taxonomy): Eukaryota > Viridiplantae > Streptophyta > Pinopsida > Pinales > Pinaceae > Pinus > Pinus albicaulis. The sequence continues at coordinate 1,723,367,038 of CM076580.1, forward strand.
CTTTTGAAAATAGGAAACTAATCTATTTCTACTCTTATTTCTCCATGAACTCAGTTTAAAGAGTTGAGTTCATAAATTTCTCTACCTAACTACTATTTGTCAGGATTAGACTGTCTGACATATTTTTATTCTCTAAATTCTAAGACAAAAAATTTAAAAGAAGCTAAGCCAGGATTGAACAGTCTAACTTGATGTTGATCTATGGCATAAAAACAAGCTGCACGTAAATTTTTATTTGCAGAAAATTAAAGCATAATTTTGAAGGTTTAAGATCTGAAAACTAAAACATCCTTCATTATTTCTTCAACTCTGTTTTTAGGTTTTTTGAGTTGTTTTTCTTTCTCATCTGGTTCTAGTTTTGAGCTTCTTAGAACTAGTTCTTCTTCAATCTCATAGGTTCAAGATTTGAGCTTGTTTGAACCTTTATTTTTCTATCCTTATCTACCTTACTGATAAACCAAGATTACGCTGTTTGGCTAATCTAATTCACTAACCTATCAGCAGTAAATTGAAAACCTGATTAGTCATGATTAGGTTGTATGACTAACTAGAAGTGTGTTTTTAGGAGTGGCATTTGAGCTTGCACACTTTCAGATTTTGTCTCCATTTTTGGTATGGGGTTGTACCTTTCTTGCTTTTACAATCTTCCCTCTTTTCTTTTCTATTGTTTTTGTATATTTTATTTTTCTAACTTTGAATCCAATGTTTAGACAATATATTTACAATGAGAAAAAAGGAAAAAGCTTCAAACTGATATAGTCAAGAAAAATAATGTTTGAGCATCCTGCCATTGACAGGACCTCCAAAAAGTTCAGTTCCATTCACTTCCTGCAAAGAATAAGCATTGTTACCAGTAGTAGAATGAATGAGATAAGGTTCTAGCCATAAGTTATCAAATTTTCCATGTTTTCCCTTCTCTTCTCTCTTGGAATCCCACTTCAAAACTTTATCTCTAATGTTGAAATCACTGACCTTGGTTCTTTTATCAAACAGCTCCTTGATGTTTTCTTGCTTGTGTAGAGCTCTGTTGTAGACTTCCTCTCTGGTTTGTTGAAGATGTATATTCTGATTGATTCTTCTTGTCATATCATTTTCTTCAGACTGCACTTCTTGGATCAGCTTCATGACTGGCACTCCTAGAATATTTGGAAAAATTGCATTTTCTTCATAAACTAGCTGGTAGGCTGACATTCCAATTGATTTCTTAAGTTTTAATTTGTCAGCCCATAGTGCGTGTACTAGCTTTGTGTGCCATGATTTCTTATTGTCTTTCAGCAACTTCTTTATTATGTTCACCAAACTCTTGTTTGAGGATTCTACCAACCCATTACCTTGAGGGTAATAAGCAGTAAAATGGCCCAATGTAATCTGATATTTGTGACAGAATTCAACCATATTTTTGGATCCAAATGCAGCAGCATTGTCAGTGATAATTTTCCTAGGACAGCCAAATCTAGATAGGATATGATTTTCAAGGAGTTTTATGATAACAAATTCATTGTCTTGCCTAGAATGGATGGCTTCTATCCATTTGGTGAAGTAGTCTGTTGCAGTGAGAATCCATCTATGTTAGGCAGATGAGGGTGGATGGATTTCCCCAATGAAGTCTAGACCCCACTGCTGAAAAGGAGCTTCAACAGTGATTGGATGCTAAGGTAAAGGAAGCAATTTTCTTTTGCCTTCAAAGAGTTGGCATTTGTGACAAGCAATAATCATTTTATGGACATCTTGAAAGAGGGTGGGCCAGTGGTAACCATCTCTAAGGATTTTATTGGAAGTTGTCTTCCAATAGAGGTGGCATCCACATTCTCCTTCATGGAAATCATGCTTGATCTTATATGCATCTTTCTCAGGCAAACATTTAAGCAATAATCCACTAGCATTTTTCCAATATAGACATTTATCCAAAATGTAGTAGTTAACAGCTTTCAACTTTAAAAATATTGCCTTTGTTTTAGACAAACCAGGAGGTGTATTCAAATTGAACAAAACATATAAAATATCAGCATACCAAGATGAAAAAAAAAATGATCTTCAATAATGGGAGTTGGCAACTCCTCCTGTTCATCTAATGCATTTATCATGTTTATATCAAGAGCTTCAAAATTAGACTTAGCCATTAATCTTGCTAGTCTCTGGCCTTCTATGAGCTTAGTGGGCTTGATTTCTAAATCATATTCAAGTATCACAACAATCCACTTTCCTATTTTTCCATTTGGATCTTGGGTTAAAATGTCTTTTAAAACTGAATTTGGCACAAATGCAATTATGTGGGAATGTAAAATGTAAATTCTGAAGTCTTTTAGGGCCTTGACTAAGGAAAAGACTTGTTTTTCCATGATATTGTACTTCAGAGGTGCATCTCTCAATGCCTTACTAAAGAATGCAATTGGCTGCTCTTGTCCCTTTAAATTGTTTTGTAATAGGACAACAACTACTATGTATTATGATGAAAATGAAAAAATGAAGAAATCTTTTGTAAAATCAGGACTAATGAGAACTGGTGTTTTGGTTAATGCTTGTTTCACCAGTTCAAATGATTTTTTTGCTTCTAAGGTGCACTTAACTCCTTCTTCCTTTTTGAGCATATTTGTCATGTTTCTAAGGATTTAAGCTAAGTTGGGTATGAACCTTTTCAAGAAATTAATCTTCCCAATGAAAGATTGAAGTTCCTTGATGTTTCTAGGATGGTTGATTTGCAATATACCCTCAATCCGCTTTGGGTCTATCTTTATTCATTATTCTGATATGATGTGTCCAAGTAGTTTTCCTTCTTGGAGACCAAACATTGTTTTCTTTGGATTTAAAGATAACCCATATTTTCTGCATTTCTCAAAGACTTTTCTCAAGTGTTCAAGGTGTTCTTCATCAATTTTGGAAAAAACAATGATATCATCAAGGTAAATAATAATGAAGAAGCCTAATTCTTCTGAGAATGCAATATCCATGGCTCTCTGAAATGTGGCACCAGTATTCATTAAACCAAAGGGCATTTTGACATACATGAAAGTACCCCCAAGGTGTGGTAAAGGTTGTTTTGAGTTGATCATTAGGATGTACTAAAATTTGATTGTAACTTGAGAAGCCATCTAACAAAGAAATCCTTTTAGAACCAACTGCTTTTTGTAGAATATGATCCATCTTGGGTAAAGGGTAGTTGTCTTTTAATGAGGCTTTGTTTAAGTTTCTAAAATCAATATAAAGCCTTATTTCTCCTATTTTCTTCCTAACTGACACAAGATTAGACACCCACTCTGAGTATCTAATAGGGAAAATAATTCCAGCTTCATACATTTTCTTGATTTCTTTCTCAACCAAAGGTAATTGAACAGGGTTGATTCTACGCAATTTTTGTTTAAAAGGTTTTTGGTTTTCTTTGAGAGGTATCTTATGCTGAATTATCTCTGTATCATAGGACTTTAGATCCTCATAATTCCATGTAAATACAGTAGAAAATTCCTTAAAGAGCTCAATGTATTTCAGTTTAATGTGAGCTGGCAAGGTTTTAGACAGTTTAATCATTTTTGGCTTTTGTTCACTGCCTATGTTACATTCTTCTACTTCAGTTTCAACAGGTTCCAGTTTTGGTTTTTTGGTAACATCATTGAAATAAAACAATTCTTCTAATGGGACCAGTCCTTTTGGCAAGATTTGAGTGTTAGATTGCAGCATTTCTAATTCTTCTTCTTCTAAATCTGCACAAATTTCTGTGGTATGTTCAAGTTTATTAGACAACAGATTTATATCATCAATCTCTGGAGACTTTACTTCTTCATCAAGTGGGTTTTCTTCAGTAGGACAGTCATTTTCATAATATGAATCTGAACTTGGTGGCTCAAATTCATTTCTGGACTGTAGGAAGTCTTCTATTTTTTTATCTCCATCAAAAACTTGCCAATATTTTTCGTTGTCTGGGACAACTAGTCTAAATTTGATTTGGGTGGTGCATTGTTTGGTTTCTTAAGGTGTTAGAAAAGTTCTAGCAGCAAAGGCTAAACCATTAGCAAGGATATTTTGGTTTCTTGGGACAAAAATAAGTTGGAATTCATCAAATGTTTTTAATAAGTCAATGACATCATTTCTATAGGCTCTAAGTCTGGGGTGTTTATCTCTATATTCCCCATTCACTTGCCTAATAATCAACTCTGAATCCCCATGAACTTTTATCCTTTTGGCCCCTAATTTCTTCAATAAGTGTAGGCCTAAAAGGAGGGCTTCATACTCAGCTATGTTATTTGAACATTGAAAATTTAAACTGTAGTAATGCCCTTCAGTATGATTTTTCTGAGTGTTATGTATCCATATGCTTGCACCTGTGTTGTTCCTAGTGCAAGACCCATCAAAATTCATACTCCAAAGAGGACTAGTTTCAGTTTTACTAGTTTGGCTACTATCCTCTTTATCTTGTGTGCTTTCGGATTGTTCTTGACAGTCAGTATTGTGTTGAATTTGTTTTAGTTCCTCATGTTCTTCATTATGTTGAGGATTCTTCTTTTGATTCTCAAAGTTGACAAACAATGGATGATTGTTTTGTAGCTCTGGACCTATGATTAGTTTGCTGTGAGTTTCTATTTTGACAAACTATTTTGATGCTTCTGTCTTGTCTTCCTCCTTTTCTGTGTCTGCCACTATGTTACGGTGAGGGGTGGCCACTAGGTCAGTTAAGGTTTCTTTCTCATTGAATATTTCATGATTGAAAAGAATAAATGAGTCAAAGCTTGTATGTATAGAATAAAGAGGAGAGTTGTCCGATCTTTCTAGGCTATTAACCATGTATTGCATATGAGATTCCCTATAAAGTCTTCTGGTTTGATTAAAAACAGGGATGGTAGCATATGTCATATCCATTTGCATTGTTCCTTGTAACTTAGCTCCCTATGATCTTGATAATAGCATACCATACTTGGGGGGTACATCAGCCACTACAATATCCATCACTAAACACTTGGCTGGAATTTGTGCTAAGTTTACACAAAGGTCTTTGATCAGACCTAAAAATTTCACTCTACTGGAGTCAAAGGAGTATAGATATTTGTATGGTCTGGTGATTTCATGGCCTAGACTCTCCATTACTGCTTTGGGCATTAAGTTATGAGAGGCCCCTGAATCATGCATAGCATTGTGCAAAATTTTGTCATGAATTTTCAAACTAACATAAAAAGGAGGAACTGGTCCTTCTTGGTATCTTCCCTCAATCTTAGGATCAAATAAGAGCTCTGGTTGGTCATCATTGAGGTTAACAGTGTCATTATTTTCTGCTATTTTGAAAGATTTCAAAATTTGTGATCTATATACATCTCGGGTGACTAATTCAGTGAGGGGAACAGAGATTTTAATCTTGGCAATTTCTTGTTCCAAAATAAAAGGCATCTGACTTTTTACAATGTTTGTTTCAGCCTTATTAATCACTACTTTATCAACAAAATTAGTTTGTTGATTTCCTCTATTTAAATTGGTCAAAATTGTTTTGATAGGAGCACTAGTTGAGGTGCTAACGCTGCTAAGATCTGAACTTTTTTTTCATTAATTTGAATGCCTTTATCTTTGTTTTGATCATAATTTATAGCCACTGTTTTGTCCTTTTGTTTAATGCTTTTGGGTTTGTTCACAATGCTGTTTTTTGTAGATTTTTCAGAGGTTTTAGTTTTGGGAGTTTCCTAATTCTTCTTACTCCTAAGATCATATTCTTTTGGGGTTTCTATGATGACATTTTCCAACTCTTGATAGTAATATTCATCCTTTGCTCCTTTATCATCATAGGGTGTGTATAGACCTTGTTTCTTGTTAATAGGAACATCAAAATGAGCACTACCTACTCCCAACATGTTTATGTCATCTTCCTTTGTTTGTTCAATTGTTTCTTCAATCTCACTTACATAGTTTTGATGAAAAGGAGGAATAATCTCCTGATCAGAGTCTCTTGGTCTATTTTGAGGTTGGTTTCTCCTGAAATTCTGATTTTGATTTTGAGATCGATTTCTATTTTGGGGAGCTGATTGGTTTTCTCTATATTGTGCCCTCTCAAGTATGCTCATCTTTTTCATCATTTCTTCTATCATCCTTTCCATTTTCGAGCTAGATGTAGAGGGTGCAGATTCCTCCCTAAATGATACTTTCTTTTCATTCCTCATCTTTTCTCTTTTCTCCATCAGATTTACTTCCACAGCTAAGGCTCCTTTCTGCATATCTCCTAGAGTCAAAGGATCTCTCTCTCTTAGTTGATAGGCCATTTCAGGATCAAATCCTTCAGGAAACTTATTTAAAGCTGAGCCTTGTGGAGGTTTCAAGTCTGGGGGTAGTGCATTATAAACACTATTGAACCTAGTGCAATAAGCTTCGACACTTTCCCCAGTGTTTCTTTTGAGATTGTTGTAGTCCAAAAGTATTTGGAGAGGGTTTTTCCTGACTTCCCATTTGTTTAAAAATAATTGATGAAAGTCTTGGAGGTCATTAATACTATTAGGGGTTAAGATTTTGAACCATTTTCTTACTTCTCCCCCTAAAATTTGAGAAAATAACCTAAGTTTGACAGTTTCATCATCAATCTCATTTCTATCAAAGTAGTCATTCATCTTGTCCACATGTTGTGAAGAAGTAGTAGTACCATTGGCATCAAATAATGGTATCTTGGACTGATAGTCCTGTGGAATATTGACTAAAGGTAAAGGAAGGACTAGAGGGGCATACCATGTTGCCATGATAGGAGGTTGTGGAGAAAATAGGGGGTTTACAGCTGGAGGATGTGAAATGGGAGGGGGTTGATGGATTAGGGTGGTTTGAATAGTGGGTGTATGGGTAACAAAAGTGGATGGACCAGCAAGAGATTGTTGAGCAGATCTAGGATGAGAGAAAACAAAGTTATGTAGGAAATGAAAATAAGGTGGAGTAGTTTCTCTGCTACCAGGATGTTCACCTCTATCTTGGGATGAAAGTGGAGACTCAAAATATATCTGATCTATATCATCAAGTGACCTAGTTCTGAATGGGTTTCTTAAGTCAACTTGTGAATCTTGTAGAGCTGTAAGGTTTTCAGGAACAGAATTAGCTCTAAGGAGTGAACTGAAAATAGTTGAAGCTTGAGCCTTAGAATATTTCCTAAGAATTATTTCAGGGTTGTCAACTATCTCAGGAGGATTTGGGTCAGGATAGGCTCTAGTATGAACTCTTCTAGAAGCCACTATGCTATGTTTTCAGGCCCAACAACAGGAAAAGTTTAGCCAGATATGACAATCTTCAAGAGGCTAACTGATCTTTTAGCAAGAAAAATTTAATCCTTAAAGCCTTCTTAACTGAGTTTGAATGATGTTATGATAGTAATGGGTTTCCCAATGGATTATTTAGGTCTATTTAGGATTGTGGAGTCACCAGGTCGAAAATTTTTAGATTTTTGTGAAGGTAAAATGTTTTATGGTTCCACCACCATGTTTATTATGAAGCCAGTCTGAAATATTTTTGGATTTTTCTATTTTTGTACAGTCTTATGGGTTATGAGAGTGTCCTAAACCTGTTTCAACACTTAGCTAAGGTGATGAGACAAACATAGTTTACTCTTATGGCTAAGCTAGCTGATTCCTTCAAGGTTTGATAAGTCTCTATGAGAATCCTAAGGGTTACTTAGTTTGTCACTGATTCAAATAAGTCTTATCATGATTACCATTTTCTTTGGTAGTGCTTGAAGAGAGCTACTTATACTTCACTGAATGTTGAGTGTTTTGTTTTAAGGATTTCACTCAGAATTCCCAAGTGGAATCTCTTAGAAAACTAAGGAAAATCAGCAGGCCTACTGATGTTCAGTGGAGTCACCAGGTGAAGGATTTTTACTTGATTTCAGGGCTTCAAATTTGTTCACCATCAACAATCCGAACCACTCTAGGCAGACACTTGGTTCATTATTAAAAATGGGATTATTTGAGTTGTGAAATTATCTATTACTTCAGAATATCGCCAGTATGGTCGCCAGAAATTGTTAGGCATCTGTAACTTAGTAGAGTGGAAAAATAAATGCTGCAGAGACTACATCAAAAGCCACTTTGGGATTCTAGGATCTAGCCCTCCTGAATCTAGAGAGGGATCTCTCTATAAGTGCAAATATTGATTTATCTTTTAAGGTTTTGAGTATGATATTTGGCTAGTTATTAAGAACAAGGGTTTTTTGTTTGTTTGGTTGGTCAGGTATGATCTTTAATTGGATGGAATATCACAAAATGAAAGAGTTCAAAAGAGGTGAAGATGCAAGTATATTGAAAAGTGTTCAACAAATAGGATTAGCATGAAGCAGCTTTAAACCATTGGACAATGGAGTCACAAAAGGGTTTAATTGTACAACAATTTCAAGAGTGGTCCAAGGGGAAAGTCATCTATATCAAAAGATCCTTTAGATTAAATGATGGAGTGAAACATTAAAAGTTTTGAGAATGTGGAAAAATTCAATAATTTCAACAAGTATTTATCAACTTTCCATACAAGAAAATCCTTTTTAAGAAACTGTTTGAAACCAACCAAAGACAAGGCTAACCATAAACTTCTTTGGACAAGCTTATATTAAAGCTAACTTATCAGACAAACAATCCAGTAATCCACATGGCTACTTTCAGAAGGGATGAAAACAGATAAGAAAACAAAGTGCAACTTAAGATCAAGTCAGATGCATTAAAATTCCAGGGGCTCATTTTCAACATACTTGGGAAAACTGATCCAGGGATATTGGTGGCCACCCACCTATTCCACTCGGCTCCCCACCATTGTCTCTTTCGCTTTTCGCCCGACATGACTTACTATTTTTAGCAAGCTGGTCCCCAATCCTTGGAGCCGTTTTGAGGCCCCAAATGTTTTTCGAGTCCCGAACTTCTCGAGCCGTTTTGAGGCCCTAAATGACGTTTGGGTATCAAAGTGCTGCTCATCTTGATCATCAATTTGTCTCGAATGCCGTAGTCCCTCGGATAGAGCTTTCTAACGAGGTATGGTACGCGTCAAACGGAGATCGTATGCCAAAGTTACGCCCCTGGGAAGTTGAAACACCAATTTACCCAAACGGGGCCCATAGTTTTGCGCTTCATCTCCTAGGGTTAGGGTTTTGGCTGTTTAGGATTTCCCATTGTTTCTAAATGATAAATAGGCCCTCGAGCCTCATTGTAACACAGTTCAGAGGCCTGTAGCCGCCACATCTCTTCTAAGAGATAGCTACCAGCGCCCTAGCTAGTTTTATTTCCATTCTGTCTGTAAGCAAAATTCAGTTCGTTGATATTAATGAAATGAAGTGTTATTTCCGCTGGATCTCTATATTTATGTTTATATCTTTATTCTGTTGCGTTCCCGCATAAATCCGTACGTAAACTTTCAAATAACCTTTGGAGAAAGAACTAGAAGACAGGGAAAACCATAAACTTTTCTAGTTTAACTCTACTTAGCATGTAATGAAAATATCATTCAAGAACTTCCTTTCAAGTTTTGCACATCAAGACATGGACTAACCAACATTCCTTGATAATGTTTACACTTAACTTAAGTCATTCTTAAATACACAATTGGAGGAAAACATAAAGATAAAGCTTATCAGTGAGAGTAGGGTACTTTTAACAATAAATCCTAGCTCTATATTTGTTGTTCTTTATCAGAGAAAAGTGAAAAAAATGGCATATAAGAATTCCTATACCAATAGGTGTCATTTTTCATGATTGTATTGATTGAACTATGGAATATGTTCAAACCTTTTTCTTGGACAAAGGTGTTCCATATTCTTGAAAAACCAAAAAATCAAAAAATTTAAAAAATGTAAAGAGGGTATACCCTAAAAAGAAAATCAAAGGGTAAAAATAATAAAAATGGCCAAAAAGTAAAAGAAATGAACCCCATCAAAAACAAAGGCCAAGGAAAGTGTGCAAGTCTAAATGCCACTACTTTTTACTCTGATGTAATAAACAAATTGTGTGCAGCTTGTCAAACTTTTGCCACAATTGGTGAAGAGTCAAACTGTTTAAACTTGACTCATTCATGTTTCAATTTCATGTTGTAGAATAGAGAATAAATATCTGACCAAATAGTTTAATCTTGGCAGATAAGTAGATAGGTAGAGTTAATAAAAGGTGCTCAACAGTTTAATCTGAGCCCTTGGATGTAATAAGGGTAGAATTAGATAGATTTTCCTTGTAAAAAGAAAAAATGTTGATAAGGGTTTGCAAGTCTAAATGCACCCTAATAAAGAAGAGAAAATGGTAGTAGTAGATAGGGTAGGTAGATGGTGTTACAAAGTTTTATCTGATGAATGATGCTGCTACATGTTTTTGATCCTTTACTTTCATCACAAATACTGAAGCAGGGAATACAATGGAAAATCACAGAAAGCAAAGTCAAAATCATTAACTTCCCTCATCACTTTCTCCTCAAAAGTTTTACTAATTTCCCCCAAAAGTGCTAAGGTATTTGGAGATCAAAAGGGGCTCAAGGCATTTCCTTGACTTCTGGAGGGACCGGACCCTCGGCCTAATGATCAAAAAGACCTAAGTACTTGAGGTAATTCATCATTATAATCATCCATCTTTAACAATGTCCTAAGTAAAATCCCATTTTACTTAGGAATATCATGCAAAATTCCATAGAAATCCCTCATGATAACTTGCTATTCTAAGTTTAAGTGTTGAAGATAAGATATTGCAATTTACTTCAAAAGTTATCACTTTCTTAGATGTGCAAAGTGTTTTGAGTTCCCTTGTCCCTTGGTCATATTGATGTTTAACTTTATTTTACTAAATCCCTAGTAAAACACCCTATCCTAAGTATATAACTCCATTTTTTATAAATAACCCAAAAAACCCCTCTATTATAAAGTTTAACCAAAGTGTTTATATCCCCGCACATTTAAATAAAAACCCACTATACGCCCTTTGGTTAAAATTATCATTATATTATAGTCCCGCCCTTATGGTAATTAAATAATATTTGTTTGTTACCATATAAATAAAAATAAAAATATACATACAAAAACTTTAAACATGCCATATGTATGTTTAAATACAAAAATATGAATAAAACTTCCAAAAAGTTTCGTGCCACCGTGGTTTGTCCATCTGGCATTCCACTTAACCAAACCCCGCCGCAACCCCTTTTCTTTACACATACGGGATTAATTAGTCATCAGGACTAATTAATAACCTTTTCCGCCTATTAAATATCTCCCGGGGTGATTAGATTAAATCTTAAATCATTTTAAAACCCGACGGGCCCACACCTGAATCTTCCGCTTGTTCCCCCCATCGCTTCAACCGTCGGATCAACCCGCCGCAGATCAACGATCCACGTGAACCCCGCTACCCATCCTTTGTGAGAAATTTAACGAGCGGGAAACGGGCGGTATTTGAACAGTTCACCCTCCACGTGGCGATCTCTTTGTGGAATCGCTGCCCTCCCGACTTAAACTACCCTCGACTAAAAGCGGTGCGGGGACTTACCGCTTACTGCTTACCACCTGACCTTGCTTACATCAGCCCGTACATTGATGACGTCACTCCTCGAAAAACTAAAAAACCCTTTTAACTTGTAAATAAAGCCATTTTTCGTGTTTTTCCCGTTATTTTCGTTATTGAAAGCGACTGTGCTCTCTGCTACAGTTTTCGAATTTTCATTGAAATCCACTGTTCCATTCGACTTCGCTCCAGAATTCCGCCGGACCTGTGTTCGAGCATCATCTTGCCACCACCTGATACCTGTTAAAACCCAGTTTGCTTCCAAGAACAGGTATTTCTTCTGTTGTGCTCCGAACTTGAAAAGAAACTCTGTGTTCCTTGTTTTTCCGCTGGATCAGTGTTAAAATATTATTGCTAAGATCATTCCCTGATTTTTAAACTATGAATTGTTCCCCCCGAACCTGCAATTGTGCCAATTTCCCTCATTAAAACTGAAATCGCGCTCAGTCTGTGAAGAAAACCCAGAAACTTCCATTTTGAATACAAAAGAACCAAAATGGAAGCTCCGGCAGCCCTGAATGTAACCCCATTGAATGCCCCTCATAGAGACCTGGATTTCATTAACAAATTGTTTGATTTTAGCAGGTTATCATCAGAATATGGATTTGGACCAACAATTTCAATACTAGTTGACAAAATTGTTTACTCCAAATTCTCATATTTTAATTCAATATCTTCATTCAACAAACAGTTTGTATACAAAGTCAGAGAGGGATTAGAATGATGAAATGTTCCCAGTGAATGGTAAAAGTGAAATGAGAAATTACAGGGATAGGAAAAGCATAACAGTTAAAGAGTATCAGTGGTTAAAGTGTATCAGGTAAAAGTCAGAGTGCAAGTTAAAATGAAGTTACAGAGCAGTCAAAGGTAAAACATTAAAAGTAATTACAGAGGCAGTAAAATGGTAAAAAGAGATGAGAATAAATTTCACCAATAGTGAATTTTGTCTAAAAGTGAAAGTAAAACAGTCAAAAGAGCAAAAAAGTAAAAAGATGAAAAACACAACAAAAATGAACATTTTTGCAAAAATTGCATGTTTTAGTCATTGTTTTGCAGACACTATTGTGATCAATATAAGATGAATTTTTCAAAACTGAAGGAGGTTTATTTTCTTAAGAGTACCATCTACAAAAACCTCTCTCACTTTTCTAACAGCTATTATGGTTTTGGAAATATTAAACAAAGTTGGAAAGCACTTTTTGCAGAAAATTACAGTCAAGTCATCATTTTGCAGAGACTATTGTGGCCAATTAGAAATACATTTTACAAAACTGAAGGAGGTTTTTGTTCCTAAGGGACCAATATACAAAAACCTATCTCACTTTTTGCACAGTGATTTCAGAATGAGAGATACATGCACATCTTTAGAGGCTATTTTTCAGACTCTGTAAAACTCTGTTTTACACATATTTGTTACAGAGAATATTATGTACAGCTGGAGAGGAATTTTGGGAAACTGAAAGAGGTTTATCTCACCAACATATTAATCCACAATAACCTCTTTCACTTTTTACATATATATTACGGATTGAGAAATACGAAGATATCATTGGACCCTAAGTTTGCAGAATTGTTGGAGCAGATTGCACAAAGAAAGGAAGCAGTTAGTGACTTGGATGTCTCATCATCAACTAAGATTTGGATCAAATTCGAATTCTCCTCTTTGTCATCACCTATCCATCAAAAATAGTGCCAAATAGTTTGAGTGTTCTTTACTTTAGTTCTATTTATGTAAATAGTTGGAGAGATTTGTGAACCAATTTTGATATTTGTTTCAAGATATTTTAGTTTAGAATTTGTATAAATACTCCACTCTTGGAAGCATTTGGGGTGGATTCTATTACTCTGCCGTAACATTGAGATTTTCGGAATAAAAGCTTTTGGAGAAATTTACTTGTGGCTTACTGGATGACGATTTGAAGCACTGGACTTGTTGCATGATTCATGTGTTGGACTACAGTTCAATAAGTGTTTCTACCCTTTGTTTGAAATTTTATATTAGTTTATAATACCATCATATCCATTTCTGAATAATTTACATAAAGGATTGAAACAGAATTTGCTTAATTGTACTCTGTTTTCAAATGTGATTGTTCCTAAATGTTTTTTTCTAAATTAGCTATAAGAATGAATTCTTAAATGCTCCTGCTTCGCTAATTTAAGCACTGTTGATTGCTATAATAAAGAATCCTTTATTGCTCTTTGTTTGTAGTCAATTCACTTCTTTCCTTTGAACATGGTGAAAGATTCTTAGTTGCCTTTCATTCCTTCAAGATCATCCCACCCACTTTAAATTTTAAGGATTGTTCTCTGTCTAGCTATCTTGCCCTGTAATACCATCTTGTGCTTAGAATAGAAATCCAGTAAAGCCATCCTTTGACTCCATAGCCCAATGGACTGAAAGCTCTCAACCTTGCCCTTAGTCTGTGGATTCCACCAATTTTCCCAAAACAAACTTTGAATCTATAACTAGCCTAAAACCTTCCAAAAACAAAGATAAATTATAAAGAGAGAGCCCTCTCTGGATGCAGATTGGCTAGATTCTGCATCTGAAGGTTGGTTTGTGGTTACCTCGGGTATACTTTCCTCTTACGCAACTTCTAGGAAAACCTGAGTGATAACATAGTGGCGACTCCACTGGGGATCTGAATCATTTTTATTTGTTATTATTATTCAATTATAAGCTATAGACAGAGTCTGAAGATCAGCCAGGTAGCCTTTGAAATTGCTTTTGCTCTGCAAATGCAAAAGTAAATAAAAGCTGCTTCAGTCTATCTCTGATTTGGCTTATATACTGAACCTTAGTTTCAAAAATTTTCAATCAGATTCTCTAGTTTAATAAATCTTTGAGAAAATTTTAATTAAAAATCTTAAATCTCTTAAAGAAATCATAGAAGTTGTTTTGAAAATTCATAAAAAAAATAAAATAATCATAAAATACTCAAATTTTGGTTTCCTGAAGAACTAACTTTTTCTTCAAAATTGTTTTACAGGTTTAGATCTGATCTATGATGGTGGACAGGGATCAGACACACAAAGGTTAAAATTATCCACCTGGCGACTCCAAATCAATTTCAGAATCAAGACTCCACTGGAGGAATGAACCTCAAAGGACAATATGGAAAGATCAGGCTTTCAACTTGGATCTTAATCCAAGACATTATGTTCTTTCTCATTAAGAAATTTTTTCAATGTATATTGTCTTTTATAGAAGATCTTAGATTAGTTTTTAGTTATTTTCCTTTGAATTTTGTAAGTAATAATTTTCCTAATCTCTTTGAGCAGCTTTCTTATGAATCTAATGATGATCATTTTCCAATTAAGAAGCCTCAAATAATCAAGACTGATCTTACAATCCCTGTACATATCCCTGTGCCATATAAAGTTCCAGATAGATATAAGCCCCTTATTTTACCTCCTATACTTCATGATTTTCCTAAAAAATACTACAAGTATCTTCCTAGATTTGATGGAGAAAATGGTATCACTGCCCAAAAACATATTCAAGGTTTTGAGAATTATTTGGATTTATTTGAGATTGATGAAGATGATGTTAAAATCAGACTTTTTGCTCTTTCTTTGCAAAATAGAATAAAGAGTTGGTTCAAAAATCTTCCTAATGCTAGCATCTCAAATTTCCAACAGTTTATCAAACTTTTCCTTGATAGATGGATAATAAAAATTAATCATTTTGTGATCATGGAAGAATATAATCAATTAAAAAGACATTCAAATGAAACGATACAACAATTTTCTGACAGATTTAATCAAGTTTATTATTCAATGCCAGAAAATATTAGACCTCCTCATGATTCAGCTCTCTTGCATTATCCAAGTGCCTTTGATTCAGAAATAGAATTTAGATTAAGAGAAAGAAATCCAAAAACACTTGTACAGATGCAGAACATTGCAGTTGATGTGGAAGTTAATCTCCAAATCAAACAGGAAAAGTTGAAAGTAGAAGAAGAGGAAAGGAAAAACATTGCAGAGGTAAAACTCAACCTTTTGGTAAGAAAACTAGATGAAATAACACAGAAGATCACTATGAAAGAAGAATTTTTTATTCAAAATCACCATGAATAAATAGAAAAGGTTGATAGCCATGAACAAATTGCTCTTAATTCAAATTATCATAAATCAGAAAATGAATTTACAAATCAATATGAAGAAGAGGAATCTGCTGTTCTAATGTGTATGTTTGATGACATTCCTTATTTTGATGATTTGCCTAAGTATGATCATTATGATGATAATTATGTTCTCCAAAGTCAAGCTAACTTTACAGAGATATCAGAAGCTAGTTTGGAGGATGAAGAAATGCAGTTTCAGCATATTGAAGATAGTGATCAGCCAATACAGATCAGCCATGAGAGTGAGGAAGGAAGAGCAGAAAATGTGGAAATAAGTGAAGGTTCTTTACCTCTTTGTTTTGCTTCATTTCAGTTCATTAGAAACAATTATCATGCCATCAATAATCAGCAATCTTTAGGAATTGTGATTGACAACAAAGAAGATAATGAAACTATTGATCAAGATTTTTCAGTTTCACAATTGCAGTTATCAGTTTCCATTGAAATAAATGATCAAATGACACAAGAAAGTTCCATACCACTATTTTTTGAACCATTTCAGTTTTTAAAGGAAATGTGGTATAACATATTTAAAGAAAAGAATGGGAAACTTGTTGAAGTTTATGAAGTCCCATGGAATTTTATATGTCATAGGTTCCAACAATTTTCCCAAGATTTTCAGGATCCAATAGCAGATATGTTGAATATTGAAGGCATTCAAAGCATTCCTCTATTAACTAACTATGATTTTTAGAATCAAGATGATAAAGGATTCAACACTCAAACATTACAATCAGTAGGAATATCATCACAAATCTTATCTGAAAGTTTACAGAGAGATAAAGATGAAAATAACATTTCATATTCATGGTATGGAGGCCATCCAGAACAGATGTACAGTTGTTCAGATCAGTTAAACATCAGTGTATATATTTTGGAAGATCCTTTTTTACAGTTTCTAGAGTCAACAAAGGAAATCAAGTGTTTCCTTATCCTCTCATTTGTTGACAAGTTTCTAATAGGTTGCAGAAGTACAATTTTGATAATCAATAAGAAAATGCAACAAAATCTATCAAAGTACATAATGCTTGAATGGTTGCATTGGCTATTTCATTTTACCTAACTAGCAGTTGAACAGTAGATTGAGTAGGTAGATGAGTGCTAATAAGCTCAGAATTTTGAGCATTTTTTTAGTTTTTCATTTTTTAGCTATTTTTTTTCATTAAGTTGGTTTGAAAATTTTTGTGTGTTTCAAGATTATATTTCAGGTTGCAGAAAAAGGACTATATTCAATTCAAGATTTTCAGCCACAGCTAATGCATCAGTTTGAGTGGATGGTGACTTCTTGAAGTTGAAGCCCGAAGTGAAGGCCCTAAGCTTCAAAAGGTTTCATTGTCATATGTACAATAAAGCTACCAGAAGAAGGAGATTACATGGTTTAGTTTGAAGACAATTGGAGGCAACTGACCTGCTGTTCTTGACTTTTCACAAGGAAAAGCCATCCCCAAGTGGAGCCAGTGTTAGACTCCTATACCAATAGGTGTCATTTTTCATGATTGCCTTGATTAAACTATGGAATATGTTCAAACTTTTTTTTGAGCAAAGGTGTTCCATATTCTTGAAAATATGGAACCCGCCTCGCGCATCAACGATCCACGTGGAACTCCCGTCACTCATCCTTTGTGAGAAATTTAACGAGCGGGAAATGCGTATTTCTGAACGCTCACCCTCCACGTGGCGATCTCTTTTAAATCGCTCGACTTAAACCACCGATTAAAAGCGGCGGGGACTTACCGCTACCGCTTACCACCGACCTTGCTTACACGCCCGCACGTCGACAGACGCCACCTCGAAAAAATAAAAAATACTTTTAACTTGCGTATAAAGCCATTTTTCGTGTTTTTCCTGCTCTTTTCGTTATTCTGAAAACGACAGAGCTCCCGCTGCAATTTTCGAATTTTCACTGTAATTGAGCATTTCGCCCCAAAATTCTGCTGCGCCCGTGTTGAAGAACAGTCCCGCCATTGCCTGTTACCTGTTAAAGAACCAGTTTCCGTCTAAAAGCAGGTATTTATCTTTTACGCCCCGACTGCAAGTAAAAATCAGTTTCCTTTGTTTTTTTCACTGAAAAAGTGGTTAAAAATCATCACTGAGTCTTCCCTGAGTTTTACGACTGTAAATTGTTCCCCCCGAACCTGCAAATTGACCTGTTTCTCCCGTGAATTTACTCAATTCCTCACCATTAGCCAAATTTCCATTTTGAATCCACAAGAACCAAAATGGAAGCTCCTGTGGCTTTAAACGTTGCCCCATTGAACGCTCCTCATAGAGACCTGGATTTCATTAACAAATTGTTTGATTTTAGTAGGTTACCATCAGAATATGGATTTGGACCAACAATTTCAATACTAGTTGACAAAATTGTTTACTCCAAATTCTCATATTTTAATTCAATATCTTCATTCAACAAACAGTTTGTATACAAAGTCAGAGAGGGATTAGAATGATGAAATGTTCCCAGTGAATGGTAAAAGTGAAATGATAAATTACAGGGATAGGAAAAGCATAACAGTTAAAGAGTATCAGTGGTTAAAGTGTATCAGGTAAAAGTCAGAGTGCAAGTTAAAATGAAGTTACAGAGCAGTCAAAGGTAAAACAATAAAAGTAATTACAGAGGCAGTAAAATGGTAAAAAGAGATGAGAATAAATTTCACCAATAGTGAATTTTGTCTAAAAGTGAAAGTAAAACAGTCAAAAGAGCAAAAAAGTAAAAAGATGAAAAACACAACAAAAAGGAACATTTTTGCAGAAATTGCATGTTTTAGTCATTGTTTTGTAGACACTATTGTGATCAATATAAGATGAATTTTTCAAAACTGAAGGAGGTTTATTTTCTTAAGAGTACCATCTACAAAAACCTCTCTCACTTTTATAACAACTATTATGGTTTTGGAAATATTAAACAAAGTTGGAAAGCACTTTTTGCAGAAACTTACAGTCAAGTCATCATTTTTCAGAGAATATTGTGGCCAATTAGAAATACATTTTACAAAACTAAAGGAGGTTTTTGTTCCTAAGGGACCCATAAACAAAAACCTATCTCACTTTTTGCACAGTGATTTCCGAATGAGAGATACATGCACATCTTTAGAGGTTATTTTTCAGACTCCGTAAAACTCTGTTTTACACATATTTTTTACAGAGAATATTATGTACAGCGGGAGAGGAATTTTGGGAAACTGAAAGAGGTTTATCTCACCAACATATTTATCCACAATAACCTCTTTCACTTTTTACATATCTATTACGGATGGAGAAATACGAAGATATCATTGGACCCCAAGTTTGCAGAATTGTTGGAGCAGATTGCACAAAGAAAGGAAGCAGTTAGTGACTTGGATGCCTCATCATCAACTAAGATTTGGATCAAATTCGAATTCTCCTCTTTTTCATCACCTATCCATCAAAAATAGTGCCAAATAGTTTGAGTGTCCTTTACTTTAGTTCTATTTATGTAAATAGTTGGAGAGATTTGTGAATCAATTTTGATATTTGTTTCAAGATATTTTAGTTTAGAATTTGTATAAATACTCCACTCTTGGAAGCATTTGGGGTGGATTCTATTACTCTGCTGTAACATTGAGATTTTCGGAATAAAATATTTTGGAGAAATTTACTTGTGGCTTGCTGGATGACGATTTAAAGCACTGGACTTGTTGCAGGATTCATGTGTTGGACTACAGTTCAATAAGTGTTTCTACCCTTTGTCTGCAATTTTATATTAGTTTATAATACCATCTTATCCATTTCTGAATAATTTACATAAAAGATTGAGACAGAATTTGCTTAATTGTACTCTGTTTTCAAATGTGATTGTTCTTAATGTTTTCTTCTAAATTAGCTATAAGCATGAATTCTTAAATGCTCCCGCTTCGCTAATTTAAGCACTGTTGATTGCGATAATAAAGAATCCTTCATTGCTCTTTGTTTGTAGTCAATTCACTTCTTCCTTTTGAACATGGTGAAAGATTCTTAGTTGCCTTTCATCCCTTCAAGATCATCCCACCCACTTTAAATTTTAAGGATTGTTCTCTGTCTAGCTATCTTGCCCTGTAATACCATCTTGTGCTTAAAATAGAAATCCAGTAAAGCCATCCTTTGACTCCATAGCCCAATGGACTGAAAGCTCTCAACCTTGCCCTTAGTTTGTGGATTCCACCAATTTCCAAACAAACCCTTGAATCTATAACTAGCCTAAAACCTTCCAAAAACAAAGATAAATCATAAAGAGAGAGCCCTCTCTGGATGCAGATTGGCTAGATTCTGCATCTAAAAGGTTGGTTTGTGGTTACCTCGGGTATACTTTCCTCTTACACAACTTCTAGGAAAAACTGAGTGATAACAAGATACACGAAAGGAAAACAATAACAGTAAGAGGTACTTCACCAATGATATAGACCAGGATCCCAAAAATCAGCTTGTATATTGATTGTCAATCTAGTTACATACTTCAAGTCCAATGTTTCATCACAACAACAATTTCTCTTCTCAGCCTAACTTCTTCAATAACTTAACAGAGCTTCAGAGCTTCAGAATTTATTTACATTAAAAAATGATTCGAATACAACAACTATTACATCATAAATCCAATAACCAACCCTTTATAATCTACTCCTCAAGGAGATTTTATAAGGAAATGAGGAGGTGGAAGAGTTTCTAGGGTTCAAGTATCATTAATTCCATAGTAAATGCAATTCCTAGCCTTGAAAACCATGCAAGGCATAAGGCAGGAATGCATTCTATCTACAACTCTGTTTCATAACTCTGTTTTTAGTTTTTTAGGCTTAGTGGATGAGAAGATTGACTTCAAGCATTAGGGGAATTTTGAGGTCTAAAATGGGCCTCCTAAGGAAATTATAAAATAATAGTGTAAATAATAAAACAATGTTTGATAACATCATCCAATTTTGGAGGGAAAAAGAAAAATTTACTTTTTCAAGTCATATTTTCAACTTATCTCCCAAAGTGTTTACTCAAATTTCAAGCGGGAGTGCTCGTTGGATGCAAAATTTAATTCCTCATCCAAGGAGTACCCATTTTTCATACTTGCGATGGACCCTAGTACACGAAAAATGAGAAATACATAAAAAATGTGATTGCAATCACGTTTTTTGATGTATTTCTAATTTTTTGTGTAGCAAGGTCCATCGAAACTATGCAACATGGGTACTCATTGGATGAGGAATTAAATTTTGCATCCGAGTACTCTCACTCAAAATTTGAGTAAAAACTTTGGGAAATAAGTTGAAAATACGAGTTGAAAAAGTAGTTTTAATATTTTAATCTTTTTAATCTTTTTACCCTTTTACTTAAAAAATGGTGAATCATCCCGCATGGTTGACATCATCATCTTGAATCCTATTGGTTCTTATAAAGTTTATTTTAGTTGTACATTTTTCTTAGGAGGCCCATTTTAGACCTCAAAATTCCCCTAATGGCTCTTTCTTATCTTTATAATAACTTTACTGACAGTTTAGAATAAGTTATTTTGTTTGAAATAACTGTTCAGCTTTCTTTAGGCAAAATATCACTGACTAGGCAATAACTATGCCTTCTTTTGATTTATCTGAGGCTGCAGGTGGTTCTTTGGTAGCTGAAGAGGATTAAATTAGCCTCTTATGTGGTAGTGGAGGTCCTTCGGACTGATATATCCCTTTGTTTTACCTTTAAACACTTTAATCTACTTTTGTCTGTGTTTAGGCTTAATTAGCCTTGATCTTCATTTCTTCAGGTCTTCATCCTTTGCTAACTGAGGATTAGGCCTTTGATTCTTGAATTTATGCCTTAATCCCTTTAAAATCTGCTTTAAAATATTTATTCTTCACTTTATGCTTTGATTTTCACCTTCAACACTGATACTCTTTGTTTATTTGATGTTTACTGTGTTTTTTTTTGTTTGCAGGCGCGCAGAAGGTCTACACAGGTGGAGGGGTTTGTTTTAATAAAAGACCCCTTGGATCCTTTCCTGTACTAAAGGTTAGGAATCATCATTCCTGACCTTCGTGCTATTTTAAAACTCTGGGAAAAACACATATATAACCTGCACAAAACAAACAAAATCATGAAAAATCCTGCGAAAATAGGTTTAAACTACTTTGGGCGATTTGGGAGCGAGGTTAAATCGGAGCCGTCGGATTAGAATATCCATTGGTCAAGATCATTCGGTGAAACACTTGGGAGAAAATATGGAGGGCGAATGAATTGGTGATGATATTAAATCGGGACCGTCTGATCTTAGAGATCAACAGCTGGGATTGCTCGGTGAAATGTTTTGGGAGCAAAGGTGAGGGGAAAACGAATGGGTCGCATTTATAACATAAGCCATCTGATCTTAAAAATCAACGGCCAAGATTAAAAGTAAAAATACATTGCAGAGGATAGTGGTTTGGCGGAAAACCACTAATGGTTTTCGCGCAGGCTCTGGGGGGAAGGCAGTTTTCCAAAAAAAAACGCGATTCCATTCATCGCGTGACATGTTGATTTACAAAACCACTTATTTCACATTTCTTTTTTCGGGATTAAACTGCAGGCGCAAAAAAAAACGCGAAATGGATTGTCAACCGTCGGATCGGAGGGCCCAGATCCGACGGTGCGGATCACACGCAACGGGGTTAAAAGCTATAGGGTAAAGTATGGTAGGGCCAACGATTGTGTCAGGGCTTTGTCGCATAGTGGACGGGTTGAAAGGTTCATTGGATTAAGTCCTAACCATAGGATATTACTGATGAATAGCTGAGATTTGAAGATGGGCGGGTTATGTAAAAAGGGGAAAAAAGGGAAGGTAATTGGGCAGAAAAGATGGGCCGGATGGTCGTTGATTAGCAGAGATCAACAGTCCACATTCATTCTAAACATTATATGTCTGGCATGGAAAAATAAACAAAGGGAAGGGTTTTTAATACATGATTTTATGCCTAGGCGGGGTCCATGATGTTGGTTTATCGGGTTTAATCTTGATCATAGGATTTTGGAAATGAACGGTCTGGATCTAAAGAAAGGGCGGATGTATGGATGGAGGAAAAGCTAAGGCATGAGGGTAAGGCGGAGATCAGGTAGCCCAGGGTCGTTGATCTACAGTAGAGATAAACGGTCCTTATTCATTTAAGTTTGAAATGTTGGGGTAACAAAATATAAGGGAAAAAGGTTCGGAGATGGGGTTTTAGGCCTTTAGCGCCCGACTACGAGGCTTTAGGGTGTATGGAGGTTAGGAGCTAAAGGAAATAAGCCCTCGGGGGCTGAAGAACTTAGGAGCGCAAAAGACTGTTTTAGGCCCAAAATAGTGATTTTTAAGCCAGATTAAGGGTTTCGATAGGTAAAAGAAGGCATTTTTAAACCAAATAAAAGGGAAATATAAGGTTTAAATGGGTGTTTTGATGATTTTGAAGGTTAAATGAAGGGTTATGGAGGGATTTTATGAAGGGAAATAAGAATGAAAATGGGGTTTATTTATGAGTAAAGGAGAAGTGAAAATGATGGGAAAATGGGGTGTTAAGCAGTCTTTCTCTTGGCAAACAGCAGGTTCTTTAGGATAAAGAGGGAAACAACAGTGAAGATTAACTCAAAGGAAAAAAATCTTCATAATACTTTAAGAACTAACAATTTAGAGATGAAATGTTTCTTAAAGGCTAAAAAGAGATTTAGCCACTATTTGATATGGCAAATTTTATAGGTGGCTAACACTATCAACTAGCTCCCATGTTAAGATTACTTTTTATTTCTCCACTTGAGTCAATTCAATTGTTTGGCCATGTTTTGTAGTAGGCATCTTCAATTTCTTTCAAAGAAATTTTACTTCAAATTCTATACTTTGTAACAAGGTTTGGATAACTTCCCCGTCCTCAGTGTTTATTCCCAATTTTGATAATGAGCTTCTTAAGTTCTTCATTTTGGGTATATAAAGCCCTGGAATTTTCTTTTTCATGTTTAAGTTGGTTTGAGACTTTACCTAGAGTTTCTTTTCTTTGTTAATTACCAAATATTTGTTTCCCACGGCACTATACAACATCACTCATGTTTTCTTG
Organism: Pinus albicaulis; assembly: GCA_034641835.2. Classification (NCBI taxonomy): domain Eukaryota; kingdom Viridiplantae; phylum Streptophyta; class Pinopsida; order Pinales; family Pinaceae; genus Pinus; species Pinus albicaulis. The sequence goes on from CM076580.1 coordinate 1,723,390,648, forward strand.
CATAAATTAATATTATCAGGAAAAGGAATGTCTGAATCATTTACAAATAGGTCCAAAGTTTTGAAATTAGGCTGTGAAGGAACAAATTGAGCATCTGGGTGAGTGAGAGACAACTTTAACTCGTTTCTTTTGAGATCCATGGAAGAATTAAGTCTAGTATGATAAGTTGGGATTGATTGAGCCTCCAACTAAGTTGTCATGTTGCTCCTTATTCTATAATTCTTTTCCTCAATTTATTGAGAGTTTTTTTGTAACACATCTATTGTAGAGGGAGTTTCTTCAATGCACAATGTAGTCACATCAGCAGAAATTGAGGAGGAAGCAGGGTACTCTGAATCTCCCAATTGAATTCAAAAACCTAGTTGGTTAAAATTTCTCAATAAACTGAAATAGTATCTCTGTTTCTTTTTCTCCTTGCTGCAACTTTGTTTTCTTTTGCGATTGCAAAATTTCCATGTCAATATCCATTTTCTCAGGTGCACTTCTTTTCAGACTTCTCTCCTTTGGTATTGGAGTTTCTGAATCCATTTTTTTTTGTTTTTCGTCAACTTCTTTATTGGCCATATTTTCAAGCTCTCGCTTGGCTTCATGAATGTAAGGTGCACAAGTTATTTCCACTCTTCTGTTAGAAACTACCTAATGGGTGTCATACCTCCCTGCTCAAAGCCCAAATCCTTCATCATCCTTTAAACCTATGGTAGAGCTTTCCTATTATTCATAATGAAAGGGCCAACATTAATGTTGACCATGGTTGACCATTTTCAACAATGGTTAATCGTGGTTGATGTTACAATAATGTTACAAAAACATTAATTGTTGAAATGGCTTAATGAGGTTGACCATGGTTGATGAAGTTGACCATAGTTAAAGAGAGTCAACCATGTTGGTCAAGGTAGACCATGGATAACCTCAATAAAAAATAATTGAAAATGATTACCATGGTTAGCGTCAATTTACCATGATTAACAATTATTACCACAGTTGATCATGGATTAAAGAGAATATTATGGTTGACCTCTATTTACCATGGTTGACGAGGTTGAAGAGTATTGACTATGGATGAGAATGGTTGACTAAATTTGACCATGGTCTGCTATACATACAATAATGTCTTTATGTTACATTAATCTAACAATGTAACATTAATGTTGATAATTGTTACATTGTTACGTTAATGTTGATCATGGTTAATGTTACAAAAATTGTTTCATTAACGCTTAAGGGGGTTGATAATGGTTCGTTGATTATGGTTGAGGGTTGACAAGGTTGATCATAGTTTTTCATGGTTGGTTAGGTTTCCAAGGTTGACTAATCATAAAGAGGAAACATTATGGTAGATCGTGGTTGATTATAGTTGGTTATAGTTGAGTTTACCATGGTTGATCATGATTACCATGGTTAATCGGGGATGAAGAGGATACGTAATAATGGAGTAAGCATGACCATGGATGACCATGTCGACCATTGTTGGGTATGGATAACCATGGTTTGAACATGGTGGCCATGGTTGGATATGGTTGAGCATGGATGAGCATGAACCATATGTACTCATAATATATACATGGCCATACATTCTTTAATTTAAATATATTTGAATTACCATGGTTGACCATTTTTTTTCTTGGTTTGACCATGATTGAAAGTGGTAGACTAAGGTAGAGCTTGGTGACCATGTTTGACCAAGGTTGAGCTTGTTTAACCATGGTTGAACTTGTTAAACAAATTTTGACCATGGTCAAATATGGGTGATTGCGAGGAATCTATTTGAAAATGGTTATCAATGTTTAATTATAGATGACTATGGTTGACCATGTGGGCTATGGTTGAACATGGTTGACCATGGTTAATTATTTAGGCCATGTTAACCATGGCCAAGAATCCTTTAAATAAGTTCATTGTGGTTGACCATGTTGTCTATGGATATTTATGGTTGATATAGATGAAAATGTTGACCTATTAATCCATGGTCAAACATGGCTGCCATGGTTGACGAAGTAAAATATGTATGGCCATGGTGGCCATGGTTGACAATAGTTGATATGGTTTGACCATTGTTGCACTTATTGTACATGTTTGACCATGGTGAGCATGTTTGATCATGAGAGTGATTATTTGGTCATGATTTATTATAGTCACCTATGCTTTACTATGAGTGAAAATGGTTGTCAACATATAACAATAAATGACTATGGTTAATTGTTTTTTTACCATGGTAACTTGACCATGGTCAACCATAAATATAACAATATATTTATGTGGCATTAATCTAATAATGTAACATTAATGTTGATAGTTGCTACATTTTTACATTAATGTTGACCATGGTTGATACTACAATAATGATAATGTTAATTACATTAATGTTACAAAAATGTTTACATTAATGGTTGAAGAGGGTTTACAAAGTTGACCATGGTTGAATACGGTTGACCATTTTTAATCGAGGTAGCCCATGGTTGATCATAGTTAATTATGATTGGTTTGATTACCATGGTTAACCAAGATTAAATAGAATATATCATGGTTGACCTTCATTTATTATGGTTGACCTTTGCTAACCATTTCCAACCATCATTGACCATGGTTAACCATGGTGACCATGAACAAGGTTCACTATGTTTGACCATTTTGATCATGGTTGACCATGATTGGGCATGTTGACTATTGCTTACCATGGGTTGACCATGTTCACCATGGTAGACTTTCATTTCCATGTTCTTTATGGTCGAATATGATTGTCTATGATTGGCCATGGAAATCCATGTTTGATGATGTTTCCCACTGGTTAACCATGGTTGGACTATGTTTGTATCATTTTGAAGTTGGGCTAAGTTATACTTAGTGAAACATCTAACATTATTTGTCACATTACAACATTGGATAAATTTTAAACCATTCTGACATCAAAAAATGTTTCTCACAATGTGACATTAGTTTTGTTTGTCATATTAGTTCATTTGTCACAATGTTGTTTGTCAATTTAGTTCATTTTCCAAAATGTGACGTTAGCGTTTTTCATCGCAATGTCCAAGCATTTATTTTTATAGTAATTTCTATAGAAATTATACAACATGCATGTATATCTTGGATTCACCCAATATAAAAATGTACTAAATTAAATACTGAATCACTTCTACAAATCCTTTTCGGAATTAAAAACACAATCAGAATCAAATCAAACACAACACAGATAATTTCTCGGTGAAAGCTTGCTTCTCAAAACCCCACTATCTTCTGTTGTATATTCAGCATGGATCATGAAACAATTACATACAAAACTCTTCTCACAAGAGCCCTCCAATACTCAGCTAATTGTTTCATATTGTCATACAAAAACTGATCAATACTTGGCCAATTTACTTCCTCCAAATAGCCTGCCTTGCTTGCGCAATCCCTAAAAGATGGGAATTATGGTCTTCCTTGACTGCGAAAGTATCATGGGAACTCCAATGGGTGTTTTGTTGCATGTGTGCAAGCCAATAATCCTACAACTGATAGTCAACTTCCCTTGCACCTAGATCTCAACTGGGTCTCCACTGGATCTGATGTGCATGCAACTAATAATAGTAAACCTCAATTGCATTGAGATCACTAATTGTGAATTAATTAATATTTATTTCACTTGATCTTTCACTAGTGTATCTTCAGTTACAACTAGCACAATTGAGTTTAACTCACTTATCTGAGTTAAACTAATTACAACCTGCATTAACTAATGCACCACCGCACTTTGAACTCTGTTACAACTAGAATTACTCTGCATGCCTCACCAACTACTTCTAACTCGAAATCCACTAGCTAACTAAGTTTATCACTCTCAGTTAACTATTTCAAGTTATCATTGAGAATATATTACAGTTTATTTTCCATCTTAATTAAGGGATAACTAAAATAGACATGCACCAAAAATAGCACTGTGGGCCCCACCCTAGTGTAGGTGCTTAATGCACTAGGCATGGGTGCTGAAATTTTCTTGTTGAATCTCAACACTCCCTCACAACAAGAAATGGATTATCCTTCAACCTGATCCTGTCCCTATGGTATTCGAATTTTCTCTTGGTGAGTGCCTTCGTCAGAATATCTGCATCCTAATCTTCCATTGGAATGTACTGAAGTAACATTATCCTTCTATCCACACAATATCTGAGATGATGGTACCAGATATCTATATGCTTGGACCTATCATGAAACACATGATTAATCAAGAGTTTAATGCAACTCTGATTATCACAATGAATCATTGTCGAATCCATTTGAGAACCAAACAAACCAACCAAGATCTTTCTCATCTAGATAGCCTCACATGCAGCTTGACTTGCTGCCATGTATTCTGCTTCCACTGAACTGAGTGCCATATATCATTGTTTCCTGTTGTACCAAGAAACTATTGTCGATCTTATGCTAAAGATCCCTCCTGATGCGCTCTTTCTGTCTGATGGAATGCCCGCCTAATCTGCGTCCATGAAGCCTTGAAGCTTCACTCCTTATGTCCATATGTACCATAGGCCATACTCTGATATGCCCCTTAGGTATCTCAATACAGCTCCCCCACCTTCCAAAAGAGCTTGGTAGGCTTAACCATATATTGAATCAACTGGTTAACTGCGTAGCAAATGTCTGGTCTAGTGTTCACTAGATAAATTAGTGAACCAACTAGCTTCCTGTAAACAGTAGCATCCACTACCTCTCCAGAAGTAGCATCCTCTTTCTGCCAATTTCCTGGAAAAGGACTATCCATGGGTTTTCATCTCTCCATGTGAAACTTACCCAGTATTTCCTTTGCATACTTTCCTTGAGACACAAAAATTTCACCATCCCACTGCCATTTTCCAATCCATAGAAATAATGAAGGAGTCCCATGTCCTTCATTTCAAACTCCTTTGAAAGATCCTCCTTGCATGAGTGTATCAGCTGCTCATCACCATCCAAAATTAGATCATCAACATAAAGAACAATAATCAATAACTTACCCTCAACCACAATCTGGTACAGGTTTGCATCTGCTTCACTTTTGGTGAAGCCCAGTGCGGTGAAATAGTTGTATATCTGAGTGTACCAAGCATAGGGTGCTTGCTTCAACCCATACAGTGCTCTTTTGAGTCAGAATATATGCGACTAACTGTTGAAGATTTTGAAACCTTCAGGGTGCTCTATGTACGCCTCGTCATCAATGGTCCCATTGAGAAACACAGTTTTCACATCCATATGATGAATGCACCAACCCATCTATGCTGAGAGTGCAAGGATGGATCTTATGGAAGAGTACCATGCAACAGGTGCAAAAGTTTCATCATAATCTATCCCCTCAATTTGTGAAAATCCCCGGGCCACAAATCTGACCTTATATTTTTACACACTATCATCAGCAACTTGCTTTACCTTGTAGATCCATCTCGATCCAACCATTGATTTTTCAACAGGTCTTGGGACTATCTCCCATGCACTGTTCTTGAAAATGGATTCATACTCCTCCTCCATTGTATCAACCCAAGTTGGTTGCTGCACTGCTTCCTAAAAGGAAGATGGTTCGGTCACAATACATTTTCTCGTAAGAGCCATGAATCTAGTAAATCGGTTAAGAGACTGTCTCTGTATGCGCTGTGAAGTAGGGGCTCCTACATTCTCCACAACATCAAGTCCCAATCTATCAGCTTCTTTGGTGTGCCTTCTGCCATTTCTGATGGATGGATCTACATGAGTGTTTTCCTCCACTCCATGAATATCCTCATGTGGTTGATCCACATCTTGAGGCTCATCCTTGGGAGCGAGCAGTTCCTCCTCTACATGCAAGTCCAGATCCCTCTCAAGGGACAACCGCATGGCTTTCTCCTCATCAAATTTTATATCCCGTCGCACAACAGTCATTATTTTGTTTGCAAAATACACACGATAATTATGGGGTGTTTTAGTGTACCCCACAAAAATCCTGATCTCAGTTATCGGTTCTAGCTTCTTCCTGGCATCCTTGGTCACATGCACATAAACAGATGAGCCAAAAATCTTAGTGTGAAACATCAAGTTTCTTACCAGTGAAAGCCTCTTTAGGTGTACTCATGCTAAGTATCCTATGAGGACAACGATTTTGCACAAATACTGTAGTGTTGCATGCTTCCACCCACATATGCATCAATAGGCCTTGATCATGCAACATCGCTCATGATGCACCCACGATCATTCTGTTCTTTCTTTCCACAACCCCATTCTATTGTGGGTTATGAAGCGCTATGAGTTCTCTTTGAATTCCTTCTTGGATGCAGAAGTTCTTGAATTCGTTAGAGATGTATTCTCCACCATTATCACTCCTACGAGCCTTCACTTTCTTCCCCGAATATTTCTCCACTAGTGCCTTAAACTCAAGAAACTTACAGAATTTCTGATATTTCTTCTGCATGAAGACGATCCAACACTTACAAGAAAATTCATCAAAAAATGTTACATAGTACTTATGTTTTTCTATCAAAGCAACAGAGGAAGGACCACACACTTCTGTGTGAACTCTCTCAAGGATCCCCGAAGCTCGGTTTTACTTCTCAAGAAAGGTGGCTTTTACATATTTTCCCATAGTACATCCCTTGCACATGTCTGACAGCGCAAGTGTACCCCTAGGAAGATCAGTAGAAATCTGTTGCATGACTTTCAAGGCTCCATGGTGAAGATGGCCCAATATCTTGTGCCATAATTCGCCCTCATCCCGTCTCACCACTTGATCTACCTTCCCCATCATTGTTGCAAAACCATCTACCTCTAGCTTGTAGAGATTCTTAACTTGAATCCCTATCTTGTTGGCTTTTCCTATTGTTTTATGTCACACAAAATCTTTTCCTTCACTAAAAACAACATCATAGCCTCTATCCTCCAACATTGCGACTGAGACTAATTTTTCTTCAAACCTGGTACATGCATTACATATTTTAATAGAAAGGGTTTACCTGACTGCCTGTTGAAGGTAATGGTACCAATCTCGATAGAACTGTACTGCCCGTCATCACCCATTTGAATATGCATCTAGAGATCCTTCTCCTCCAACTACCTGAAAATTTCCTTGTCTCCCGTCATGTGACAAGAAGCGCCACTATCCAAATACCACACAGATCCAAATGCACTTGACACCATGCATGCGATCAATGAGAATTCAAGCTCGAATTGTGAGGCAAGAGCCTCACCAGCTATAGATCCTCCAGACTTCTTGTTCTTCTTCTTTTGTGGACAGTTAGTAGCAAAATTTCCATGCTCTTGACATTGAAAACACTTCACCTTGGACATGTCTTGTTTCTTGCCTTTCTTGGACTTGGATTTTGAATCGAGTTTATTCCCCTTCCCCTTCTTCACCTTGGTAGCCAAAGAACAATCCTCTTCATCTTTATTCTTAGATGAAGATCCATCTCTGGCGTTCCGTCTGAACTCCTCTTGCACCAAATCCGACCACAGTCGTTCCCAATATGGAAAATTTTCCTTTCCATTAACGGAGTCTTGATAACTGTGCCAACTCTTGGGAAGTCCTAGGAGAGCCAAGCTCACCAAATCATTAGCAGCGAAAATTATACCAACGCTCCCTAGTTCATCCCGACATTAGACAACCGCATCTTACAAACTGCGTGCCCGGTGGGTGTTGACCACTACTACTCACTACACCGATGTTTATGAGGAGGATGAATAGCCGCTTATTAGGTTTTGATACATTAAATTTTTCTATTGTACTATATTGATACTGTACAAGTCATTAGATATAATATGTAGCATATTTGAGAACAAAAGATTTTACATAAATATAAGCCTTTTTTATTTTTTTTTGCTTTAAGGTGCAACCCAAAGAATATATTTTGATGATTAGCTTCCAATTGCAACTTAATTAAATAAAAATGTAAGTATTTATGTTGCACTATATACTGCTTGTAATAATAGTTACCAAATTTGAGTTCGAATTCTAATTTGGATTCCATTAGATACTGAAATAATTTGACTACTAAAATTTTAATAGGGGATAATTTCTGAAGTATACATCTTATAGATACTAAAACATATTATTTTTTGAAATTAAAAAAAAATATTCCTTGTCCTTGATTACACTATCTTACTTTATTTTATTTTTGAGAATTTTCTAGTTTTAATTGGATGTAATCATGTATAAATCTACCAAACAAAACTAGCACACAATTTGTATCATTTTTAGGGATATCAATGACCTCAAACTCATGTCAAATAAAATTTTTATTGCGTAAAAATTTAATAGAGTATGAAGAAGAGATATTTCTTTATCAAATATTTTTATTTGTTATAACCATGTTTTAGTAGTGCAATAAAGATAAGAATGACATATCCAACCTATTGACTCACTAGAAGTGCTTCTATCTCTTTTTTCTTATGGATGAACGGTTATTTATATAAAATGACATTCATTCTAGAGTAAACTATTAATATAACAAGTTTGAATTTACTAAGATATCAATTTCATAATTAATACCAATAAACACTCAATTATTGACATCTCTCGGAACTTCATTATCATCATTATAGTGTGGGTTTTGGAATTTCTTTTCCTACCCAAAAATCTTAAAACTTGGTGATTTATTTTAAAAAAAAGTTCAAGAGAGTGAATCACTTACTTATTTATCATATGAAATTTCATTAGTGACAACTGTTTTTCCAAGTGGCCTTGGCAATAGAAGTGAGAAAGTCACCTTCGGTGGACCGTAAGACAATTTTCATACGCCTTATATATATTGTAAGTCAATTATTAGCAGTTCCAAGAAGGTTTGGTGAAAAAATTGTAATGGGTGTCAAAGTTCAAAGTCTACGCTTTTACTCAACATCTTTCCTTCATCCATCATCCAGATAGTCTTTTTGTTGATTTCGTCATTTGGTTGTAGTCAAAATGGAAGTAGGAATCATTTTCTAAGGTTACTCGCTTTATTCTACGTAGTACGAACCTCTTCCTACACTGCGCTATACGACTGCTTGACGCCAGGAATAGATAATTCCAACTGAACAGGAACCTATCACATCATGCGAGCTCTGATGATTCATAGATAATTACAACTGATGATCTATATAGTACAGGTAATCCCCTTCAAGTCCGCACTCTCATTCATGGATGGGAGAGAGACTGCAGCCACAAAGAGGAAGAGATAGAAAATCAGGAAAAAGACATGGATTTGATCAAGGATCCTGTGAATACAAGAGGGAGACTGTCTCTTTTTCATCAGTCCATTAACACATACTGGACACTCAAATGTGTATTAGCCAAGGCTGTTATGAGCCTTCAGGAAATGGGAGGAGACCCACAAGTTGTTTCAGTTCTACAGGACATCAAAAAGGAAATTTAGGACACTCAAGTTTCCCAACATCATTCCACAACTCGTCTGAGAAGAATTGAGCAGAAACTGCAATCTATGCACCAAGTGGATATGTCGGGCTCTAGTGTCAAAGACCCAACACTGGTCGAATCCTCAGATGACTGACTAACTAAGAAACCGGATTCGTCCCCCTGGGCCATCGAATCCCAAATCCGGCGAATCAAATATCATTCTCCAGGATTCGTACCTGATTCACAGGATACGACTGTATCCGTACAAGGTACGGCGAATCCTGACCGTACCCTGTATAGATACGACCGTATATCCCATATGGTCGGATTCATTGTCTCAAAAAAGTTCGATTTTTCCTTTTAAAACACCAAATCCACTCATTCTTTCTCACCGTTTTTTGTTTGTGAAGTGAGCAAGGAGAAAGGGTTTGCAAGAAGAAAGGGTTAGCAAGGAGAAAGGGAGTTCTTTCAAAGAGATTCGAGCATCTGGTAAGTTCACTTTCCCTCCATATTTTGCATTTAGTTTGCTGTTAGTGTTTACATGTGCATATGTTTTTTATATTTGGTTATTTTTGTTTATTTTTTAGAGTATTCATGGCTCAATCAAAGACAACAAGACATGGGCAAAGAAAGGGGAAGAATGTCCCCATTGGAGATGCCCCTCCTGTCCCTATTTCATCAGGGTCTGCAAGTATTCCATATATTGGAAGTGGGGCTACAACAACAACTTCAAATGTGCAGGGAAAACAAACTCATGACCCCAAATACCCATTGTGGAAATATGTGACAAGAGAGGGAGGGGCAGGAAAAAAGGGAGGAGGAGGAAATTGTTCATGGAAATGAAATATATGTGGCGGCCATTTCACTTCCACATATTTCCGTGTGAAATATCATTTGTTGGGTATTCCAGGTTGTGGCATTAAATGTTGTACAACAATTGAATCGGCACAGAGGAAGGAAATGGAGAAAGAGCAATTTGTTGGTGAGGAAAATGTGGCATCAAAAAAAAAAAAAACAAGAATTATGACCCCCTTCCATTCTTAAGGAAAAGCAGCAACAAGTTCCCTTTTGAGACTTTTAGTAGGGGACAATCAGCAAAAAGAAAGTCAACTGCAGTTGGTCTAATGGACAAGATTTTTCAAAAAGAGAAGAGGGAAGTGCTTGATCTCACCATTGCATTTTTTTCTATCAGAACTTCATATCCTTTAATGTTTCACAGTCACCTCTATTTATTGAGATGTGTCGAGCTCTTAGTCATGGGGCTCCATCAGGGTATGTGCCTCCTGGGTCAGAGAAGATCAGAACCACATTGTTGACAAAGGAAAAGAAAGAGGTGGACAAAATGCTTGAGCCTAATAAATCAGCATGGCCAACATCTGGGGTTAGCATTGTTTCTGATGGATGGACAGATACAGCACGCCACCCACTCATCAACTTCATGGTGTCATCCTTGAATGGTCCATTTTTTTTGAAATCAGTGGATGCACTTGGACAGTACAAGGATGCACAATATATGGGTGAGTTATTTATTAAAATTATTGAAGATGTAGGTGTCGATTCTTGTGTGAAAATCATTACAGATAATGCACCTGTTTGCAAGGCTGCTGGCATGATTATGGAAGAAAAATATCCACAAATATTTTGGACACTTTGCATTTTCCATTCATTGAACTTGGCACTTAAATCCATTGCTTCTGATGTGCTTTGGATTGGAGCCATTATTGAGGATGCACGACATATCCACAACTTTGTACAAAACCATACAAATGCCCTCACTATCTACAAGGAGTATAGCAATCTATCCTTGTTGAAGATTGCGGATACACGGTTTGCCTCTTCATTCATCATGTTGAAGAGGTTGATGGAGGTCAAGACCGCTCTCGGGGCCATGGTTATTTCAGAGTTTTGGTCTTTTTGGAAAAAGACGGATCAAGCAGCCTCAAAGAAAGTGAAGGACACAGTGTTGGATGATGTATGGTGGGAGAAGGTAGATCTAGTTATTCAGATCATGGAGCCTATCGTTTCCTTGCTCTGATTTGCAGATACAAACCAACCCATCCTAGGAGAGGTTTATGAGGGATGGGATTCCATGATTGAGTCAGTGAGGACCATTGTTTTACAGAGTCAGTGCCCAAAGTATGAGACATCACTAGAGGCCTTCTTCATCGGCATACAGGATATTCTTGTCAGCAGATGGGACAAAAATTTCACACCTTTACATTGTTTGGCTCACTCCTTTAACCCAAAATACTACAGCCATGAGTGGCTGAATGGTGGACCTTCCCACAGATTCCCTCTCCACATGGATGGTGAAATCTCACAAGGGAGGAAAGATGCATTGAGGAGGATTTTTCAGGAGAGGGCATCCCTTGATGAGGTGGAGGATGCCTTTGCAGAGTTTTCCACTGGCATTGGGCGATTTGTAGGCTATGATGTGATTCGAGACAGGGGGGCTAAGAAGCCCTATTCTGGTGGGAAACTCATGGGGAAACAAGCCCTCCTCTACAACAGTTAGCCATGAGGCTCCTCTCTCAGGCGACTTCATCCTCTTGTTGCGAGAGGAATTGGAGCACATCTGGGAATTTGTATAGTGTGAAGAAGAGAAGGCTTGAGTAGTCCAGGGCAGAGACAATGGTGTATGTGCACACCAACCTTCGTCTCATCTACATATAGAGGGAGGATTGGTTGAAGGGAAAGACAAAGATGTGGGATGTCTTTCCTGATGATATGGGTCTGGACAACAGTGCTGAGTTGGCATTGGCCAACTTGGATCTCAATGCGCTAGTGTTAGACCCTGTCACATTTGATGATAGAGTAGAGGCATCATCCTCCACACCAGCAGATGCAGAGATGATAGAGGAGGATGCATCAGAGCCAGAGGAGAACAATGGTGAGTATGATGATCGGGATGAGGACACTGATGCTACTTATGATGATGAGGATTGATGACTCATTGACTTTGACTCATTGAGGCTTCAAGCTTGTAGTCTTGTAGACTATAGTTTTTTTGTATTTTTTATTTCTATTTGCCATTGGCAGTGTACTTATGTAACACATTTTGATTCTGATGACTTAATGAGATTTCTGAGTAAATTTGACAATTGTATGATGTATCAATGTATCAAATTTCAATGTATCATGTATGAGTATCTAAGTTCTTAAATCTATGTTTGAATCAATGAATTTGTATGAATTTGTGTAAAAAATATCTAACATTTAATATATATATATAACGTATTGTATCCCAAAAGTGTCCTGTTGCGAGGGTCACCGTATCCCCATATCCCCGTATGCAAATCCGATTCTCGAATCCCCATATCCCAGTATCCCCATGTCAGGTGACTTAACTGACTAAGCATTTCTCTTTTGAACTTTTATGATTTTTGCGGATAGAATTTACTGTTTTCAGTTAGACTTTGGTAAGAATAGTATCTAATGGAATCAAAAGTTTATAGGAGACTGAAACTTTTTCAATCCTGGTTGGCATTTAACTCTTAAGATGGTCGAGGCTATTGAATTTCCTTCTAGCAAGTTAAAGCTATTGAATTTTGATTTGTTACAACCTGCTTATATTTTGATAAACCTGCTTATATTTTGATAAATAAAAAATAAAAAGACACTATTAAATTAAAAAAAAAAAACAACCATGAATTCCAAATTGCAGCTCTACGCATACCAACATGAAACATAAGTGTGTTGCATTGGCATGAACATTGTCTCATTCTTAATTGGATAAAAAGGAAAAGAGAAAGCAAGTGTATCTCAGAAACACCATCTAGTTCTATATTTGATAAAATCACGAAAGACTTTTAACACATACAATTAAAAACTTTCCAGAAATTTCATCAACAACCAGAAACTCCAAATTGCAGCTCTACGCATACCAAACGGCCTTTTATATGAAAATGTAAAACAAACGAGAGTCAATGTCTGTCTAACTGCTTAAGTTTCCGTCTTTCACCGCCTTGTGCGTCATCGTCGGCAAAGTCCGTCGGCCGTCAATTTTCTTAATCTTTCGGTGGGCCAGACGCAGTGGATTTTGACATATGAATTGTCCTCATTTTCTCTCTAGCCGCCAGGCAGACCTCGTCAAAGTCCACTGACGAATTCTCCGCCAGAAAACTTTCAAATCGTACTGATGTCCAAATATTCACATTTTCTAAAAAATATTTGCAATCACGCCTCTCTCGTTTTCTCCCGATTGGATGATATGGCATCTCCGATTCTAATTTTAATTTTTAAATTTTATTGTGAACTGCATGGGCTCATCATTCAGGGACCCAATCAAAGCGTATGGAGCAGTGCACAATTCGATGCTTGTAGAATCACAAACCCAGGCTTGATTATATTATGATTCCAGAGCTTTCATGTAACGACATATAACTCGCGATGTCGATGTTTTCGTATAAATTTCTAGGTACTAATGCATAAAATTTTACATTCTTCTATGTAAGCGGGAAAATTATATATTTCTGTTGCTACACAGGGCGAAGTTTTTCACAATCACGGTACTTTAAAATTTTCTAAATAATTTGTAATAAAATATAATACAATAGATAATTGTAAAGTGTAAAAAATAAGTAATTAATTAGCTGTATGATATAGAAACGAGTCTATATCTATTTTAATTCTTGATTTATCAAGAGTATAGTGGGATAAGGCGCAATTTTTTTTAAGAGTGAAAAGTGATTTGATCTTTCTGGATGCTTGGTAGATCCATAATTAAGATCGATCTAGGAGGGTAGAATATATATATATATATATATATATATATATATATATATATATATATATATATATATATATATATATATATATATATATATATATATATATATATATATATATATATATATATATATATATATATATATATATATATATATAGTTTTTAGATAAGAATACTATGGGAAAAATCATGGGTTATCAAAACCTAAAGCCAAGAAAATTTGACTATTTTACCTCAATTTTATTGTAAACATTAATTTGATTTGATTTTAAATTTTATTTTTGTTTTTTTATGTAATTTGACTAAGGCAAAATGTTTACCTAACATAATAGGATAGGACAACATCTCTTCCATAGTTGGATGGAGAGCCTCCATCCCTTTCGGCGCAACAAGATAGTTGTTAAGTAACAAACGCCTTTAAGATCCCCAAACAATGAGGCAAGCTCTTGATCGGTAAAATGGCATGATATGATGTTGCACTATTGTAGGTTTCACGCATGAGAGAACGACCAATTAGTGCATGCACAATAGACAAAGAGACCATTTCTTTATCATATGAGTAGGAGCACTTTCAACGTCTGAAGCACCAAGAGAAATCACAAACTCACACCATGACTTAGCCCAAATAAAGAAGCTCAACGTGGGAAGGATATAGAGAGAAGAAGCTACTACCTAGCATTAGAGAGATAGGAGAAAAAGGGTGAAATTGTAGAAGCTCCTATCTACAAATTCACTAACTCGCCATTAGGAGAAAAAATTTCCCATGCTGCAGAAGACAAGTTTTGTGTACTACGACAAGCGCCATCAACAAAACCAACATAATGGTTTTACGAAATTTGGAAACAAAGTGGAACACAGGGTAAGCAGAGGAAAACATGTCTGCAAAAGAAAATAATCACACCAAAATCTAATTGCACACTAATGAATAAAACATACTAATGTACAATAGTATTTACGCCAAATCAAGCATAATAATTTTTGAGATAGAGCCCATTTAGGGGCTCAACCAATTGATTCCCTTATTAATCGACTAGCTCATAGGTGCCTTTTTCCAATACTCATTTAATAATAAAGGGCCCACACCACATTGGTTCGAGTTTCCCAACCCCCAACTTATCATGAGCTTGATCATATAGCAAGACCAAGTCACCTTCAGTGAAAACATGCAGAGTCATAGATTTATCATATTGTGCTTTAACTCATTTATTTTGAGCTTCTATAACCAAATAAGAAATTCATCGCGTCTCATCAAGATGTTTGAGATAAAGAAATTGTTCCTCTTCTTGTGAAGTACCAGGGAGTAACTCGACAACTAGCTTCAAAGAAGGAATTTCACACTTGATCGGGAGCGTGGCTTCTAGACCATACAACAATTGGAATGGTGTGAATCCAGTCGCTGTCTTAGTTGAAGTTCGGTATGCCCACAGAGCTGAAAATATCATAAGATGCCAAATTTTTTTATGCATTACAATGGTTCGTTGAAGCATCATGACCAAACCTTTGTTAACGGCTTCAACATGGTCATACATCCATGGATAGTAATGAGTTGAGTTGTCATGACATAATCCCAACTGAGAAGTAAGCTCTGTCATCCTATAATTTAAAAAATAAGAGCCATGGTCGGTGACTATGGCCTTCAGGATGCCGAATTGAGCTATAACATAGTTTAAAAAAATTGCACTTCATTTTTACCTTGAGAATCATATGTAGACATCGCTTCAGTCGACTTAGTCAAATAATTGACGAAAACGATAATATAACCATGCCCCCCAGCTGAGCAAAGGTTACAGCTCATGAAATGGATGCCCCATTTCGCAAAGGGTCTGATGGTAACAACTGGGTGCAAGGGTTTGGGTGGGGCGCGCTCTTTGCAAGAATATATCTGGCAATTGTGACATTTTTGAATAGGAAGGATGCAGTTCTTGAAAATAGATGGTCAGAAATAACCCGCACGCTGAATATTTTGAGCAGTAGCGTAGCCGGACATATGATTGCCACACAGTCATTCAAAACTTTCTTAGCTTCCTCAAGAGTCAAACATCGAAGGAGGATAGAATCAACACCAGTGTGATAAAGGGTATCCCTGATAATGCGATAAGGCTAGGACTGGTGATGGATTCAATGTCGCTCAGAGTGAGATAACTTTGGTTGAAAAGTTTGGGTCTGGAGATAGATAATGATATCACCAAACCATGGATTGTGAGTACTTATGAGAAAGAGTGATTCATCAGGAATCAACTCAGTAAAAGGAGTGGGTAGAACTGCAAATGGAAGAGCACATATTAACTCTACAAAAACTAAAAATTTCTTCGATTTAGCTTTAGCAAATTTTAAATTGAACTCCTATAGGATAAAAATCCATTTGCATTATGTCCCCCTAAGTAACTGAGGAGTCATTATGTAAGTCATGGGTTTACAATCAATATGACAATAGTTTTGTGTAGGATAATGTAATGGTGAAAGTGTTGGATAGCATGAACAATTGCCAAAGTAAGCTTGTCTACATGAGCGTAACATGTCTCAACATCAAAGAGATTGTGACTCAAGTAGTAGATAACATGCTCATTCCCCTCGTCATCATCCAGAACTAGCACCATGCCAATGGTGTTGTCAGTAGCCGCTAAATATAGGAAATAATCATGTCGATAATAAAGGGTATGCAACAAAGGCGCGCTAACAAGAGTTGTATTTAAAGATGTTTGGTCAATTTAGTGTGTCCTAAATTGTTGCATTTAATTTGTCAATCCGGGATTCGTAAGCTGATGAAGTGCGGCGCACTATATGTGCAAGATAACCTATTTCTTAACTTTTTGTCATTTTTGGTTTTCTAAGATGAAATGGAAATTCTAAAAATAAAAACAAGTATGGTTATGTTTGTTCAAGGAAATGATATCCTCTATAATGATTTACCAACTTGAAGCTTAAAAAGGAATTTGAAAATTACAATGACAAAACTTGAAAGGAAATGAAAATGTGCTGCTGAAATGAAAAGATGCTGCTAGTCTAATGAATCAAAACAGTGAGCTAGTGAGCATGAAACCAAACTATTCTTGCTGCTGTCTAAACACAAAATAAATTATGATGAAAGAAATCCAAAAGTTGCAATAAAGTAAATCTAAATCAATTTACATCAACTTGTCTTCTGATCCCTCATCATTAGTCCAGCTATGATTTTCGGAAGTAACCATAAACAACTTGAGTAACTGATATCTAACTTGCATAAAGTAAACTAATATCAAACCATACATTCATAATTCAATCCCTCACCATCAGTCCAGCTGTGGCTTTCGGAGGTAACTGAAGATGTCATGCACAATTTAATATATCTAAATTTGCAGAAGTGAAACTAATACCAAACTACACATTTCATAATACAATCCCTCACCATCAGTCCAGCTGTGGCTTTCGGAGGCAACTGAAGATGTTATGAGCAGTTTAATATATCTAAATTTGCAGAAAGGAAACTAATACCAAACTACACATTTCATAATACAATCCCTCACCATCAGTCCAGTTGTGGCTTTCGGAGGCAACTGAAGATGTTATGAGCAGTTTAATATATCTAAATTTGCAGAAAATAAACTAATACTAAACTACACATTTCATAATACAATCCCTCACCATCAGTCCAGTTGTGGCTTTCGGAGGCAACTGAAGATGTTATGAGAAGTTTAATATATCTAAATTTAACTACTGAAGCAAATGAGAAAAATTGAATTAAACAAAGCAGTACTGAAATTAAACAGAAACTAAGAAAAACAAATTAGCAGCAGAACAATGTTAATTTCATGTCATTAGTCAAAAAGTTATGCAAATGCCCGGGCTGCCTACTTATAACCTGAAACAAGAACACTGATCAGTGATTAATAACATAAAACATGAAAGACAGAAGTAAAATGGAAAGCATGCAAGATTATAAACAGAAATGAAGCATATATACCATGAAAGATGCAATGTATAAACATGTGAATGGATTATGGCACAATGAACTTTAAAGAAATAAAACAAGAACTATACACTAATGCACAAAACCTTAGCTGAGCAGGGGCCCTCTACACCAGCCTTGGCAACGATCTTCAAGTACGAATTATGTTGGAAAACAGAGTCTTCTTATATTAAAATGCAGTCATAACAGTATGGTAGTATTACGGCACAAAGGCAGCGTAATTACATTACAGAGCAGACTTAATAAAAACTAACAGAGACTAATCGAGACTAACTCCATATGCATATGCAAACGCGTTATTTATAACAAGAGAAACATAACTAATTCCTAAATTTTATGCTGGTGGAGAACACGTAGACTATTACGTCCACGGATCTAGGATCATGGCCGTGTTGGAAAGTAAATCTATGAGGAGTGGATGCTTGAATTCGGCTATGGAGCCATGTACAGATGTCGACTTGTCCTCCGCAACTCAAAAACGGCCATATGAACCTTCACGTGACACGAAACAGAGTCCTGTCACCGTGAGACTCTATGGTTGACTTCCATGTGGACGCCTTTGACCGCGGCTTCTTTAGATGAGTTTGCTCGAGCCAATAGGACACGAACCATGTCCACATCATTTCTGACCTGCCCATGTGGCTCGTTTTCCCTGTAGACACCTGTAACATAGAGTTTCACAAAATAGCTATGGAAAGTTGCAGCAGCTGCGGAAAGTGGCAAGATTCCGCAGCTAAATGAACAAAATCTAAATCAAACAACAGACACAAAAATATAGTTAAAAACCATGTTAGATACTCTTTTGCAATTAACATACAATGATATTGAAAACTTGGGAGGTTCAGGTGAGTGAAAAAGGTATAAAAAAGTGTATGGAAAAGATGCAGAATTGAGACTCAACAAAGGCATCGTAACAGAATGAGCGATTTCATCCCCAATAAACCGTTTCCCTTTTTTCAACAAACGAGTAAATCCTTTAGCAAGCTTTGCATAATTCAGACAAAACGACCGAGAAATTTCGCTTTCCCCTACAAGTTGGCAGCTTGATGAATAGAAGAGGAAGGTGGAAAATTTAAATGGATCAATCAATATGCCTTCCTTAGAAACCAAATCCTAAGAGACGACCAGGTTCGACGGAGAAGACACACTTATGAGGATTCAACTAAATTTTATAGTGTCAACAACGAAGAAAGATTGCCCGAAGGTGAGCAGGTTAATCTCGATGTTTCGCAAAATGAACAGGAATATTCGTCAAGATACGGCTGGACTATGTGCTTAATATTGTGAAATTCATAGGACATAGCTCGTTGGAAGGTAGCACCAACGTTCTTCAGGCCAAAAGGGAGCTTTTTGTATGCAAATTTCCCCCAAGGACAGATAAAGGAAATTTTATGCTGATCAACGGGGAGAATATTTTTCTTATTATAACAAGAAAAATTGTCCATAAAGGAAAAAATTTCACTCCCGGCACAATCATCAATTATCTAATTGATAAAAGGAGTGACGGTTACCTTTAGGGACAAGTTCGATTGGTGTCTGAGTAATCAACATAAATGTGAATAGTTCCTTGTTTTTCAGTCAGAAAAATATTAGAGACACATTATGTCAAAGGAATAGGATAAATGAATCCAACTTTGAGAAGTTTCTCAATTTCTCCCTTTATGGCATCTGCCTTTCTCGGGTGCACCGGGCGGAGACGTTGATGGATAGGTTTTGAGTCTGGATAGGTAGGTATCTCATGCACCACGATACTAGGATTGATGCCTGACATTTCTTCATACGACCAGGTGAAGACATGACAAAATTCTTTAAGCAAGGCAGTGTAAATCTCGATCTCATCAAGAGCACAAGAAGCCCCAATATGGATATTCTAGAAAATCTCTTGTTTGAAAGAGATGTCGATCACAATGGTAGTATAAATATTTCTCATGTTTTCTTTAGACGGGACTTCAAGAACCAATATGGGATTCTGAAGTGGGCCGGTCAATTCAGGGGAAACACGAGTTTCTAGACATGTAGAAATTTCACCAAGGCTCGTGAGAAACAAGGATCGATGATGACCATCATTCTAGGGGGTTTATTTGAGAGACCTAAGTTATAATATACTCTCATCAGTTGGAAATGTGTCATTCAAAGGATCATGGTGATCACAGTGAAATTTGACACCGTATGCTCCCATAAATGAGTTATGTTCATTTTCCCAAATAGACCAATTTTGGAAAAAAATGTGCAAGTTTCCCAGTCAGCAGTCCGTATAGCAGAGTGGGCCTACTGACTGTGCAAGGTTGACTGGGCTTTAGGAGCCAATCACAAAGTGACAAGTGGAATTCTTCCATTAGTTCCGAGTCGGATATTTTTATTGGTTGTTGGTGTTTTTATGTGGACCAAATGGAGGTCACCACATGGCCCAGCCAGAGGCCGCCATGTGGCACCTTGGCGGCCACTAATATTTATTTAAGGGCTAAGGCGAGGTCTATGGGGGTCGAAACCCGTGACTTTCACCCAAAAAACCATCGTAGTTACCATCATACCACGTTGTAGTTCTGAACAACGTATTGGTTAAAAGCATATTTAACATTTAAATGTTGATGCATTTTGGGGGAGGGCTAGGCTAGGGCCTAGCCCTTGGCTACCCTCATGCCACGAGATCGCGATCAGGGGGGCGGGGGCTAGACCCTAGCCCTCCCTCGTGGTGGTTACCATAAACATCGACCGTCGCATGTGATACCACAACCCCAAACCGCCGCCAGTTAACTATCACCACCATCAAATTGTCCGCCTCTGAAACTGCCAAGCCTAACCACATCATCTGAACACCACAATCCACCAACTATGACCATCAAGCAGAACGCCAGTGGAGGGGGCTAGCCCCATGTCCTATAGACCCCAATGTCACTAGGTGTGCACATATTTCTAGGGCCTTAATCACCAAATTATCAGTCCTACAAATTCGTCCACCGAGCGAGAATCGTGCAGGTTAGGAGGGTAGTTTTCATGCTCGGGGCACCCGTGCTAGGTTTAGGCTGAATCATGAGTAGTTTAGCTATCGAATTTGGGAAAAGAGAGAAAGAGGCATAACTTTCTCAGCTTTTGGTCTTTTTTGGAGCAAAAAGAGGCTAGACAGGCATTTTTGATAGCTCTGAAGTTGTTGGAGTGGGTTTTGAAGCCATTTTAGCATTGTGGCTCTTTTTAATCACCATTTTTTGAGAATAATGAAAGAGGGTCAAGCATTGGAAGTTGGACCAGGAGATGTAGCCCAAGAGTGGTGAACTCCTTCATCAATTATTGTTTTATGGTTACTGTTATGGCTTTGTTTCTCTGTTATTTCTACAATTTATGAGTTAAATTCATGTTTAAATGTGTTAAAGAATTTAACTTAAGTACCTCAAAAAATCATTCAATTACTTGCAATTTGTACCATCCTCAAGCACATAATTTTTTAGATCAAGTTTGGTATTAGAGCAATTATTTTATTTCCAATTGTGAGGATTTAATTGTTTTCAAGTGTATGTGATGTGTACAAGGTTGAATTTCAAGAGAAGAGAATGAAAGATTGTGGTTGCAAGTCCTCAAGTTAGGTCAAGGAGAAGGAGAGAAAGTTTTCCACAATATCCACCACAAATTCTACCTCAAATTGCAGTTGAAGGTTCATCAAGTATGTCACATGAAGGGGAGCCTTATAATATGTCATAGGATGAGAAATATTTTAGAAAAACATTCTTTGAAAAGACTTAAATGGTGAAAGTTCTTTATGAAGAGAGAAATTCAAGATTGCAGGGTGAGAGTTCCAAGCCTTCAAAAGGAGAGGGTTCTTTTGGTGGAAAAGGAGGAGATGATGGAAATACTTCAAAAGGAAATGGTGATAAATCACCCTCTTCTACACCATCATATTCACCTCCATCCTCACCTTCATCTTCATCCTCTTTCACAACAACCTTTACTCCAACACCTCCAGATACCCCAAAGGGTCATGGTAAACCTCCCTTGTTGAAACTTGATATTAAATTTGAAATGCCTATGTATAACAATGAAGTGAATGCTGAGAAACTTGATAATTGGGTTCATCAACTTGAAGTATATTGTACGATTCAAAATATCAAAGATGATGGAACAAAGATTCAACTAGCTTCATTAAGGTTGGAAAGTGCTGCTTTGATTTGGTTGGAATCCAAAACACAAGAGGGTATGAAAAAACATGGTAAGGTCTCAACCACTTGGATAGATTTTATTGCTGCACTTAGAAGAAGATAATTTTATCCATTAGCTTATATGCAAAAGGCTATTATGGATTGGCAAAATTTTGGACAACTAAAAGGTCAAAGTGTGCAAAGTTACACCCAAGAGTTTAGAAGATCTGTAATTTTAGGTCTAGATTTGTCATCACAAGACACTTTGTTGAACTATATTGGGGGTTTAAATAATTACTTAAGGCATACTATCCTTATGTTTAATCCTACAAGTTTAGATGAGGCTTGTGTTCAGGCAACACATCTTGAAGCAGGAGGGAAAAAAAATTCAAAATACGGTATTAAAAAACCATTTCAAAGTGGAGACGAAGGAAAGAGTAAATTCAAAGGGAAAGGAAAATGCATCCGTCAATAAGGAAGGAGAAAAATTAACATGAAAACATTTTTCCAAGGAGAGTCATGACGAAGCTCATTGGTTGAATCTTCATCCTAAGATGAAACCAAAATTTTTTAAAGGGAAGCAAAAGACAGCTGCAACTACACAACATGACTTAGGATCCCATTCGGGAGATGAAACAAAGATCACAAAAATGGGAGTGAAAGGTAAGGGCGTAGCAAGCAATAGCTCTTCAAGTTGTCCTAATGATACTCAAGATGAGAAAACAAGAATTTAACTTTTCCATATTTGATTTATTTCAAAGCATACCAAAATTGATACACTCTTTGATAGTTGTTAACAAGAAAATTTGATTTCTGAAGACATAGTCAAGAATTTAAATTTAGAGACCATTCCACATCCAAGACCTTATCCCGTAGGTTGGATATGCAAAAATTAAAATTTACAAGTGACGAGGAAACACATACTTAGATTTCCAATTACAACAAACTTTCTTGATGAATTTGAACTTGATGTAGTTCCACTTGGTATTTCCGGTATTGTTTTGATAAGTCCATATCTTTATGATAGGAAATATATTTTTCATCACCATGAAAATAAGTATCACTTGTTCAAATATGGGATTGATTACAATGTTAGAGCAGACTGACATAAATTAAATCTTTCACTTGTGGATGTCAGACAAATGAAGAGACATATTAACTCTAGCAAGAATTTTGTGCTTCTAATGGTCAAACAAACGAATGATGTTGATAATGAAGCTTTTGAAGGTTGTGACTCATGATTGAAATATTATTTGGTTAAGGTTGTTAACCAATATGACGAGATGTTTCAGGAGCCTAAGGGATTTCCTCCCAAGAGAGAAATCCAACATGAAATACAATTGCAGCAAGATTTTCCTCTTCCTAACATTGGCATGTACAGGATGTCAATGATGGAAAGTGCAGAAATTAAAAAGAAAATTCAAGAGTTGGTAGACAAAGGGATCATCAGACCAAGTACTTCGCCATGTGGTTCACCTATTGTTTTGGTGCCAAAGAATGATGGAACATGGCACATGTGTGTGGACTTCAGTGCATTGAACAAGATTACGGTAAAGAATCGTTACCTACTTCCTAGAATTTATGATTTACTTGATCAATTTAAAGATGCTAAGTATTTTAATAAGTTGGACTTAAGTAGTGGTTATCATCAAATTAGAATTGTTGAAGGAGACATATGGAAGCCAACATTCAAAACAAAACAATATTTGTTTGAATGACTATTTATTCCTTCTGGTCTTTGTAATACTCATGCTACCTTCATGCGTGTGATGAATGATATATTGAGGCCATTTCTAGATTATTTTGTGATAGTCTACTTAGATGACATCTTAATTTTCAGTAAATCTCGTGAATATCATGTCATGCATGTAAAAAAGTACTTGATTCCTTTAAGAAAGAAAAATTGTTTCTAAATATGTCTAAGTGTGAGTTTGGAAAAACTTATTTAGTGTATTTGGGTCATATTGTTGGAGGAGGTGAATTGAAAATAGATCCCTCAAAGGTTGATGTCATTTTGAATTGGCCAAAGCCCAAAATAGTTATGGAGGTAATAATATGTTTGGTAGAAGCCCTATATTGGAGGAAGTTTATTTCTAACTTCTCTTCTATCGCAGCTCCATTGCATGCATTGACAAGTATGAAGTAGGTCTTCCAATGGGGAGGTAAGTAGCAAAACAAATTTGATGCATTGAAGGAAAATATTATTTCAACTCATGCACTTGCACTTCTGGACTTGAGGCAGTCATTTGAGATACATATTGATGCAAGTGACTATGTCGTGGGCACAGTCCTCATGAAACAAGGTAAGCCTATCTATTTTCATTCAGAAAATTTTAATGGTGCAGTGATTAATTATCCTACATATAAAAACAAATTGTATGCATTGGTGAAAAGTGTGAAAAAATGGAAACACTAATTGATGGGTAAGGAAACTATCATTCACACTGATCATCAACCATTGCAATACTTGCAATCACAAACAAAGTTGCAGTAATCAAGGCACTTTCGATGGATGGGTTTTCTTCAATAATTCCATTTTGTGATAAGGTATAAGAAAGGTATATACAACAAAGTTATTGATATTCTTTCTAGGCCTATTGTTAGTGTTGCTACTATTCTTAAGCATAGTTTTGTTTTTCATGAGAGCTATGTTGAACGATATGCTTTAGATAGTGATTTTCAAGATGTATATGTGACTTTGAGTCAAGGGAACCAAGTAGAGGAATTGGATTATCATATTCATGATAACTTGTTGTACCATCTTGGTAAGCTTTGTTTTCCATAGGGATAAAGATTCAACATCATAAGAGAGGCACATACTTTTCTTATTGCTAATCATTTCAGTGTAATTAAAATGGTGGCACAACTACAAAGGTATTGTTATTGGTCTCATATTCTTGAAAGTGTGTCATGTTTTATTAAAGTTTGTTCATTATGTGTTGTTAGTAAACCTCGCAATAGAAAGTAAGGATTGTATACACCACTTTCAATAACTTCTCGTCCATGGGAGAGTGTTTCGATGGACTTTGTTGGAGGAATTCCTATGTCAAAATGGAATGGTGATTGTCTTTATGTAGTTGTGGATAGTTTCAACAAAATGTGTATTTTAATGCCATGTAAAAATCAAATTACAGCTGAAGAAACGACTCAGTTATTCTTTCATAATGTCTGGGTGCATTTTGGATTCCCCACATCCGTTGTTAGTGATCGAGATTCTCACTTTGTTGGGAATTTTTGGTCAATCTTGTGGGATTCATGGACAACAAATTGAAAAAGAGTAAAACTTTTCATCTACAAATAGATGGTCAAACAAAGGTGGTGAACATGACGGTGATACATCTTCTTCGTGGGTATTGTAGAAATCATCCTAAGTTGTGGGATGAACATTTTCACTATATTCAACATTCTTACAAACGAGGCACGCACTCTTCAACTCAAACATCACGATTTGAGGCATGTTTGGGATACTTGCCTAAATCTCCTTTAGATTTTATTTTTGGAAAAGATATTGCTAGTGATGGTCAACCATAGCCAAACCATAGTCAACTATGGTAAATCATAGCCAAACCATAGTAAAAATATATTCGAACCTTTATGAGCCATAGTATGCCCATAGTCAAAACATAGTCAGTGATGATTAATAATAACCACACATGGTCAACCATAGTCTTACCATAATTAACCATCATCAACTATGATGACCATATTTTCCTATAGTTAACTATGATTGATGATAATTAACTATGGTCAACAGGTTTAACTCTAAGTAGCATGATTGACCATCATCACCCATCGTCAATCATGTTCAACCCTGGGCACCTTAGGTCAACCATGGTCAATCATAATCATCTTTGGTCAACCATGGTCACCATAATGAGCCTTTGAAAGCCATATTCAACACATGGTCAACATGGCAAATCCTGGTTAATATGGTCAAACATTCTGTGAAACTTTTATGAAGATAAATGCATTGAAACTGTGATGAGAAAATGTTGAATCACAATCTAACAAATGAATTAATGTGATAGATAGGCATGCTCTATTTCAGAATAAGCC
Organism: Pinus albicaulis; assembly: GCA_034641835.2. Taxonomy (NCBI): domain Eukaryota; kingdom Viridiplantae; phylum Streptophyta; class Pinopsida; order Pinales; family Pinaceae; genus Pinus; species Pinus albicaulis. The sequence goes on from CM076580.1 coordinate 1,723,416,810, forward strand.
TTCAAGAATTTTCATTCTTTAAAATATGAGAAATCAACCTTTAAGAACCATGTTCAACCCATGTTCAACATGGTCAACCATTGTTAATATGGTGAGATATTATCAACCTACGTCACCATGGTAAAACATGGTCAACCATGGGAAAATTTGTCAAACCATGATCACACATGGTGAACTTGGTGAAGCCATGTGACAAACCTCACATTTGTCAAATATTATTGCATTGTGATAAACATTGTTTCCCTCTTACATTGTCACATTGTGACAAAAATATATCGATCATCATAATGTGACGAATATTGTCGCATTGTGAAAAACATTTTTGCAATGTTACATTAGATTGAAATTCATATCAATAAAATTTACTAATGTGATCATCTTTGATAAACTATGGTCACTATAATGAGCCTTTAAAAGCCATGGTCAACACATGCTCAACATGGAAAACCATGGTTAATATGGTCAAACATTCTGTGAAACTTTTATGAAGGTAAATGCATTAACATTGCGATGAAAAGTGTAGTATCACATTCAAAGGAATGAACTAATGTAACAAATAGGAGTGTTGTATTCTAGAATAGGCCTTCAATAATTTTCATTATTTAAAGCATGAGAAATCAAACTTTAAAAACCATGGTCAACCCATGCTCAACATGGCCAACCATTGTTAATATGGTGAAATATTATCAACCTACATCACCATATTGGTAAAACATTGTCAACGATAGCCTTCCATTATCAATATAGACAATCATAATCAATCATAGAAAACTATGGTCAACCATGTGAAAATTAGTCAAACCATGTTCACCCATGGTAAACCTGGTGAAGGCATGTGGCAAACCTCATAATCTGTCAAATATTGTCACATTGTGACAAACATTGTCACACTCTTACACTTTCCCATCATCATAGAGATATATCAAATGTTGCAATGTGACAAACATTGTCATGCTGTGATAAACATTGTTGCAATGTTACAATAGATTTCAATTTATATCAACAACATTTACTAACATGATTGTGCTAGTGTTTATAGCATTTGCGGCTTATAATATTGGATTTAATTTAAGGTTTATAATATTGGGTGTTTAATATATAAAGTTAATAATATTAAGATGTAATATACATGGTTTATAGTATAAATGGTTTAAAATATTAGGACCTAAAATATTAAGATTTAATATTAGAATTTATATTAAGTTTTAATATATAAGGTTATAATATAAGTTTTAATATTTGTGTTAATTGGGTTTAATATCCATGATGGATAAATAAGAGATACCTAAGAGATTGCAATATAATTTAGCTTTTCACTCTTTTACTTTCTGTGCATTCCTTTGAAAATAGACACTTATGGATTAAAATATTTAAAGACCATGGTCATGACATAGACCCACAAACAAATACATGCTACAATTCGAAACATAACCACGGCATGCTACGGGTCAATCACATAACCCTATTATCATGAGTGAAACTTTGCCCATTCATCTTTGAGCAAGGTTGTCCATGTTACACCAAGGATTACAATGATGGCGAGGTGGGCCCTAACAGGCCTACAAGCTCCAAGCTCGTTGCCCACAGGAGTGGATACAGAGGAACTGAGTGCCATTGGATGAATGTACACGAGGCTGGTGGTTTGAATAAGGATAGGCTCAGTAGTGGCCACCGCTACTTTTGGGTTGGGGAGATATACATAGGCGTTATTTTCATATGCCAATTAGGTTATATAAATAATGTAAAATTACGCGGATTTGCATATATCAACCAACGTATTGCTTGTGATAGTTTTAAATAAAAGTTTTCAGAAAATTGACGATGGATTAAGACAGCCCACGGACTTTGCGGACGATGACGCGCAGGGCGGTGAAACATGGAAACTTAAGGGGTTAGACAGATATTGACTCTCATTTGTTTTACCATTTCACATAAAAGGCCGTTTGCTATGCGTACAGCTTCAATTTGGAATTTCTGGAAATTTTTTATCCAATAGTATTCTGCCCATTTTTGTAAATGCAACTTACGTCTACGGTCACGTGTACGTCTACTACTAAATGCAACAAACCCCAACGACAACAACCGCATCTTACAAACTGCCTGCCCGATGGGTGTTGACCACGGCGAGCTTCATTTCCACTGCCATAGGCCCATAAATGCGCCCAGTCAGGAAATGCCCGCCTTCCGCCTTCAGATCAAAACTGTAGATCATAGTGCGGTGAGCATTTTGCCTATGGCAGTGGAAATAAGGCTCGTGGTTGACCACTACTACACCAGTTTTTATTTGTGTATTGATACTATACAACCTATTGTACTATATTGATACTTTACTGCCGCTGATTAGATACACTATGTAGAAGATTTGAAAACAAAAGTGTTTTTTTGGTAAGTTTAGTATATTTTTCTATTTTCTATTATTAAAAAAGGCAAGTTATAGAAACATGTCAAACTTTGGTGGTCTCAACCTGCCCAAAAGAAACCACGTCTATTGGCCACCTCAAAGTGTTATAAGCCATCTAGTATTGAAACAGTTCGACTATCTTACAAACTGTAAAATGTAAATGCTAGTGGCAAAATACATATGTAGAAACTAAGAAAGAATTATCAATCATCATCCGAAGATTCTATTGGAGACGGATCTTTCACACTTGACCCCGGCATATTTCCCTGCTGCATCTCTTGTAGCTGGCGATCTATACGTCCTAGACGAACTGATCCATTCGCTGCATCTCTTCTAGCTGGCAATCTATACGTCCGAGATGAACGGATCCATGATGTTGCGAGCCCTGTATTTCCTGAATTTCTCTTTTAATTATACTACTTCTTCTATCTATGGTTACTAAATTCGAGTTTGAATTTGAATTTGGATTCGATTGGATATGGAAAAAAATTGACTACCCAAATTTTAATAAGAGAAAAATTAGGAAATATACATCTTATAAATACTAAAACATATTATATTTTGAAAAAATAAAAAAAAATTCCTTGCCTTGATTACACTATTTTACTTTATCTTATTTTTTAGAATTCGCTAGTTTTATTTAAATATAATCATATATATAAATCTACCAAACCAAAACTAGGCACACAATTTGTGTCATTTTTAGGGATATGAGTAAGGTCAAACTCATGTCAAATCTACTTATTGGGTAACAATTTAATAGAGTAGGAAGAAAAGAGATTTCTTTATTAATTAATTTTATTTGTTATAACCATGTTTCTGTGGTGTTATAAATATAAGAATGACATAACTAATTTATTAATTAAGTAGAAGTGCTTCTATCTTCTTCTTCTTTTTTTTTCTTTTTTTTTGTGAATAGACTATTAAATATATAAAAAGAAAACATACAATATAAAAATATAAAAATGATGAAATGAGAATTTAAAGATTCATTCTAAAGTAAGCTATTAGTATGAAAAGTTTAAATTCACTGAAATATTAATTTCATAACTAATACCAATAAGCACTTCATTGTTTATATCTCTCAGAACTCCATTATTATCATTGTAGTGTGGGTTTTGGAGTTGCTTTTCCTTTTATAAAAAAATAAAATAAAAAAATCGGCGATTTATTTAAGAAAAGTTAAAGAACGTGAATCACTTACTTATTTGTCATATCAAATTTCATTAATGATAGTTGTTTTTCCAAGTGGCCTTGGCAACAGAAGTGGCTTCTTCTCATTGTCATACCATTCAGTTACGTAACAAAATATAACACGCAATCTGAATGATGGAATCTGTCCCAAACCCCCGTGTCAAAAGTAGTTTAGCATAAATTCCACATTTTTAATTACTTAAGTTGCAATTGGAAGCTAATTTTCAAAATAGATTCTTTCGATTGCACCTTAAAAATCGGTTTTTATTTATACAAAGGCTTTGTCCTCAAAATCTTCTACATGGTGTATCTGATGAGCTAGCTGTTCAGTATCAATATAGTACAATACACAAATATAAATGACTGTATCAAAAGCTAATAGGCGGTTATTCATCCTCCTCATAAACGCTGGTGTTCATAGAAAGTGGAGTTTCCCAAACATCAAACACATCTTCTTCATCATACAAAACAAACAGACGCTCTCCGCCAACAGCAATATCAGCGATAGCGCCTCCATATGAACCGCGTTTCTTCTCTATTTGCGATGTGACCACCCAATGAGGAGCACAGAATACGTGCACCTTCTGATCTTTTGTTGAAAAAAGCTGCAGTCCGCAAGCTGCCAGTTTGGAATGCATTTTTTCTTCTTCTTCAACTGATTGAGATACCATCTTTCCTGGCCGACTCCGGTGACACCATTTCACATGGTTCATGAACCTAATATCCAGAAACCCCAGATTATCATATTGATTCACCACGCAAACTGTTTTACAATCTTCCATGGCCACGGTGTCGACCACCACCTTGTCGTCCAACAGATGGCAGTCTGTCCACGTCAAGACCACGCTGTTCTTTTCCCTAAAATCCATCAAGCTGATGTGACCATGATCACTTCGAGGATACAGAGTCGCCCCCAGCAGGAGATTGCTCTCGGGAAGCCACTGTAACTTCCCTGCATCTCCAAGGGCCCAATCGTATACGAAATCCACTTGCCGACCTGTACTCTGATCCCACACCCCTACTCCGTATTCGGCTTTTAACCCTCTGCAACTCGCGTACACGTGACCGTGGCTACTGCTTGCGAGCGCTCCGGCGGTAAAATTCTTGTGTTTATCGCCTTGATGGCACACCTGGAATCTATGCTGCAGCTTTCCCGTTCTGGTATTGAAGCTCGCCATGCCGCCGTGGCTGGGCCTTTCCACGCTGGCGCAAGTGCCGATGACGAGGCGTTGGGGATTGAGAAAACCCACATCGTTAACGAGACGGTAATCAAGATTGAGGGGTTGTAGCTCCTCCATGGTCCAATCGTAGACATGTACCATGCTGCCGTGTGCCACGCAGCATCCTCCGTCCTCCGCTGCTCTGATGGCGGTGGCGTCTCCGGTGGCTCTTCCATGAATGGAAGCGGAAAGCCGAATTCGGTTTCCGTCGAAGCTGCGAGCCCATGTGGCGCTATGGAGTCTGTCCATGAGACCATAGTAGAGCGCCTCTCTGTAAAGAACCCTGTGGGACATGTGTGGAGGGACGTGCAGTTCCCCTGTTCGGAGGAAGTCGAGGAGAAGGGAGAAATATGATGGATTTCTGTCGATGAAATACTCGTGGGTATTTGGTTTGTCAGGCGCCCAATCGTGGCTGATCATGGCTCCCAGCATCGATTCCCGCCCTGCGTTGGCCAGAGTGCTCCGGTTCGTCACAAATAGTTTTCCCCCAACGTTCAGTTTAACTTTGTGATCATCATCATCATCCTGCTCTCTTCTCATCGCCATCCCCACTAATCCCTATAATCAAAAAGCCCTCTGCTGTGAATTAAAAAAGGCGCTCCCGACTCGGTCGACAAAGAAGTGAGTGGCAGCGGTCAACACCTAACGGGCATTCTGTAAGATGCGGGTGTTGTCGTTGGGGGTTTGTTTGAGTGGGCACTATGTTATGATGAAATGGGTAAGAGATACCCTTTCATTGACCAGGTGTTCGTAGCAGTGGATTACACGTCATCTCCACGTAGATGAAATGGGTGAGAGATACCTTATAGATGAACCTCATTTGTTTCGTATGTCAGAAGTTTGTTCACACTACCGTAGCAAGATACGATCCGCTTTTTTTAGATAATGCAACATGAATGGGGGTTGTTTGAGTGTGTTGCATCTGCATGAACCTTCTTTGGTTCTGAGATGAGTAAAAAGCAAGAAAGATTATAAGCTGGGCATAATACTGACACAAAATAAAAAACTTTCTAGAAATTTCAGCAACCATGAATTCCAAATTGCAGCTCTACGCATACAAACATGAGTGTGTTGCATCTGCATGAACATTGTCTGGTTCTGAATTGGATAAAAAGAAAAAGAGAAAGCACGTGTATCTCAGAAACACCATCTAGTTCTATATTAGATAAAATCAAGAAAGACTTTTAACACATAAAATTAAAATTTTTCGAGAAATAGCAGTACGCATACCAGAAACTCCAAATTGCAGCTCTACGCTTACGAAACGGCCTTTTATATGAAAACGTAAAACAAATGACGGTCAATGTGTGTCTAACAGCTTAAGTTTCCGTCTTTCACCGCCCTGTGCGTCATCGTCGGCAAAGTCCTTCGGCTGTCAATTTTCTTAATCTTCCTGTGGGGCAGACGCCGTGGATTTTGACATACGAATTCTCCTAATTTTCTCTCTGGCCCCAGGCAGACCTCGTCAAAGTCCACTGACGAATTCTCCACCAGAAAACTTTCAAATCGTCCATGATGTCCAAATATTCATATTTTTTAAATATTTGCAAACACGCCTCTCTCGTTTTCTCCCGATTGGATAATATGGCATCTCCAATTCTAAGTTTTAACTTCAATCTGAGTGGGCTCATCATTCAGGGACCCAATCAAAGCGTATGGAGCAATGGCCACTTCGATGCTTCTAGAATGACAAACCCAGGCTTGATTTTATTATGATTCCAGAGCTGTTTATGTAACGAAATATAACTTTCGCATAAATTTCCAGTTACTTACGCATAAAATTTTACATTCTTTCCTGTACCGCGGGAAAAGTATATATTCTCACAACAAATTCTTTCTGTTTCTGTACGTGAAGTTTTTCACAATCGCCTTAAACAAATTTTTTGAATAATTTCTCTAAACAATATTAAAATACAATAAACTAGCAATTGTACCATAGGTTGCAAAGAAACGTAATAAGACAATAGCATGTATCATTAATTAACAATTTTTTAAATATTGTTGAAAAACATAAAATATCAAGAAAAAACAAGGACAATGTTACAATGAAATCTTACTACCATATTGCTTCCTTAAACCTTAAAAATAATGAAACCTATATTTGATTTTTTTTTTTAAAATTTGATAATATTCATAAAATATATATTTTGATATTTATGACATATTGATAGTTTTTAAAATTTATCAATAATTTTTTTTTTTATAATTTTAAATTTACCAACAACTTAATTTATATAATTTAAAAAACATCAATTTTATACTTAATAGCAAATAATATTACTTTAAATGAATAAATCTATTTAAAACATAATAACAAAGATAGATTAAGAATCTCCATAAATAATTTGGGATGAATATCTTATTACATGTTTTTTAAATATATTTGTTCTTTAAATGTTTTTTTTTTAATATATATGTTTAGTTCACATATTATTTTTTTATTAATAATAACCATAATAATAATAATTTAAAATAAAATTAGAAATTTTTCTTTTTTTTAAAAAATTTGATAATATCCATGAAATATATATTTTGATATTTACAATATATTAATAGTTATTAAAATTACCACTAATATATTTTATATTATTTTAAATTTATCAACAATTTAATTTATATAATTTAAAAAATATTAATTTTATACTTAATATCAAATTATATTATTTTAAATAAATAAATCTATTTAAATATATATTTTTTTTGGTAAGTGAATCTAAACTATATTAATTCGAAAGTGGAACAGTACATATACTACAAGTTGGGTTGGTGAGCTATGCTTAGCCAATCCCAACCTTTGTTGTGCAAGTATGGGGCTTCCTCCTTGGAGGAAACCAGCCCAAAAATGACATCAAATAGTAAATTACAAAATGTGTCGCAGCACCAGTGAAACTAGAGGTTCTATGATAATAACAAGCATGAAAAAAAACTAAGAAGAGCTGAGCTGCTACACAGTCATGAATCTTCTGCATTATCATCGCTATCTGGATCTTCTTCCATAATGGGACATGCATAATATTGCACAGCGAAATCCTCTTCAACAATAGGTTAACGTAGAGACCTGGAAGCAGGTGCACATAGGATGGGAGCCTGTGGGTCCTACACATCCAAGACTCGTGTCCAGCTACCTTCTGAGTCCATTATCTAGACATTTGTGTCATCCCCTTCATCGTCTTGTTTTGGGAGAGGCTTAGTCTTGTGGGGCAAGGGGTGCTCCTGGTGTGCAATGATGGATTTTCGTGGTCCGCTTCTGCCTCCCTGCATTACATGAGTGGGGACCTCCTCCTCCTGGTCGAGTTCGAGACTCTGGGGGTCGTCTCTAACGTGACTACCCAAGGAGGAGCCTTCCACAGATTCTAAGCGATTATCTGACCCCCAGTGGTAGCGACTAGGGAGCGCACCTCTCTATCCACCTATGATGGTGCGTTGGCACAGCCTAGGGGCCACGGTCAGAGGAGGCAGGGAGTTGATGGGGATCTGAGATGAGGTGAGGAGCAGCTCTGATCTAGGACAGGAGGTGCACAGCGAGGAGTTATTGGACAGGGAGGTACGCTGATGGAGCGTGCGCAGTAAGGGGCGCATGCTAGTGGGAGCACACAGGCTGGAGAAACTAGAAATACAGGTGGAGCCGAGGAGAGCCGTGCAATTAGGGGAGTATGCAACCCGGGGGATTCTATGTAGCACATCACTGGGGGGGGAGGCTGTATGATAGTCTGGGCATGCAGGAGGGCAGGGGCTGAATAAAAAATACCAGGAGCAGACTGTGAATGGATTTGTGCTACAGGTCCTCTCCTTTTGTAGGGTTGTAACACATGTGAAGATGTTGAACATTATTAGTCTTCGCTCCCAGCTGCATGCTGTAACTGATTTCATGAGTAGGCATGTGCGTAGAATTATGGCTACACGTCATATCCGTCCAAGTAATCATTCAAGAGATTGCAACAGAGTGGTGCCCTTGAGGGGATGTTGTTGTCTTTGCATGTCTTCATGATGCCTGGTCTTTGTCATCTCATGCGAATTATTGCAGGATTGAGGATCCACGTCATGTAAAGGCCTGCACTGTAGATCTTCGTCCTCTCGAGCATGGGAGAGACTATGTTCTAGCGTGCTGCTAATGTCACCCGCATCCAGGGAAATCTATTTAAATATTATTTTAAATAAATAAATCTATTTAAATATTTTTAAATATTTTTTTTTAAATGTATATGGATTTAGTTCATATATTTTTTTTGGTTAATAATAAAGATAATAATAATAATTTAAAATAAAATTATAATTATAATTTTTTTTTTAAATTTGATAATATTCATGAAATATATATTTTGCTATTTATAATATATTGATAGTTATTAAAATTTATCACTAATATATTTTATATCATTTTAAATTTATCAACAATTTAATTTATATAATTAAAAAAAATATTGATTTTATACTTAATATCAAATAATATTATCTTAAATAATAAATCTATTTAAATGTTTTTTTTTTGTAAGTGAGTAAAAACTATATTAATTGAAAAGTAGAACATTACATATGCTACAGGTCGGGTTGGTGAGCTGCGCTTAGCCAATCCCAACCTTTTTTGCGCAAGTATGGGGCTACTTTCTTGGAGGAAACTAGCCTGAAAATGACATCAAACAGTAAATTGCAAAATGTGTCATAGTAGCAGTGAAACTAGAGGTTCTGTGATAATAACAAGCATGACAAAAAACTAAGAAGAGCTGAGCTGCTACACACTCATGAGTCTTCTGCATCATCATCGCTATCTGGATCTTCCTCCACAATGGGACATACGTACTATTGTGCAGCGGCATCCTCTTCAGAAATAGGTTAACGCGGAGGCCTGGAAGCAGGTGTGCAGAGGATGGGAGCCTATGGGTCCTCCACACTCGGGACTCATGTCCAGGTACCTTCCGAGTTCATTATCTAGACATCTGTGTCATCCCCTTCATCCTCCTGTGCTGGGAGAGGCTCAGCCTTGTGGGGCAAGGTGTGATCCTAGTGCGCAATGGTGGATTTTCGTGGTCTGCTTCTACCTCTATGCATTACATGAGTGGGTACCTCCTCCTCTTGGTCGAGTCCGAGACTCTAGGGGTCCTCTCTAACGTGACTACCCGAGGAGGAGCCTTCAACAGATTCCAAGTGACTATATGACCCCCAGTGGTAGCGACCAGGGAGCGCACCTCTTTGTCCACCTATGATGGTGCGTTGGTGCATCCTAGGGGCCATGGTTAGAGGAGGCAGGGAGTTGATGGGGATCTGAGATGAGGTGAGGAGTAGCTTTGACCCAGGACAGGAGGTGTGCAGCGAGGAGTTATTGGACAGGGAGGTACGCTAATGGAGGGTGTGCAGTAAGGGGCACATGATAGTGGGAGCACACAGGCTGGAGAAAATAGCAAGGCAGGTGGAGCCGAGGAGAGGCGTGCAATCAGGGGAGTACGCAACCCAGGGGATTATTTGTAGCGCAGCACTGGGGGGGAGGCTGCATAGCAAACTAGGCACGCAAGAGGGCAGGGGCTAAATAAAAAATACTAGAAGGAGCAGACTGTGAATGGATTTGTGTTTCAAGTCCTCTCCTTTTGTAGGGTTGTGACACATGTGAAGATGTTGAGAATTATTATGCTTCGCTCGTAGCTGCATGCTGTAACTGATTTCATGAGTAGGCATGTGCATAGAGTTATGGTCGCACATCATATCTGTCCAAGCGATCATTCAAGAGATTGCAACAGATTGGTGCCCTTGAGGGGATGTTGCTGCCTTTGCGTGTCTTCATGATGCCCAGTCCTTGTCATCTCATGCGAATGATTGCAGGGATGAGGACCCACATCATGTGAACGCCTGCGCTATAGATCTTCGTCCTCTTGAGCGTGGGAGAGAATATGTTCAAGTGTGCTATTACTGTCACCCGCATCCAGGGAAATCTATTTAAATATTATTTTAAATAAATAAATTTATTTGAAACATAATACTTGGAAAACAACCAAAACCGCAGGAACATTGTTATTTTAAATAAATAACTTAAATGAGAGAATAATACTATGAAAGAAAAATGAAACATATTAATGAGTGAAAATTCCCAAAATAGGGAAATAAATGGAAACGCTAAGGCCATCTGGAGTCTTTAAGCTTGGAAATATGAGAAAGAAGATAAAGAAGCTAGTTACACCTAAAGTGGAGCTATGTGATCGTGAGAACAACATATTTCCATTGGTTTTTTACTCAAGAAAATCTGCATGGAAAAACGTCAATGACTAATGAACAAATTGATGCATCGTAGATCTACACAAAAATATTTTGTTTCATAGTAATTTCTACTTAAATGAAGCACTCATAAATATTTGGCAAAATATTAAAATTTAGGGAAATTTGGCAAAAGCATTAAATTTCAAAAGATGATTATAAAGGACATTCACAATTCAAATTTTAATTAGGTTAAACTCTAATTCAATTTTTTTCTTTTAAATATTTTTGAATATTTGGAATATGGCCGTCCAGTACTCTAGCACAATAAGAACTAATAAAACTTGTTAAATGCGTACTCTAACACAATAAGAAGTAATGAAACTTGTTAAATGCTACCAAAGACAAATTGCACTGCTAAAGTTTTAAGTAAAACCAAAGTGCTCAAACACAACCCTCAAGCAGTTCGTCATTCAAGACACATTTCTAGGCTATCTAAATAAAACATAAAAATTTCAAGAATGTTGTTGTCAAATACCAAATTAAATAAAGAACTTTATATAAAATAAGTAAAAATAAATTGCACAAAGTCTTCCAAACTTCAAAATCTTTCCTAAAATGGCCTAGCAACAAAATATTCCGAAAAATAATTAAAATCTATAAAAAAAACCAAAACACCGCAAACAAATAAAAACATTGGGTCTTTAAGCATTTAAAAAAATCTAAAAAAACATAATACTGGTCATTTGAAAGAAAAAAAGGTTGATTCCCAAAAATTAAAGGCAATGAGAAATTATTTCTTACACAACCTTGTTTCTCTGAAATAGGCAGGAAGAAAATTTAAGTGTACCTTTCTTACACCACCTTGTTTCTCTGAAATAGGTAGGAATACAATTTAAGTGTACCTTTCTTACACCACCTTGTTTATTTGAAATAGGCAAGAAGCAAATTTAAATGTACTCGATCAGTCTGGTGCCTACGAAGCTTGAATTTGATTCTTCAAATAATAATGGGTTTTTCTCAGTACAATTATAGATCTAATTGAATCATGTGAAAATATATTACTTCTCACAATAATGTTTTCTGATTTGACCACGAATAGAATGTGCAATGGCTTCCCACCTCTTTGTCCCAATTAACAATTCAGCATTACCTCTCACAACACTGTTTTCTGATGACCAAGAATAAAATGTGCAATGGCAACCAACCTCTTTGTCCCAATTAACAATTCAACAAGCCAGGCTTGCAATGGTCACCCACCTCTTTGTCCCAATTCAAAATTCAACAAGTCATATTCCTGCAAGAAAAGATTCCCACACATATGAGCTGGACATCCATAGGAATTAATGGGCATTATGATTTTATCATGCACAACGTACCCACCTATTTAGTCCAGTAGCCCTTGATGAGATTTGGAATTAGAACTCTCTGCCACTATTGATGGGAATAAGTTGGTTAAGCCATCAAGAAACAAACAAGAAACCTTTCAGTTAGAAGAAGTTTTGATTACATTTTGAACCTACCCATTAGATCTTTTAATTATTAGTTTTCTCTTAACTATTAATTATTAATCTGATGGTATAAAAATCTTCAATTGTCTAACATTCTATCCAATGGTGCAAAGTGAGTCATAGTGGCATCTAGGGGAGTTGTTTTCAAAGAGGAACGCCTTACGGCATAAATATATAACTGTAAATTGTAAAAAATAGGTAATTAATCAACTGCATAATAAAATATAAATAAATTAGCTTAGATTTGTCTTAATTCCTAATCTACCAAGAGTCAATAGAATCAAATTAACTAAGGTGCAAATTCATTTTACATTGAGAAGTGATTTGATCCCTTTGGGTACTTGGTATATCCATAATTAAGATGTATCTAGGCTAGTAGATCCATAATTAAGACGTATCTTACGATACAAGGCCTTCATTACTTACAATCATAATAAATATGTAAATGGAAGATGAACCATACTAACTGTTAGTGGCAGATGATTATTGATATAAATATACAATGAACATGTATTGGAATTTGATCAGGATGTAAAATTGAAAAATGATAAAAACCATTTTGTAGAATTTAAACATGTAATAAAATAGAAAGAAGTTGCACCTTAATGTTATATGCAGTGTTTGCACTGGTTTCAATAAAAATTATTCCAAATCGTTGAGACATTGCATTGCCTTCTTAAACTTATACTTGCCTAACATAATATCAACAAAAAAAAAAACTATTATTTTGGCATTCACTCATCTGACTAATCCATAAGCCAAAGGAAAAAATTGAAAAAACACTCTAATTTTCCAAATTTATGCAGACACCAAATTAAGGTAGAGGATTGAGTTCAAAATGGATTTCTGCCAGCTAAGCACTCTCCTTTTCCTTTGTCACCGTATGTGAGATCATGTTGTGATGCAGGAGTCATAAATGTCAATGCAGGATTCAACCTACAATCCCTCATGAATATTACATTATTGTTGAAGATGCAATGAGTGAAAAAAAGACAACAAATATATAAATAGTTGAATAATTGTTATCATTGATGAACTCATTTATATTAAAAATATGCATTGTTGTTATTACTTGAAAGCATTGATATTCAAAAGCAAAGGAGATCACATTCTAAAGGAATAAGGAAAGGGATGGCAGCCTAAACAAGAGGAAAACAACGTTGTGTGAATATATTTGTTTTACTAGTTGTACCTCATTTAATGAATCCTAAAAATGAACTTATTCACTCAGTGGAAAATAAATATGACTACAATTTTTCATCACATCAACATAACATCGTTTCCAATCAATGTTAATATTTTATAGATTAAGTTTTAATTTTAAGAAGAATGTCCAAAATCATATCCAGAGTCAAACATGGTAGTTTTTCATTGAACAATGTTTACCATGCAAAAAATAGCAATCACTCATGCTCAGAGAGGCATGAACTCAGGGGACCTGTTGTGAACATATAACAACTCACTTCGACACAATGAAGTACTTGTTTATGGAGGCATGAACTCAGGGGACCTGTTGCAAACATATAGCAAGTCACTTAGATTCAGTGAAGTAATTTTTTATTGAGGCATGACCTCAGGGGATTTATTTTGAAAAAAATTCCGAAGTTTATGATCTACATAATTGGCACCTGGAACATGGTACCAAGAAGACTTGATACAGAGTGATCAAGGGGAAAGGCTCACACTAGGTGCTAAGGAATTAGATGAGAACATAAATACCCCAATAATTATTGACCAAGGACCTCATATCAAGCCCTACCACCATCAATCACCTTTGTACTATAAACACATAGAGGATCGAGGGACAATTGAGAGAATGTGAACTCAAAGTATATAAACTGAGATAGTTTATAAACTGAGAAGTTTATCGGAGATAGTTTTTAAAACCATAAGTTCATCTGATTATAAATTGATAAGTTCATATAAGGCCCTTTCTCATAAAGGATCAATAAGTCATAGATAATATCACTGAATATTAGGGAAGTCAAATCTTGTGTAGTTGATGACGAGTCACATTGGAAAGATGTCGATGGCATGTTACTTAAGTACATGCTTAAAGAAGAAGTGGATTATCTAGTCAAGGACATGCATGAAGGGATTTATGAAGGATATTATGCAACCAGGGAAACCAAAAATCATGTATTAAGGTTTGGACATTATTAGCTTCCCCTTTTTTTATCATGGCCATAAGTATCTTAGAGCTTTCCATGAGTGCCACTGAGTTCCTTGGGGCCTTCTAAATGAGACCACTTGACCAACACCTATTTTTTATACTACTAGTTACAAACCACAAAAAATGTAAACAAATAGGATTTAAAATTAAACCCAAGTACCTTAGCCCATCATCTAGTTGCTTCAAAGGAAAGGAAAAAAATTGTCTCAGCTAGTTGCTAGGATCATTAGAGATACCATGAGAAACGAAACAATATCATTCAATATTGATTACCATCCTAATGGAAAAAAAAATAAAAAATCAGTGGAACTCATAATATATTTAAATTTTCTCCACTTCTCTTATATATAATACAAAATATCATCAACAAATAATAGGTGTGATACTTGAACAATTTCTGAAATTCTAATACCTTTGAGAAGACACATTGATTTAAAATCCATAATTAACCTACTAAATGATTCAACAACAACAAGGAATAAAAGAGGAGAGAGACAAAATCCATGTTAGAGAACTCAAGAATCTCAAAAGAACCTTGAATGAGTGATGCTGATGATTACTGCAAAAGTGACAGATTGCCAACACCATAGTATCCAATTTTTCATATGAATAACCAAGCCCATGCGAATGAGGAAAAGCCTAAGAAATGTCCAATCCTGTCCACTATAGGATTTTGAAAGATCCATTTTGAGGATTGCTGCATTCAGATTAGATTCCTTAACTGAATGAAAAAATTCCTATGTTATAACAACTCCATCATGAATATTAGGAGCGATGTTGATGATTACAACAAAAGCGACAGATTTCTTGCACCCTAGTATCCAATTTTTCATATGAATAGCCAAGCCCATGCGAATGAGGACAAGCCTAAGAAATGGCCAATCCTATCCACTATAGGATTTTGAAAGATCCATTTTGACGATTTATACATTCACATTAGATTCCTTAATTGAACAAAAACAATTCTAAGCTATAACAACTCCATCATGAATATTACTATTTTGTAGAAGAGTAAATTGATTCTGTCAACCAATTCTTTGCCATTAATTTATAATTGAATTTTATTCATCCAGGATTAATGGATTATTCATATATTTTAATTTCATGCTACTGTCCTCAATCAAGGCTATAAGTTCAACTTCGTTTCCAATAAAATAGGTAAGAATTTTTCTTCCTTTGTCACACATAATTATTCCTCTCTCCCCAGATTTGCATGGATTACCTATGGATGCCCTGTTGAATTTCAAACAAATCAAATAATTTGGAATAAAATAATATTTGAGGCTCAAGCATCTTCCTATAATGGTCATTTATCACATGCCTTTCAACAATGAAGTTATCAACTGCTAATAATAATTTTCAAAGCTTTAAATATATATTTTTTTAATCCACTAAAAGGAAAATACCCTCTAGCGGAGGTTATAAAGGAGGTTTTTAGTGTTATAAAATTGGCCAAAATTGTCAAATAAACATTTTCTACAACATCCGTTTACGGTTACGGAGGTTTTGGCAAAGCTTTTAATGGAAATTCAACATAAGTAAAAAAACTGGATGGCCGAAGGTTATTACGAATGTTTTTTCATCGGTGCGCTATTAAGGTGTTAACGCACCTGCGCGTGTCATCTAAAAGGTGGCCCGGGGCGGTCGAAGGTGCATGCACTGGGGCCATCAAGGTATAAAACCGCATCGGGTGTAGCGTTGGTGATGCAATGCACGGGGCCGTTCTAATTGGTCTTGGGATTTGTGCGGTGCCCATAGGTCGTCTCAACGCACCGGTACGTAGACTTATAGATACGCACCGTTGCACAATATCAGACAAATGCACCAGTTGTTCTAATTCGTATTGGTATTTGTGCGGTGCCCATAAGTCGTACAGATGCACTGGTGTGTAGTCTCACATAAACGCACCAGTGCATAGTATCGCACAAACGCACCGAGATTTATAATTGGTATTGGTATTTGTGCGGTGCCTATAGGTCGTAGAAACACACTGGTGCAATGTGTCATACAAATGCATCGGTGTTCATTTTGTATTTTTTAGAAACATCGACCTGTGACAGTGCAATTATTGTGGTTTTTTAAAATTCATTATTCATCAAAAGTCGACACATCTTATAAGAATATTCATATTAATTAATTTTTTATTAATGAATTTGAATGTGATGTTTGGATTAATTTGTTATATCATATCATAATTATTGTGATTTTTTAAAATTCATTATTCATCAAAATTCGACACATATATATCTTATAAAAGTATTCATATGAATTAAATTTTTATTAGTGAATTTGAATGTGATGTTTGGATTAATTTGTTATATCATATCATCAAATTTCACATCTCTTCATTATAATATTTAATCATCCATAGCTTTAATCATTGGTGTTACACTTCACAGCGATAATGGAGAACGCAATAGAATAAATTAAAACATATTTTATTATATATATATATATATATATATATATATATATATATATATATATATATATATATATAATATGTTTTAATTTATTCTATTGCGTTCTCCATTATCGCTGTGAAATGTAACACCAATGATTAAAGCTATGGATGATTAAATATTATAATGAAGAGACCTTTGTCATACAAAATGGGACAGTTATTGATATCCCTTTTCCTTTCAATTGGGACACTATGTCCATTACATTAAACAAAATGTCTGATTTCACACACAAATATTTCAAAAAATACAACGCCTTGCTTTGATATCCAAACATAGTGTCCAAAATTTTTGGAGGTTATAAAGGAGGTTTTTAATGTTATTAAATTTTTCAAAATTATGAAATAAACATTTGCTACAACATCTGTTTATGGTTATGGAGGTTTTGGCGGAGCTTTTAATGGAAATTCAACACAACTAAAAAAACTGGGTGGCCGGAGGTTATTACGGATGTTTTTTTCATCGGTGCGCTACTAAGGTTTCAACGCACCAGTGCGTGTCATCTAGAAGGTGGCCCGGGTGGTCGAAGGTGCATGCACTGGGCCGTCAAGGTATAAAAATGCACCAAGCACAGTGTTGTTGATACAATGCATGGGGCTATTCTAATTGGTCTTGGGATTTGTACGGTGCCCATAGGTCGTCTCAACTCACCAATACATAGAATTATAGAAACGCACCAGTGCGCAGTATCAGACAAATGCACTGATTGATCTAATTCGTATTGGTATTTGTGCGGTGCCAATAGGTCGTACAAATGCACTAGTGCGTAGTCACACATAAACGTACCGATGTGCAGTGTTGCACAAACGCACTAAAATTTATAATTGGTATTTGTATTTTTGTAGTGCCTATAGGTCGTAGAAATGCTCCAGCATGTTGTCATACAAACACACCGGTGTACAGTAGCTGACACGTATCGGTGTTCATTTTGTATTTTTTAGAAACATCGACCTGTGACAGTGCAATTATTGTGATTTTTTAAAATTCATTATTCCTCAAAAGTCAACACATCTTATAACAGTATTCATATTAATTAAATTTTTATTAATGCATTTGAATGTGATGTTTGAATTAATTTGTTATATCATATCATAATTATTGTGATTTTTTAAAATTTATTATTCATCAAAATTCGAAACATATATATCTTATAACAATATTCATATGAATTAAATTTTTATTAGTGCATTTGAATGTGATGTTTGGATTAATTTGTTATATCATAGCCTCAAATTTCACATCTCTTCATTATAATATTTAATCATCCATAAATTTAATTAGTGGTGTTACATTTTACAGTGACGATGGAGAACACAATAGAATAAATTAAAACGTATTTTATTGTATATATATGAATAAGACAGTCTTTGTCATACAAAATGGGACAGTTATTGGTATCCCTTTTCCTTTAAATTGGGACATTATGTCCATTAAATTAAATAAAATGTCTCATTTCACAAAAAAATATTTCAAAAAATACAACACCTTGCTTTGATATCCAAACATAGTGATCATCATTTTTCGCTTGAACTGTTATCACTGCTAGAGCAACTTCCATGACATGGGTTATTTTCGAGAATTTTTTTTTCACAATGTTTATTATTTTCTACTTCTTCACCTTTCATCTACAAACATAAAAATAAAATGTAACGAGTGTATATACATTGGTGAGAATAATGAAAATTGCAATATTAAATAATATTCATCAATGTAAATCGAAAAGAAATGACGTACCATAGAAACAATTGACTCATGAACTATATACATTCTTTCAAAACCATGTAGTATGCCATCTTTCAAGATTTAATCTGTTGGCGTAGTTCCATACTTTGCTTCCTGCAAGTTTTATACCTCATAACAAATCATATATTTAATATAAAAGATTTATTTGTTCTATTAATTATGGATGGAGCTAAGTAAAACAAGATCGATAGATGATTACAAATTCCACAATTAATTTATGATATGCCAACATATACTCACAACCCATATTTAACCCAATCTCAATCAATTCATCTGATGGTTCTTATTTGTATGTTAGCACCTGTTTGAAGACATTCAATGATGATTTTTGTAAAACAACTTAAAAAATACAAAAATGAAATCTAGTTGAGTTGTTATAAGGAAGTAAAAATTACTCACAAACTTAGATATCAACCCTTTTCTTCCTTGTCATCCTATTTTATGTGCTGAATGTGTTCCGTTTTCTTTTCTTTTCTGCAAGAAAATACTTGAAAATTAATATCTAATGCTAAATTTTTTGTTTGTTGTACCTAATGATCGAAAAATTTAATGATTACATATTACATTTGAAGCACGTTGTTGTTGAGATGGCTCCTCCTGTGATGCAATTTTTTCCATTTCTTTGACCATCTCCGTGTACACCTTTTTGGACATTCCGACTGTCATATTTCTGATATTAGCTCGTTCATCTTTTGAGATTTTCATAATCTTCCTGAAAATGTAACATGACAATAAACCATTTAATTTTTATATTGATATATGAAAAGTAAATATAACAAAAGTGATATTTATAAATAATTCTAGACAAACATTTAAAGGAATATTACTTTTTCATTCCTTCTTTTTTGTTGTTGTACGTTTTTTCTATTAAAAGTCTAACGTGTCTCATTGACCAATTCTCTGGAAACTCTTCCTGTAGTTTAGATAAAATTTGGTTCTTGAAATCATTAGATTGATTTTTGTATTATAAGTGGAAAGAACATCTATTCATTTGTTCCACTAGATCCCTCAAACTTTTGTAAAAGTTTCCCCCCTTTCGTTAACCTCCAACACCACTCTAGATGAGTTAAGGAGCAATTCATTTCATTTTCATGTTCTATTTTTTTCTTTTCTTAGAACAACATTCATTTTCTAAGTTGTTGGTCCCTGTAGAAAATTAAACATATGTGAATTAATATATTGTTTGACACATGTTATCTGATAATTTTAAATATATTATTAATGAAAATTGAAAAAAGAAACTCATATTGGATCGATAGTATTTTTCATTCACTTGATTCATTCTTTTGCAATTTTTCCATCAAGCTTTTACGCTCTTCTGGTCCTAGATCATAAATAATCTTATCAAGATTCGTCATTTTGTGGCTCTGCATGATACACAATAAACAATACATATTAGTTAAACTTACATATAGTTCAAAAATAATATCTTTTGTAAAGAATTTACAAAGAATTTGCATTTTTTAATTTTCTTGATGTGTTATCAATATTTTTATTACTTGATCTCTTGCCATCCATTTCTTTATCAATATGAAACCTGTACCATATCATTCATTAACATATTTTATAAATAAATTGTCAACTTTTCAAGTAAAAAAAAAATTCTGAAGAAACCGGTGCACCATTCAAGGTGTATGCACCGACGTCAGTGCATGAGGGTCTTATAATCGCACCAAAAAAAAAATGTGATAGACCATATGATGCTATATGCCAACAAGGAGCACTGGTGCATTACATGTTAACCACCGCGCCGATTAACACAGACAAAATAATAAGAATCGTGCAATGTTAGTTTTTGTAGCATAAACACCCCGCACAAACAAGAGACCACCATACAGTTTTCTCTGTCAACTAGGAGACCAGTGTGGTGTGTTATATGTTACATGGTGCACTGATTAACACAATAAAACATTTTTTTTCGAAACAGCACGTGCGTGGTGCACCATAATGAAATAGCGCACTGATGCCCTATTTTACATATGGCACACTGATTAAAAAAATTGTTTTTAAATTTTTTATCACACAATACTTTCATGTACACTGGGATAATCCAGTGCACCAGTGCACTAGGTTATGTCGGGCACACCGATAAAAAAAATTCTTTTTTTTTTTCAAAAGTTCACGCAAGGGCCGACATGGATTGGGATCTGACTATGCAAGTAGTCTCGTGGGTTGGATGTCATCGACCTATATATAGCAATACAAACCTTATAAATCTAAAATGAAAAGCCCTAGTTCTGAAATCACAGAAACATGGAGAAGAAAGGGTAGAAACAAAAAGAATAAAGGGTTTAGGGTAAAAATGGATTTTATTTTTTATTTTTTATTTTTTGTTTCTGAAAATGAAAAACAAATTGAAATTTTTTTCTTACTGTGTAAAAAAAACTGCAGAAAAATTAAAAAAAACAATAAAATTTAATCACGAGATCCTTTGAAATTCTATGCTACAAGGTTTGAATCATGAGAGTTTTGGAATTTTGATTGTCTGAATGCTTATGTTCGAACGTATTTCGCTACTCCACAGTGCTCTCGTGCTCTTGCTCCAGGTATGTCTCCTACAAATCTCTGGCTGAATTTTTTTGCAAAAGTAGTGAAATAATGAAAAGTGTTTAGTATTTAAAGAATTGTTTTATGAAATTAGATTTTCGAAAATATTTTGCCACCCATTTTTCAATTTACCGCTTTTTTTCCACTTAAAGAAAATAGAGTTGTGCTTTTTTTATTTGTGGTTATTCGTCACCGGTGTGTCACCTAATAGAACAGCACCGGTGCATCCATTGATAACATGATACCGATGCGCAATAACTAAAACGCACTGGTGTAGTTATTTGTACATTAGCACTGATTACAAGAAGTCCATTTTTAAGGCACCGAAATTACTTTTAGGTGTGTACACCAAAATTTATTGTTGATTTTGCTCAAATGTAGGGAGAAAATATCATAATTATATTGAATGGAAAATTCTTCAAAGTCCAGCTTGTTCCATAATATTTCTCAAAGTCTATCGCGGAGTTCTCCCTATCCGTATCGAGAACTAAATCATGCACAACTTAATTAAATTTATAATATCCATGTCAATCATGCACAGCTTGATTAAATTGATAATACATAAAAATTTACAGGTTCATGTAGATTCATAATCGAGTTCAGATGCACAAAATATTCAAACAGCTTCAAAACAATGAAAGCTCTTCTCAGGAACAGTGTATTACAAGGTGCATTTGTTAGATGAAAATGGACAGCCGTTTCACCCTGCCAATTGTAACAATATTGCATCTTCTAGCCACAATCCTGGGACAATGATGGTAATAATTATAATTGTTTGGTATATTGATTAATGTAACTATTTCAATGTCAAACCAATTAATCATGCAATATTGTCAACATGCTTACTAATTGATATCATATATTTTGTACTAATCATGTTCAATTTTTTTTTTAGTTATTAGGATTCTAGTGATGACGAGCTGTAAAATTATGTAGATGTTCTATGCTTGATGCAACTTTAATTTTTATCCAATATCAGTCAGTAGTCACATAAACAAAAAAGTAAAACGTTGATAGACCATACCAGTAGATCAACAGAAGACAAGCCAGAATAATATGTGTGTTCGTGCGTTACGACGATCAGTAGGATTTTTCAACCAGCAAAGTCTCAATATGGTTAGCCAACTAGCAATGTCGCACAACCCTCTAGGACAGCCAAACGGTCAACTCAAAATTCAACCCAAAAAGTCAACATTATCAGTCAATGGTCAACGCAAACAGTAGCAGTAGCTAAGTCAACGCAAAAAAGTTAAAGTCAACATCTTGCCTTGGGAATAATGCCAGAAAATGCAGATTTGGAAAATCAAAATTTTGGGAGAGTTCCAGGTCCTTTTGACCTTGCGTTGACCAAAGTCAATGCTGGTCAAAGTTTGTTGCTGAAACCCTAGACCGAAATCAGAAATGTGTTGCTGCTTGGAATTTCCAATGTGTGGAGAGAAGAGCCACCAAGGTCATCGAACCAATCAGATGAGGAGAGAGAAATATGTGAGGATAAGATGAGTGAAAATGTCCTCCAACGTTGACCAATTTATATCCATCAGTGAGGGTGTGTTACACAACTGTTGGGGCACAAAACCTTAAGGCCAACCTGCACATATTTTGAATAACTTCAAAATAAATGTTCTTCTCATTGTATTAAGATGATATTTAGATCGATCTTGCACCTCTCCGAAAGAGGAGCCCAATAAAAATATTGGCATCTTCATGTGAGCATCATAACATGGAGTTTGGACCTAGTTGTCCAAAATTAACACTCCCTCTCAAATAGGGAGAATGCCATCCACCTGTCATTAGGGGAATTTTGAGGTCTAAAATGGGCCTCCTAAGGAAATTATAAAATATTAGTGGAAATAATAAAATAAGATTTGATTACATCATTAAATTTTGGAGGGAAAAAAGAAAAAACTACTTTTTCAACCCATATTTTCAACTTATCTCCCAAATTTTTTACTCAAATTTCAAGTGGGAGTACTTTTTGGATGCGAAATTTGATTCTTCATCGAAGGAGTACCCATGTTTCATACTTTTTATGGGTCTTACTACACGATAAATGAGAAATTCATGAAAAACGTGATTGCAATCACATTTTTTATACCTTCAAATCTTTAATATGTGAGGTCCACATGGCTCTGAAACAATAAATCATCTCTGATCTGGGAGTCCAGGTACACGTCAGATAGCACTCACTCAAAATATGAGTAAAAATTTGGAGAATAAGTTTCATCATGAGTTGAAAAAATAGTTTTATTATTTTATTATTTTTTAATATTTTCACCTTTTATTTAAAAAATGGTGAATCATCCCCCATGGTTGACATCATCATCTTGAATCCTATTAGTTGTTATAAAGTTTATTTTTGTTGTACATTTTTCTTATGAGGCCCATTTTAGACCTCAAAATTCCCCCTAATGGCAATCGGTATCCAACGTCATCCTGTAGTAACTTGCTTTCTAGCTTTAACTTTATTTCAAAAGCAGAAGTGAGTGGAGAGTCCCAAAACCATCATTCTGGCTGGGGAATCATCCCATAGGTAAAACCTCTATGGGGACTCATAAAGTCTCCCCATAACCCAAGTTAAATTTGTTGAAATGGGTTGGAGGTCCAAAACCTCACTATACTTGATCCCAGATCAAGTGGTTGGATCGTGCCATCCTAGATAGAGAGTACGGCAATCTCTGATGCGTCCATCAGTCTTTGCTACTAGTCTCTAGCTTTTCCCACCTCATTGGCCAAATGAGAGGTACTTCCCATGAGCCCTGAACTCAATGGGTAGGATGCATACGGGGCACATATAATGAGAGGTGAACCAACTCAAACACCATAACAGTGGGGCAGAAGCACACCAAAAAGGTTTGGCAAGTCTAGCCCTGTGGTTTCTTATAGCTTTGACAATCTATCCCCAAAGCCCACCAGAGCTCCTAGAGCTCATCGTCCAACAAGACCATCAGAATAGGGTCATTCCACGACACTAAGATTCTCACCAAAGGTTAGGAACTTGACCTTCCCCAAGGGCTTTGTGAGAATATCTGCGACCTAT
The DNA here is from genome assembly GCA_034641835.2 of Pinus albicaulis. Taxonomy (NCBI): domain Eukaryota; kingdom Viridiplantae; phylum Streptophyta; class Pinopsida; order Pinales; family Pinaceae; genus Pinus; species Pinus albicaulis. Next base: position 1,723,441,278 of record CM076580.1, read on the forward strand.
TCATCAGTTCCTATATGATCGAGCCTTACGACGCCACACTGTACCATATCCTGGATAAAGTGGTATCTGGTATCAATATGCTTGGATTGATCATGGAACACGAGATTCTCAGACAACCGAATCTCACTTTGGTTATCACATAGTATCACGGTGGTATCTAACACATGCTCGAACAGCTCACTAAAGAGCTTTCGCAACAAGACTGCTTCACAGCAGGCCACACTCGCTGCAATGTATTCAGCCTCGGTAGTGCTCAAATCCACCAACTTCTACTTCCTGCTCATCCATGATATTGAAGCAGAACCAAGTGTGAAGCAACATCACGGTGTGCTCTTACGATCCACCACACTACTAACCCAATCAACATTAGTATATTCATGGATTGTCATGCTCCCAACAGTGTATCTCAACCCATGGTTTATCGTGCCCCGAAGATATCTCAAACTATTCTTGGCACCAACCCAGTGAAAGTGATGAGGCTTAACCATATGTTGACTCAAAGTGTTCACTGCAAAACATACGTCTAGACGGGTGTTCACTAAGAACATCAGGGCCCCTATGAGTTGATGATACTCAGTAGGATTTTCTAGCACAGGCCCAGCAGCGCTGGCAGTCAACTTCTTAAAGTTGAGCTCCATCAGTGTCGACATGGACTTACAGTCCACCATAGCAAATCTTTCCAGAAGCTTCACAATGTATTTTCCTTGAGAAAGGAAAATCTCGCGAGGTCTCTGCCAGACCTCCAGGCCTAAGAAGTAGTGCATACGTCTCATTCGCCTGCATCTCGAACTTCAGATAAAGCTGGCTCTTGCCTTTGAAGAATGAGAGGGTCATCTGTCTGTGAAGAGATGTCTATAACACGAATGAGAGGCTTTCTGTCAGAAGCAGGTATTTGAGTCAAGCATTACTACGAGGAAACCCAACTTCATTAGGTAATTATCTCCTCTGTTCCAAGCTGCAGGGTGCAACACGTTCAAGCCCATAGGGTCTTTCTTCACTCACAGGGCATGGGTGTCCTAATCTTGGACTTGGGGCCAGGAGGGTGCTCCACAGCACACACTGCTTGCCGCCTGCATGCAGAAAAATGTTGTCTTCACATCCATTTGATGAAAGCTATGATAGATCAAATGGTGGGATATAGTGCCATAGGTGCGATTATGTCATCATAGTCGATGCCTTCCTTTAGAGAGAAGCCACGGGCAACGAATCTTGCCTTGAAATTTTCAGCACTTCCATCAGATCCATGCTTGATCTTGTAGAGCCATTTCGAGGTGACAACTGCTTTGTCCTCTAGTCTTGGAACCACATCCCAGACATCATTCTTCATTATGGACTCATACTCTTCATGCATAGCATCCTTCTAGATTTGATGCTTTACGGCTTCCTCAAAATATCCAGGCTCAGATTGTACAATAGTACTCATGGCTACTAGATACCTTTGGTATCTACTCAGCTTCTTGCTTTCATAGAATGTCCCCCTTGGAGCCATATGTCCCTCGACATCCTCGAGAGTGTCCCTAAACCATGATGGTCTCTTCTCTATTGAAGGAGGTGGATCAATTGGGTCCATCGGTCCTTCAACATCGAGCATCATCTCATCCTTCAGTTATTCTTGATTTCTAGTCCTTGCTTCATGATCTTCCTCAGATCTCAGAATGTTGACTACTTTCCCCAGGGAAGCATCTTTGTCAAGGGTAACATCGTGGCATATCTCCACTTACCTTTGACCAGGCACATAGACTCTATAGGCCTTCGAAGTTTCGCTATAGCTCACAAACATTCCCTTCTTTCCAGAAGAATCCAGCTTGTTTCTCTTCTCCTTCGGCACATGAAAATAAATAGGACATCCAAAAACTCTAAAATGTGAGACATCAGGCTTCTTACCAAATAAAACCTCTTCGGGAGTTTTGGAGTCCGAAGCAGAATGTGGGCATCAGTTTTGTATGTATACAATAGTGTTTGCAGCTTCTCCCCATAGAAAATTTGGTAGACCCTGGTCACATAGCATGGCACAGACAACTTCCGCAATGGTTCTATTCTTTCTTTCAACAATGCCATTCTGCTCAGGAGTATAGATAGTTATAGTCTCCCTCTTGATGCCAGCTTATCTGAAAAAGTTCTTCAACTCATTTGTCTCATATTCAGTGCCATTATTGGTCCTTAATATCTTGATCTTCTTCCCTATCAGATTTTCCACCAAGGCTTTGAAGGTATAGAACCACATGAAAACCTCATCCTTGTTCTTCAAGAATTATATCCAGGTTTTGCGAGAGAATTCATCTATGAATGTCATATAATAAGAACATCCTCCCAAGGATGTCATGGGCAGCATACTAGACAGATCACAATGTACTAATTGCAAAACATCATATGCCTTTGTGACACTTGAGGGGAAAGGTCCCCTTGTATGCTTTCCTTTGGCACAAACCTGACATACACCTTTATGATCATTTGTAAATTCGGGCATCCCCATCACCACCTTCCTTACTTTGGGAAGGGATTTGTAGTGAAGGTGTCCAAATCTCAGGTGCCAAAGTTTAGTCTATCAGATAATATCACACATCATTGTTTCCAGTACACTTCCTCAAACTTGGTTGAGTGTATCAACTCTAAACCCAATCGTGATAGCTTTCTTGAAACTGTTCTTCCAGATACACACCTTTCCATCAATGAATGCCACATTGAAACCTTTGTCTTCCATGGCTGATATAGACACAAGGTTCTTCTTCAAATTAGGTACATAGATTACATCCTGCAAGCGAAGGACTTGACCTTGAGACAAGTGGCGGGGCACAGTCACTGTCCCTTTCACGTGATATGTGGCATTATCTCCAAGGATAATTTCCAGATTAGTATCCTTCTCAACTATATTAGAGAGTTCTTCCTTGAACATAGTGATGTGACTTGAGACACCAATATCTATCAATGAGACATCCATAGTGTCAGGTGGAGATGCAACAGAGAGGGCAGATACAAGAATGAATTCATTTCTTTTATCAACAACATTTGATTCCTCATACCTGGAATTTCTCGACCTTTTGAAAAGTTGACCATTTCTGCTGGAGGGAGCCTTCATATTCCCCTTTAACTTGTTTTTCCTTTGATTTCCATCCCTCCGGTTGTTGTTTTCATCATCATTGGGAGAATCCTTCTTGAAATGGCATTCTCTAGCATAGTTTCATCATCATTGGGATAATCCTTCTTGAAATGGCATTCTCTAGCATAGTGACCTGGCTTGTGACAAGTGTAACACATGCCCTTCTTTCCTTGGGCCCCTGCTCTTCCTTTGCTCCTTGGACCACCAAATTTTCTTCTTCTTAGAATGAGTAGCTAAGGCAAAATTTCCTTCATTTTCATATTCCTTCATCCTTGTCTCTTGTTGTATGCATATCGATAATACTTCATCAAAATCAGGTACGACATTATTATTGAGAATGATAGTGTTGAATACAAGCCATTCAGATGAGAGACCTCCAAGTGCGATGAGTACCATCTCTCGATCAGTTATTGTCTCCCCAATAGCCAACAGATTATTCCTGATCTCGGTTAGCTTCAGAAAATATGATTGAACAGACTCATCCCTGCCTTTCTTCAGATTCTTCAATTGGTTCTTGAAAAATAAGACTTTATTCACATTGTTGGCCTTGAACATGTGGACCAAATTATCATACATTTCCTTGGATGTGCCTAGCTCAGAGATGTAGGCAACCAGACTCTTATTAATTGATTCCCTGATCATCAACTTTGCTTTGATTTCCCTCTTCTCATACTTAGTTTTGGCAGCAACGGTTGTAGTGGATGGAGGCTCTTGGATTTTACCTTGTACATAGTCCATGACATCTTGGTCTTCCAAGTTAAGATCCAGTGTCATCTTCCAAGCATGGAAGTTATTCTTCCCAGTCAATTTGTTATTAGCCTTAAAGCCATTTTAGTTTGAGGAACCCATCCTCTTCTTCGGTGATTGCTACAAATTAGGGCTTTGTCTTCACCTCAGCTCTGATTCCATGTAAAATTACGTAGATGTTCTATGCTTGATGCAACTTTAATTTTTATCCAATATCAGTCAGCAATCACATAAATAACAAAGTAAAATGTTGATAGAACATACCAGTAGATCGACAGAAGACAAGCCAGAAAAATATTAGTGTGTTGGTGCATTACGACGATCAACAGGATGCTTCAACCAACAAAGTCTTAATATGGTCAGCCAACCAGCAATGTCACACAACCCTCTAGGACAGCCAAACGGTCAACTCAAAAGTCAACCAAAAAAGTCAACATTGTCAGTCAACGGTCAATGCAAACAGTAGTAGCAGCTAGGTCAACACAGAAAAGTCAAATTCAACGTCTTGCCTCGAGAATAGTGCCAAAAAATGTGGATTTGAAAAATAAAACTTTTGGGAGATTTTCAGGTCCTTTTGACCTTGCGTTGACCAAAGTCAACGATGGTCAAAGTTTGATGTAGAAACCCTAGACCAAAATCTGAAATTTGCTGCTGCTTGGAATTTCCCACATGTGGAGAGAAGAGCCACCAAGGTCATCAAACCAATCAGTTGAGGAGAGAGAAATGTGTGAGGATGAGATGAGTGAAAATGTCCTCCAATATTGACCAATTTATATCCATCAGTGAGGGTGTGTGATACAACTGTTGGGGCACAAAACCTTAAGGTCGACCTGCACATATTTTGAATAAATTCAAAATAAATGTTCTTTTCATCGAATTAAGATGATATTTAGATCAATATTACACCTCTCCGAAAGAGGAGTCTAGTAAAAATATCGGCATCTTCATATGAGCATCACAACATGGATTTTGGACCTAGTTGTCCAAAATTAACATGAGCGACCTACCTACCATCTTCTGTTGCACTCCACGACAATGTAAAATCAAGAGAAGACTGAATAAAGAGAAAAAATTGAATACTGAATCAACCACTGAGTCAATTCCTGCTACGTCCATATTCACCAATTAGGAATGACTACAACAATATTAGTTCTTCACAAGCTAGCAATGGAGGCAATCAAATAGAGGTTGGTATGGATGATTACTTAAGGGATACAACTGCCATGGAGACAATGTTGTTATATGCATTCCAAAACGATGATCAGCTAGGGGATGATGCTCATATCGCTTACACCTTTTTCGAGAGCCTTAAATTTTCTTCCACCACCCCTCTCTTTGGACCTGGTGGCCAGTCAAAGTCTACCCAGTTGGGGACAACGATGTTACTGTACAACTTGAAAGAAAATTTTGGCTTGTTAAATGCATGTTTCTCAAAATTTTTTAGGTAAGTTACCATAAAGTCCTCCCTTATAAAAATTTGAGAAGTATAATCAGTACATAATGAATATTAGAAATGGTAAATTTTATGAATGTTAATAATTATATCGGCATTAATGTACATTTATTAATATATTTTTCCATGATCACCAACTACAGGTTATTCAAAGATAAGGTTCTTCCGAGTGATAATGCCTTTCCTGGTAGCTGCGAAGAGGCAAAGAAATTGTTGAAAATGTTGGATGTTGAGTACATATCATATCATGCATGTCCAAATGATTTTATTCTATACAAAGGAGAAAATGTAGACAAAGAGATATGTCTGAAATGTGGACATGACAGGTATGATAAATAAAAAAATAAGGGTAAATCACATACTAGTCCTCCTTTTAAGATATTGAGGCACATGCCTATAACCCCAAGGATTCGAAGGCTCTTTTGTTACAAAGAATTAGCTATGTTGCAGGGATGGCATGCCTCGCATAGATGTGAGTAGCAAGTTATGTGAATACCAACTGATTCAATAGCCATGAAGCATATAGAGGATACATGGCCTGAAAAATTCAAGGATGAAGTACGACGTCCATGACTCAGCATAGCCATGGATGGCATCAAGCCATATTCCCTCCATAACACCAACTATTTTTTTTGGCCTGTAGTAGTGATCAATAAAAATATCCCCCCATGGTTGTCCGTGAAGAATTAACATCTTATGTTGGCTCTCATAGTCCCTGGTAGAAGACAAGTGAAGAATATGGATGTCTACTTACAACCACTAGAATATAGTTTTTAATGGCTATATCCAGGTTTGATGCATCCTTACTATTTATTCTGAGTTTAGATTAATATTTTTTCACCTTTTCCTAAGGATGAACCACATTATATGGTTCAAAATGTCGACCAATTCAAAATTAGGTGATTAATCCGAAAGGATCTATTATGTCAGGTTGACGCCATCTTATCCACCAAATCCAGTAGTGCCATCGATGTTGTAGAAAAAAACCAAAAATAAACTTTGCAGCCAAGACAATGCCCCTAGTCTGAGATGACCAATGGAGAAAGAGGAGCTCCATTAGTTGGTGGAGCAATGTTGAGAGGTGAATCTATGTTGACTGGTTGAACATCAATAACTATTGGAGTGTTAATGAGATTTTCTGAGTCAAAATCAAAGTTTGAGACTATATACTTTTCCATCCTTTGTAGGTGTATCAATATGTCATCCTTAAATAAATACCTAATACTCCTTAGGAGGCATTTTTTGTCCTCCTAATGTGCAAAAAAATTATAATTATCCACTTGTTTGTCTCATAGCACCAGACAAAATAAGGTGTCCAACTGTTAATGACCTGCAACCATCATTTCCCATGATCATTTGTCAAACCATGATCACCTAGGGTGAACTTGGTGAATCCATGTGACAAACCTCACAATTTGTCAAATATTTTTGCATTGTGATAAACATTGTTACCCTCTTACACTGTCACATTGTGAAAAAAATGTATCGATCATCACAATGTGATGAATATTGTCGCATTGTGACTAACATTGTTGCAATGTTACATTATATTGCAATTTGTATCAACAAAATTTACTAATGTAACATGTTTGGTAAATCGTGGTCACCATAATAAGCCTTTAAAAGTCATGGTCAACACATGCTCAACATGGAAAACCATGGTTAATATGGTCAAACATTCTTTTAAACTTTTATTAAGGTAAATGCATTAACACTGCGATGAAAAATGTAGCATCACATTCAAACAAATGAACTAATGTGACAAATAGGCATGCTATATTGTAGAATAGGTGTTAGTATGAATCTTAATTCCAAGCATACGAAAAAAACCACTTTAGCTGTGCATAACAAACAACCCTAAGAGAAAATATGGCTACCAATATCCTCAGATCTGTAGTTAGGTGATGAAGATTAATGCTACAAAAATCTAGATCTATGCATTAGAAGACATTAAGAAGTAGAAAAAACAAGATTTACTCATGCATCCAATAGACAAGACAAGAATATGTTGAATTAATTTTGTATTAGGGGCACCTGGGAGGAAAACACAGGAGGGTGTTCCCAGTTCTCCTCAATGGGATGGGTTCTTGTAAGTCCTCAGCACTTCAGATCTAAAATTCCTCTCTCTTGATGGTGTAGAAAACCTAGACAAAAATGGTAGCAAAATATGACTATGATGGTGGATCAATAGTCAGACCAAAAGTATAGATCCAGAGTGATATTTAGGCAACCAAAGGTGGTAAATGAATGGGAAAACCCTTCTATTTATAACAAAATATTGAGTTAGTCTAGATATTGGTGCATAATTAAAATATTATTAACCAAATCAAGATCCAACTTTTATGGAATATTTTGTTATATTTGTTAGAGGGAAAAGGAATTTGACTTGGGTCAAATCCCTTTATTTGTAAATAATAAATAAATAAATGATTTATTTATCATTTTAAGGATATGGTTGAGTAATAATTAAATAAATAATGATTTATTTAATTATTTAAGGGTGATTTAGTCATATTAACAAAGAATATTATTTAAATAAGGTTTAAATAATTATTCTCAGAAAATAATAAGATAAATAATGATTTATCTAATTAATTTTCTTGTTTTGGGTTAAATATAACCAGGAATATTAATTAAACTACTGTTTAACTAATTATTCCTTGAGGAAAATCAAACAAATGTAGATTTATTTAATATTTCCTCATGGGGTTTCATGTTTAGAACATAAACAACTTAATAAAGGTGGTTTACTAAGTTATTTTCATAGTGAAATAAATTTTACGTAGGGTAAAATTGGTCTTACATGGTGTACTTGGGTCCATCTAATGATAATAGGTTAGATGACCAAAAATGGTGTAACAGATTGTCCCCCAACATGCGAGCATTAAGAGCTAATCGTATGACCGAAGTATGTTGTAAGAACTCAATCACTAAACATCGAAGGGGAAGTCAAAGAGTGAGAAATATAAAGTAGACCAAAGTGCTGAAAGGACTAGACCCTGAGGAGGTGAGATTTACAGGTGTGACAAGTCACTTTTATGAGTGAGTACCTATGCTATAGGCGGCGGGGGAGGCATACCTATGACTGTCGAGACAAATTACAAAGAATAAGGCATCCAGTAAACAAGGGACTGAACAATATAGTACATGCTGGCATAAACATGAGCCAGATAAACAACATGATAATGAATCCCACATACATATTTTTCCTGGGATAACAACAAGGACTTGTACAATAATATATGAGTACATGAGATATAAATACAACCCAGATACCCCTGTAAACATGAAAGGGCTCTGAAAATATGACTGATACATGCAATCAAAAAGGTGCTGCAAGTGGCTAAGGCCAACATCATCAAATCTATGGAGCTGCATCGAAGGCTGAAAGGAAGAGGTCATCTGGGCATGTGGGGGGCTACCTTTAGGGCCACCCCCTCATGAGGGATGAGACATCTCACACATACCCAAGAATCACTAATATCAACTGCTGCATCACTAGACCATCAAGTATATAGATCTTGATCATGCTGAAAGAAGTTGGAGCTAAGAAAAAATCAAGTCAAAGGGAAATAAGGAGTCCCTTTGCCTGATTCGAGGCACCAAACAAGAGTGGAAGCTGGAACCAAGGTATACCGCCCTCTAGACCTGTCTTCTAGAATGAATGAGATGATTTCGACAGAAGGAGGTCTTCCATAGGTGAGGCAATAAGAGATCCTCAACTAAGGCATGAGAGAAAATAGTAGAGCGACTGACAGACTGACACCAGGGATGATGATGAAATGGGGGGTACTGAGTAGCAGATGGATGACTTCCTTTGTTTAGAGCATAAAGGGCATGGATGACCTGGTAGAAACTGACACAATATCATGAGGGATAAGGGATAGTGGGATTGAAGGCCATAATGTGCAACATGAGAGAGGAATCAAGCAATGAAGGATGGAGGACTATAATTGGATACAAAGGGACTCGGGATAAAATCCATGAATGCAATGATGAATCAACTCAGACACTCTAAAAAAAGGCGACTCGATGGTGCTTCCACATAGAAAATAGGTCCAATGGGGACCATAAAAATATGAGTACCTGATGGTTACTCACGACGAAGATCGACACAAGCATGTACAAGTATGAAGGCACAGGGGTGCCCCCAGGTAAAAGTGTGGCAGGTGAAGAAATTCGATTTTGAGGAGTGAAGTGACCCTTCTTGGACAAAATGTGTCCCAGTGAAGTATCAAATCATGAAAAACTAATAGATACCCATTTGAGGGCTCGGTAAGAGCTTTCCAATGGTACAGACGGTTTGGAAAACTGAGCTACGGTTTGGCCGCAACAGGTGAAAGAAAAATTAGGGGTTTCTCTTTTAATAAGGCATTTTCCCTCCAAATTCACTCATTTTCATGTGGAGCTGTGGTGAATGTAGAGAGGAGAGAAGGCCCTAAATCTTGCGGCGATCGTAACGAACAAATCGACTGTTGGAATCGAGATTCGTCAGTTGCACGTAAGAGGCCTAACCCTACTCTTTCTTTCAGTGGATTGAAAGTTTAGACTAGGTCCCCAAGGCTCAAGAACAGACCCCTTCTCCTCTTCACGACCGGGTCGCACTTTTTGGGGAAAAAAGTGTGGCCTGGGTAGCAGGTTTTGAGAAACAAACTGTGACCTGTCCTAGGTTTGGGCCTGAAAAGTGCGGCCTGTCAGGGAGGACTTTTTCTGTGTTGATTTTTGGCTGAGAACTGGGTTTTTATGATGAGATACAGTCTTTCCTATCTATATACTAACAAATACGATAGTTTTGTGTAGATATGGCAGAATTACTAATCAACTGGAGAGAGAGACACCTAGGTGCATTACGATCGAAGATATAGGAGGATCAAGGTGTATGTAATGCATTGGCCAGGTTTGGGGTTCTGAAGTTTGTGGAGAACTCTTTGATGAGAGTTGGAGAGCCCTTATTGGCCCGGATTGTCAGCTATTGGGATTCGAGCCATGAGGTCTTTATAGTGCAGGGGCACCGGATCGAGTTGAAGGTCCAGGATATATATTTCCTGACTGGTCTCCCACCACTTGGGATGGTAGGGAATACTTAGCCAGTATTACCATGGGGGAGGAATATCATAGAGTTTGTAGAGTGACATTGTCGACCCAGTCTCCAAGTGAAGGGGACTCGGATACCCATCGGGGATTTGGAGAGGTTAGAGACTCATGTTGTGGCTGCAACGGTGCTACGGATTCTGAGCAACCAGGCACTCCACCACATCACTAAAGGGCAGATGATGCTTGTGGGGAGTGTTTTGAGTGGGACCTATTATGGGTGGGCCAAGATGATGCTGTCGTCGTTGAAATGACAGTTGTCGCTATGTAAGCGACAAGTGAACCATGACTGTGCATATAGTACAGTTTTGTGCTCATTCTTCTTTGAGAAGATCCCGACACTTCGACCTCGCATATAGCTCCAAGATGGGGGCCCGAGAGAGCCTAGGATGCACTGGTGGGGGCGAATACTATGCAGAGGAGGAGGTGGGGTGGTTGGACGAGTGTTTCGACCTGAGTTCTTTGTTCATTGGGATCATATGCCACTGTATACAGACGATTATCCCTATAGTGGGCTGAGTTATTGTGGGGACCCAGATTTGCCACTGCCGCCTGGTCGAATATGGGGGCCCGATGGTAAGTGAAAAATTGCTAATATTTTATGTGCATGTAAATTTCTAGAATATTGTATGTGGTACTGATTCTTTCACTTTTGGTATGCAGATACAACACCAGTAAAATCGGTCAGGTATATGGTACGACTTGCAGTAACGAGGACCACAGGATCTAGTGGACTAAGGGCACAACAAAATGAGGATGCAATAGCCCTCCTGGAGGAAATCTATCATAGATGTGAGAGGCTTCTGACCAGTGTTTTAGAGCGCGGATGGAAAGACTTAGATGACTAGTACATAGAGCCATGTATTGTTCTACCCTCTAAGTGGCGAGGGGTCATGCGGCGCATCGCGATGGCTAGACAGGGTATGCGTGATCTACGAGTTGTGGGAGCAGAGCCATTGGCTCGGGATCCTCCAGATAGTGATTAGTGTGTAGGGGCATATGGTGCCCCCAGTTTTGAGTTTTGTATCATACTATGGGCATGTCATATGTATCAAAGTGGATGGACTCTAAAACATTTTATACGACACATATTATAGATATGCATCGTTTTAATATTTTTATGTTATTGTCTTATGTTAAATGCGTGTGCTAAATGCCAATATAGAATATGGTTTGAAATGCTATATAAATAGTGATTTTGTGCTCTAGGGACATGACTAAATGTAATGATTTCAAATTCACGCATCAAAAGCTTCACTCATAAATATCTTCTAAAAAGGATACGATTATGCATACGATAGACACCATTCAATTGCATGACAAGAAGCAGGGAATCTAAATGAACATGAAGATGGAGGATGCGATGTGAAAGGGCATCGGCTAATAGACCTCGCATTGCATCATATTTGGCCTAATTATTGGTAGTAGTACCAATCCATACACCATTCGAGAGAATAAGCGAATGCAAGGGGGTAAAAATGGCCCAACCTGCAGAGGCTAGATTCCAGGAGTAGCGATTTGCACCATCAGCGAAACCGATATAAGGTGTGGATGGGAGGTCCATTTGAAAGGTGCCACAAGACAATAAATGGGAGGATGATGAACAATGTTGGAAACCTCAGTGCAAAGTAGAAATCGAATGTACTCTGCGGGAGGCAGTGATCTGGGTAGGATGTCTACTACTGACACGCCAATGGTGAGGTGGAGTGTGGGAGCTACCGGAGGTGTAGCTTGTGCTCAGGGTGCGAAATTCACCCTAGGCACAGATGGTGCCATCCCGTTTATGGGTGGGAAAGATGACGTCAGGGGTGGACATGGCTTCCATGATGTCATCATCACAATAGAAGATGGAGTGACTAGAGGAAGGGAGACCACATGATGTGACAAAGCTACTTGACTCGTCATCATGAGAAGAAAGGTTCACATGTGCATCATCACGGGGGATGACATAAGAACAAGAAGATAAGGGATATATTGATGTTGAGCCCAAGGTAATTGTTGAAGGGAGGTTAGGCGAAACAACAAGGGAACATTTAGAGGGAGCTTCCGCCAAGGGTCTCATGGATGATGATAGGTAGATGATGGTGGCCGCAGGCTCTGTCATCTCGACATCAGGAGGGGGAATGTCAATAGGAGCAGGTAAATCATCAGTCTGGCCTGCAGCATACTGCACAAGTACGGGAGAGGCAGACTGGTTTTGTTCAATCTCGTACTCCCGAACTACCTCTAAAGAGGCGCGTTAATGCGTAAGGCGGGGAAAATTGTGGGAATAATGGCCATGGAGATCACACAAAGCACAAAGTTGGTTGGTGTGAATAGTTTTAGGATTCTTGGCTGCAGTCGAGGAAGAAACAAAGGCTTCAGGGACCGAAGACTCAGGGAACGCAACTTTAACCATGGGCTTGATACGGGGCAATTCAGGACAGTTATGGGTGGCATGGTCGACGGCATCACACAAAGCGAAGGGCTTTGTGGGTGGGAGAGGTGCAAGGTTTGTCGGGGCAGGCTTGTCCTTGGAGGCCCTCTTGCAAGCTTTGCCCTTCTTACCTGAAGCGGTCACAACATGAGGTGGTTCCTGTTGAGGTGGTTGAGACACTATTGTAGTGGGATAAGTCATGGGGACCAGTTGAACCGGGGTTAAAGCAAGATAAGGTTTGGGTTGACTTGGCAGGGTAGCAGCTAGAGGATCAAGGTACCAGATGGGAATCCAAAGGGTCAAGTCAGGAAGAGAGAGGGTGGCCATGACAGGTGCCATATAAACTCCTGGTGGGGGGACTAGGAACGGTATTTGACCAGAGGGGTAATGGCCAGGCGGGACGGCTCCTAAATGGTTAAGGCATGGAGGAACCGTTCTAGTAGGGTAGAGAGGCTCATGGATACCAGCTGAAGGGCCAGGAGGAGGAGGCCTAGAAGACTGAATCGAAAGGCTAGGAATAGGCTACGGAGGCCAAGGAGGCTGCTGACTAGCCAAGGCGGGCCACTTGAGAGTAGCCCGAGACGATTTCATCATGCAAATATTTGATGAACTGTGATCAGAGACAGGAGGACTAAGAATAGGGAATGTACCAAGCAATGAGGAATATTTGTAGACTCCGGGTGAGACACTGGTTAAAGGATCGACGATTTTCTTGTTGGCCACCGAAGAGATAGTGGACTCAGGGGAGGTCTGAGACTTCCGTTCGTAATATGTCAACTAGTCAATGGTGAATATCCTTTCGTTATGAGGGAAGGACATCTTGCGGTGGACTGCGGAAGGGACAACATACATCACATAAGTGTAGCTACGACCCAATAGAATGTTGTAATCTAAGGAGGCATCTATGACTTCTACGTCAACGCAAACAGTCTTGCCCGCAAGAGTAATAGGACAATTGCGGAATAAGCCAATGGGTTGGGAGGCGTGGCCATCCCAGGCTTGGAGAGTGATCGTGGAAGGAGCCAACTCAGGTGATCTGAGTTTCTTCCAAACTGAAGTATACATCACACAAGTGGATGCCCCCTCATCAATAATGCACCGGGAAACGTTGGCGTTCCAGATTTTGACTGGGATTTGGAAAGCGACAGAAGTAGGGAGAGGAGGATGTTCTGACCGGTCAACATCAAAGATAATCAATCAATCATCAGAAGGATCTACAGTAGCCATGGCAGATAGTAGAGCTTTTCGTTGTGAAGGGCACGACTAGAGGAGTTGCAGCGTTGAAATGGCAACAGGAGATTGTGCCAAATCATCTACTATACTATACGAATGGGCAGCTTTTCCAGAAGCAACATTTTGGCGTAGTGGTCCCTTAGGGATCTTGGTATGAACCTCCACCTTAGGCTGAGGGATCTGCAAGGGACCATTAGATGTCGAAAGAGGCTCTGTAGAGACCGAAGGAGGTGGCTTGGGGACAGACATAGCGGGAGGCTTGTTGTATTGATGGGACCGAGTCTGAAGATTGATGTCTACGGTTGGAGGTTGATCAGAGTTCATCATGAGAATCTGGTAATCGAATGTACTAGATGGAAGAGGTTGAGTGGCCACCTATCCTTTAGGTGGTTGGGTAGCCACAAATCCTTTCTAAGCTAAAGGACCAGTAAGCACAGCCGATTGACTAGGTGCAATACTGGGAGGAACGAAAGGGGAGGCTTTTTGTCCTCGCAATGTTGCTTGAGACTCCCATAGCTGCCACATCTTTGGTAAAAGAGGACAATCATGTGTGTAATGACCACAAACACCACAACAAGAATAAGGCTTGTTCATGCGAACGGGCCTGTCCTGCTTGGCCTGGGTGCCTTGTTGCTAGTTAGTAGTGTTAGGAGCATTATTTTGAGGATTAGGTCTAGGATTACCATGAGCAGACTAATTTTGAGTGCCTTTCCTCTTATTTTTGGAGGGAGGAAGATTAGTCACGCCCTGTTGTGAATATACCTACCCCTAAGGGGGAGGTGGCTAATGTTGCGGGGGTTGAGAAGGCAAGGGAGGAGGCAATGCTAATGCTGGAAGAGATGGAGCACTAGTCTATGGATACAGATAATAAGGAGGTTGGGAAACGCTGTGGTAAACAAGAGGTTGGGCAAAAAAAGGTGACATCTCGTATCCTGGATACGTGCTACCGGGAGGGGGAAAAGTGCAGGAGGTGCTGGGCCCCCCCGAGGAAAGCCATAGCCCATGGGAGGTTGAGCGTATAGATTAGAGAGAGCTCCAATGATATCGTCGGCGGCGTGAGATGCCCCCAGTGCGTTGGCACCACCGGGTCTAGGAAGATCAGGTAGAATGGTATAAATATAACCCGACTGAGCATAGATCAGGTCATATTTTAACGCAATTTGGAGAGCGGCTTCTTCGGTTTGAGGAAAGTGCGATGCGGCATCTTTTACGATAGGTGGAAAAAGAGATCTAAGGAACCAGTCCATGTAGACACGGTCTTCGAAGGTAGGAACTTGACATAGGCTCTTTCTTCCCCACCATTCTTGGACATGGTCAGATAGGTGGGTCACAAACGATTGACGGAAAGAAGTAAAGAGTTCGGTACTAGTGTCATAATGAAGGGGAAGCTGGAAGTAAGACTTAAAATCCTGGGAAATAGTCGCAAAGGTAATATGAGAGGAAGGGACTTGATCCACATACCACTTAGAAGCTTCACCTGTAAGCGTACATTGGAACAACTGAAGATGGACAGAGTCATCGTTAATGGATTTAGATGAACACCACATGTGGATAGATCGAAAATGATTTGTAGGATCTTCTCCAGCAAGGCCTTCTAACTTTGGGATGTCAAAAGGGAGCTTCGTCAGCATAGCAGGCCAACTAGCGTCATGGTGTATAAGGTCATTTATCAACTGGTCAAAATGGGGGAGGCTGAGGCCTGCCATGAAGGGGAGCAAGGACACAATCGAGGTAGTGTTCATTGCGGTCCCACTAGTGGTATTCCCAGCATGAGGGCCGGGGTTACCACCAACATTAGGTCCTGCACCAGACATGGTGAAGGTGTCAGGGGGAGAACCAAATACGGAACTAGAAGGAGAACCCAAAGGACCAGAAGAAGAGTCGGTGTGCAGACTCGGTGGAGGACTAACTCGAATCCTATGCAGAGGAGTAAGTATTCCTATTGGAAATTGAGGATGAAAGCCAAGAAGTCTCCGGGATAAATGCCTTGGTGGCACAATGATGACGACACAAACACGGCACAAAGGAAAAAAAGATTCATACTAACAATTGGCGACTTCACACAGGTTTTCTTTTGCGACTGCTGTCGTTTTATCTATTCCTCCATATCCAGCTATTTCAGACCCTAGGGTTTCTCTTCCATTTTTTGTTTTTCCTATTTTTATGGTGATTTTCACCCCTAAAACCCTTAAACAGTCAAATTTTAACTTCCGTGTGTTTTTGGCCTTATTGCGCATGTGACAGACATTAGCCGCAGCTGAGACGACAATTTTTTCTGAAATCTGCCGCCGAGAGAACCGGATATGCAGGTCGCACTTATCGGCCCAAAAAGTGCGACCCGAGCCTTAGGACGCACTTTTTTGCCCCAAACCTGCGACCTGGACTAAAAACAGGTCAGAACTTGCGACCTGCACTTTTTCTGCAAATTTTTCAGCACTTTTTCTAGGTTTGTCTGAAGCTTCTGTCAGGGTTTTCCAGCCTCTGTCTTTGCCCGTTTAGACCTGTTTCTGATCTGCTTTACTCAACTAAGAGGGAATCTTGCCCCTTAGGGCTCTAGTACCCTCCACTTTTTGTGGGAGAGTCTTTGTTGTTTCAGACGTTTGAATTTTCATAGTTTCATCCTTATTTTTCTCAGATCTGATACCTCTGTTTCAGATCCTTTTAGATCATCTCTTATCCCTCTCAACTCACCTCATATTGTTTTGTTTGGGTTCATTTCTAAGGCCACTGCCTTGTCTCTCCTAGTTTTAGTTGATCTCCTCATTTTTAGCAACAACCTTGCCTCTGCCTCTTTACTGTTCTCTGCACCACTTTTCAGCAGATTTGTCCTTTAGATCCTAGTCCCTCCCGACATTTGATCTATTGGCCTCTTTTTAGCATGCTTTGCTTATTTTTTTCCCTCTTATCGACTAGTTTTGAGAGACCTGCATTCTTGGGTTAGATTGATGCATTGGTAGTTGTTCATTTGTTGTTCTTTTAATCTTATTTACTACAGATTTATTTTCAGTTACACAACACACTTTTTCTTTTACTCTCAAAATGTCTGGGTTTAAACAATTAAAATTAACGCACGCCACACACTGACCCTAAGTGAAGAAGTGCCTGGTTAACAATGCCTGGAAAAGACTTTAAAATCAATTGTCACTGCACCTTTCTGCCCTTGACCTCACTTGATTTTGTCCCTCCCTACCCTTGTCAGTTTTTCTTCTTCCCGTCATCATTGCGCCCCCAAGGCGCCTTTCTTGGAGACTTCTTGGCCTTCACCCTCAGTTTCCGCTTGGTAAACTTCCTCCTTCCCATCTTCATAGAGTAATTCCTCCCCCGAGTCCACACTCCGACTCCTCCTCTGATTGTTTGAGTTCCCCCCCTACTCCTGGTTCTCCCCCTGTCACTTTTACCATGTCTTCTTCAAGGCCTACTACTAGCAGTAACCCCAGTACTACTGCTGGGTCTATTTCCAGTGGAACCACTTCGGGACCTACCTCGACTGCCCCATTGCTCCCTTATATGGTCGGCCTTAGTCTCCCTGACTTCAATCAGCTAATCAATGATCTTATCCGCCACGATGTTAGTTGGCCTGTTATGCCAACAAAGCTCCCTTTCGACATTCCCAAGTTCGAAGGCCTTGCTAGTGAAGATCCTTCCAACCATATTCGATCCTTCCATATGTGGTGTTCCTCCAATTCCATTACCAACGACTCCATTCGTCTTAGATTTTTCCAACGCATGCTTACAGGCGAAGCTTCTAAATGGTATGTTGAACAGGCCACCTCCTCCCATACCACTTTTGCGACCATTGCCCAAGCCTTTTTATCTTATTTCTAGCTCCCCCTCCGATACGACACTGGTACTGAGCTTTTAACCTCTTTCCATCAATCCTCTTCGACTCGCCTTTCTGCTCATGTCCAGGAATGGCGGTGAAGACGAAGCTTGTGCCGCGCTCCCCCCTTTGAAGATCGGGTTTACATGGACTGGTTCCTTCGCTCTCTCTTACCTCCCATTGGCAAAGATGTTGCATCCCATTTTCCCCAAACCGAAGAAGCCTCCCTCCAAATAGCCTTGAAGTATGACATTATCTACGCCCAATCTAGTTACATTTATACCGTCCTCCCTGACCTTCCCAAACCCGATGGCCCTAATACCTTAGGGGCATCTCACTCTGCTGACGGTATCATTGGAACCCTATCACATACCTCTGCCCAACCTCTTCTAGGCCATGGTTTTCCTCCAGGGGCTAGCCCCTCCGGTGTTTTTTCCCCCCCAGATAGCATGTATTCAAGCTATGGCATGCCTCCTCCTTTTGCCCACCCTTCTGCTTACCTTACTACTGCCCACCCTACTCCTTATCCATATCCGCAACCTGGTGTCCTAGCTCCTCCAGCGTTTGGACCTCCGACTCCCTTGCCTTCTCCACCCCCACAACTGCACTTACTACCCCCTCCAGGGCAAGCATTTGCATAGCAGGGGGCACCTAATTTTCCTTCTTCTCAAAGAAGGAGAAGAGGCAATCTATCCACTTCTGGTCATCGTGGATCCACTCCTTCCCATATCGACTCTACCACTACCAACCAGCCACAAGGCTCTCAGCCCAAGCCCGAGAGGCCACTTCACACCAATAAGCCCTGTTCGTGTTGTGGTGTTTATGGTCACTACACTCACGATTGTCCTTTATTACCAAAAATGTGGCAGATGTGGGAATCTCGAGCCACTGTGAGGGGGCAACACTCCTCCCCTACTATCCCTCCCACTCCAACTACTTCCCAACCCGCTGTGTTTACCGATCCTTCCCCTCAACAAGGGTTCGTGGCCACTCAACATGCCTCGGTAACCACTCAAAATTCCCCTTCTAGTTCCACTGATTACCAGATTCTCATGATGGCCTCTGACCCTCCTCTCACCATCGAACTCAAACTTCAAACTCGGTCCCGTCAGTATTCCACACCTCCCGTTCCATCTGTCTCCGAGTCTCCATCGTCAGGTCCTACAGAGCCTCTATTGACACCCAGTGGTCCCTTACAACTCCCTCTGCTCAAAGCCTAGGTTCATCCCAAGCCTCCTAAGGGACCATTACACCAAAATGTTGCCTCTGGTCGGGCTGCCCATTCATACAGCATAGTAGATGATTTGGCCCAATCTCCTGCTGCCATTTCAACACTGGAGCTCCTCTAGTCGTGTCCTTCTCAAAAGAAGGCTCTACTATCTGCCGTGGGCACTGTAGATCCCGCTGATGACCAATTGATTGTTTTTGACACCCTTCAGTCAGAACATCCCCCTCTTCCTCCTTCGGTTGCTTTCCAAATCCCAGTCAAAATACGAAATGCCAATGTTGCTCGGTGTATTATTGATGAGGGGGCATCTACCTGTGTAATGTCCGCTTCAGTTTGGAAACAACTCGGATCCCCTGAACTGGCCCCTTCCACCATCACCCTTCATGCATGGGATGGCCATGCCTCCCAGCCCATTGGCCTCTTCCGTAACTGTCCTATCACCCTTTTCGGTAAGACTGTCTATGTCAACGTTGAAGTTATCGACGCCCCTCTTGACTACAACATTCTTTTGGGGCGTAGTTACACCTATGCCATGTCTGTCGTCCCATCCGCAGTCCACTGCAAGATGTTTTTCCCTCATAATGGCAAGATTGTCACCATTGACCAGTTGACTTACCATGAACCAAAATCTTAGACCTCCCCTGAGTCCACCAGCTCTACTGTCACCAATAAGAAAACTGTTGATTCTTTGACCAGTGTTTCCCCCGGTGTCTACAAAGACTCCTCCTTGCTTGGCACCTTTTTTGACTCCCCTCCTGTCTCTGACCCTAACTTGGCAAATGTCTGCATGATGCACTCATCTTGGGCTAACCTTACCGAGCCCACTTTGGCTAGTCAGCAACCTCAACCTCAACCAGCTCCTAGCCCTTCGCCCCCGTTAGCCACCCTTCTTCATTCTGAATATTCTTCTACCGCCACTCCTCATAAGTCGATTTCACCTGAAATCAACCCCCTTGGCACCATTCCTCCTGGCCATTTCCATGCTGGTCAGATCCCTTTTCTCGCTCCCCCTCCCGGAGCTTATTCGGTCCCTACCTTGGCCACCCTATCCCTCCCCAACTTGACCTTGGGTATACCCTTCTGGTATCTTGATCCTCCAGCCACCACTCCGCCAGGTCAACCTAAACCATATATTACCTTGACCCCGGTTCAACCAATCCCCACGACTTCTCTTGCTACACCGGTACCTCAGTCACCCCCACAAACACCGCCTCCTGCTACAACCGCTTCGAGTAAAAATGGCAAAGCTCGCAGGGGGGCATCGAAGGACAAACCTACCCCACCCAACCCTATCCCTCCTCAGCCTCCCAAACATCGCATATAGTGTGCTCTGTGTGATGTTGTTGGTCACGCCACTCATACCTGTCCCGAATTACCACCTCTCAAGACCATGTTAATGAAACGTTTCTAGAATCCAACATCCTAGAAGTCCATGTCACCATACTAGATTCTATCCCAAAACTTAAGAACTTGCGCACCAATCACCCTTGTTCTTTGTGCAATTTCCATGGCCACTATACCCACCTTTACCCCCGCCTTGACGAATATCGTGCTTCTTTAGCCACATGCCACCAATTCGAAGCCGCCCTCGCCCGTACTCCTTCTTCCCTCACTCTGGACCACCTGTCTACCATGATTACCATTTCTCCTCCTGATACTGAAATGACTGACACTTCAGCTACCATTTCCTACCTTTGCTCATCACCGCGATTCTCGGATACCAACCCCTTAGTACCTTCCCGCAATGCCTCACCTCATCATTCAACTACTCACTCTGTCACCTCACATGACATCATACCTGTGAGCCCTTCCCCTCACAATAAAGAGTCTCATCCCTCTACCTCCTCAGGTCAACCTCTTCCATCCTCTCTCCCCATCTTCTAGTCCGATGAAGACATCATGGAAGCCATTACCAACCCTTATTTTCCATGGGACGATATGCACCATCATGCATATTTCCTCCCACATCAATCCGATGACGAATATGCCCTCGAATCCAAAGAATTCATTCCTGATAAAGTTGATTTTTTCAAGAACCCCATTCTTGCACCTGACGCTTTCGAAGATGGAAATATGGCTAACATCTCTCCCACCATCAAAATCGACATTTCTGTCAAGCCAGGTATTGAAGAACATATAACCATGGGCGCCCAATGCACCCCAGAAGAAATTGAAACCTACATGAAACTCTTCAAAGAATTCTGTGATGTTTTCACGTAGTCATACTCAGAAATGCCCGGACTCGATCCTACCGTTGTCGAACATCACATCGACACATGGCCTGATCCCATTCCTGTTCGTCAAAAGTTGAGACCCATTCATCCTTCTAGACGTGAAGCCATCAAAGCTGAAATCGACAAGCTCCGGCAGGCTGGTTTCATTTACCCCATTGAATATACCACTTGGGTGTCTAACCCAGTTCCCGTCCTCAAAAAACAAGGTAACATTCGTGTTTGCACCAACTTTCACGATCTGAACAAAGCTTGTCCAAAAGACAACTTCCCCACACAATTTATTGACCAAATCATCGATGAGTGTGCGGGGCATGAGATTCTCTCCTTTATGGATGGCTTCTCTGGATACAACCAAATTGTTATCCGTCGTGTTGATCAACTTAAAATTGCATTCATCAGTCCGTGGGGCACTTTCGCATACTGAGTCATGCCATTTGGCCTTAAAAACGCTGGTGCCACCTTTCAACGAGCCATGTCTTATTGCTTCCACGACTTAGCCCACATTATCCTTGCTTATTTAGACGACCTTACTTCACGTTCTAAACATCGGGCGCAACACCTTCATGACCTGCGTATGATTTTTCTCCGATGCCGCAAGTATAACATTTGCCTTAATCCTTTGAAATGTGTCTTCTGTGTTCCCGCCGGTCGTCTCCTCGGCTTCGTCGTGTCTAAAGACGGGATAAATCTTGACCCTTTGAAGGTTCAAGCCATTCTTGAACTTCCTCTGCCCCATACCTTACGTCAGCTACAAAGTCTCCAAGGCAAAGCTATTTTTCTTCGTCGATTCGTTCCTGATTATGCCACTACCGCACATGGCTTCCTTATACTTCTTCAATCTCACACCCCTTTTGTCTGGGATACATACGCTCAAGAGTCTTTTGATGCCCTCAAGCATGCTCTCACATCCACTCCCTTGATCCATCCCCCTGACTTTGACAGAGATTTCATTCTATACATCTCCACTTCCACCTATTCGGTTGCTGGTGTCCTTATCCAGGAGGATGATAACGGTGTTGAACACGTGATCTATTATGTTAGTAAGAACCTTGCTAGTCCACCTGTGTCCTACTCGCATGAAGAAAAATTAGCACTAGATGTCGTGTTCTCGGTCCAAAAATTGTGTCATTATATCCTCATGCGTTCCACCAAGGTTGTGACTGATTCCAACCCCATGGCTTTCCTATTGAGTCGCCACATCCTCAATGGGAAGTACCCCCGTTGGGTCATTATTCTCCAAGAATTCGACCTTGAATTTGTCACCCCAAAAAGTAAGAAAGGTTTAGTCCTAGCTGAACTCATTTCTGATTTTCCTACCTGGACGCATGATACTCCAATTAATGACGCTCTTCCCGATGAACATTTGTTTGCCATCACCACCAACAATCCTTGGTACAGTGATATCCTTACTTACTTGCGAACCCAAAAGTTCGCCGTTCACCTTGATCGTGATGCTTAACGATGTATCTGACACCAAGCCTCTCGCTACCTTTTAATCGGCGATGACCTTTATCGTCGCGGTGTTGATACTGTCCTTCATCGTTGCCTCACCCATGCTGAAGCCGAGCAAGTCCTAAATGCCTGCCATAGTGGTGCTTGTGGTGGGCACCTCTCCAGCCTCGCCACCGCCCAAAAAATCATGCGTGCTAGGTATTTTTGGCCTTCTCTCTTTAGTGATTACATTGCAGCAGTCAAACACTGTTCGAATTGCCAACATTTCGCCCCCAAGGCGCGAGCTCCTCCCGCTCCTCTCCATCCTGTCATCACCGCTAGTCCTTTTTGAAATGGGCCATCAACTTTATGGAATGTCGACCTCCATCTACTGGTAACCACAAATATATCATCGTGGTGATTGACTATTTCACTAAATGGGCTGAAGCTATGCCTACGTTAAACAATACGGTAGCCACTGCAGCCCTCTTTTTCTTTAACCATGTCATTTCTCGCTTCGGCATTCCAAAACAGTTAGTCTCAGACCATGGCCGACATTTCGAAGATCAGATTTGGCCTGAGCTCTCCTCCCTATTTGGTTTTGAACACCAATATTCCTCTTCATATTACCCCCAAGGTTATGGTCAAGTTGAAGCGGTCAACAAAATTCTTACGACCATGCTTCAACGCACGGTGAATAAGCACAAAACCAATTGGCATCTCATGCTCTTCCCCTCTTTTTGGGCCTATCGTACTTCTGTTAAAACCACCACCGGTTTCACTCCTTTCCACCTTGTCTTTGCCA
Source organism: Pinus albicaulis (assembly GCA_034641835.2). Lineage (NCBI taxonomy): Eukaryota > Viridiplantae > Streptophyta > Pinopsida > Pinales > Pinaceae > Pinus > Pinus albicaulis. The sequence continues at coordinate 1,723,464,833 of CM076580.1, forward strand.
AGGAGGCCGTCTTACCAATCGAGTGTGAAATCCCTTCCCTTCACTTGGCCGTCGAACTTCTCCCTGATACCCAACCTCTAGAACAATGACTTATCATGCTTGAGCGTGCCTCTGAAGACCGTCGTGTTGCATTGCAAACTCTCGAAGCGGCCAAAAAGTGCACCAAGGCTCAGTATGACCAAAAAGTACACCCTTGCACCTTTCATGAAGGTGACCTTGTTCTAGTATACAACCAGGCCCACGATACCCTTGGTCATGGGAAGTTCGACTCATTATGGCTAGGTCCTTACATCATCAGTAAAGATCTTGGGAAGGGAGCATATCTTTTAGAGGACTTTGAAGGCCACCCCCTTCCTAATCCTTGCAATGAACTCTATCTTAAGAGATATTACCCTTAGCATTTCCCACTCGAAATGCATGTTTTATCTTGTAGATAGCCAGCATAGGTTTGTTTTTATTATTCACTACTTCACCAGGACACATGTTTCCCATGAAGTCTTTCTTTCCCTCTTCTCCAAACCGGATTTCCTCACTTACAACACTTTTCTTTGGGGCACCGCTTGGCCTCCATATTTATTCTTGTTTGTGTCAATTTCCGTCATGAGATACCATTTTGTACTCATGTTTTTTGGGTCCCCCTTGGACCTTTCATCATTTCTTCATCATCATTAGTGTCTATCTGTTCGTCACTCTCCTACTTTCCCTCGTGCCTTAGTTGGGTTTCCCTTATTACCTCACCTATGGCGGACCTACTTCTGTCGACATCAGCTCATTTATTCCAGAAGCCAGGTCTAGGGGGAAGTGTACCTTGGTTCGAGCTCCTATCAGCATGATCGTAATCTATACACTTGATGGTCCAGTTTTTGGCATGTGTTGTCCTTGATGGCAACCTACTTGATGAAATAAGACTGTTGGCGATATGATGCAATGTGTTGAATTTGATGGAACCTGCTTAATTAAGTTGCTCGTGATGGAAACTGACTTGATGAGTTGTTAATAATGTAAATATGATGTATCTACAGATCATTTCAGAAGTAGCAGAAGAAAGGAATTCAGTAAGTGCCAGGAAAATGATAAATATGATGTGTCACAAAGCATACGCGGGTTTGTTAAGGAGAAGTAGCGTATGCACGCAGAAAAGTACGTACCAAGTCGCGTATGGCCTTTTGCGCTCCAAATTTAGAATACCAAGGGGTGTTACCATGGTATTGACCCATGGTATTGAGCGCTTTATTATCTATTTGATCCCGTCCAAGAATACCATCGGAAGTGGTGTGGTTTTGGTTCATGGTATTGATAAAAGATAAACCTATATAAGGAGAAGAAGATCATTGTGCAATGGTGTGCATGAGTAAAGGTTGTGAATGAATAAATATCTCTAAGGAATATCTTCATGGATGAACTCTGTTCTTGATTGATAGATTTGAATCTATAATGCACCTATGAAGAAAATGATGAAGAGGGATCTCTAGATTTGAAATGTATATGTATTTCCTAGATCTGTTCATGGAATGTTTAGATCTGAGATGAGGTGAAATACTTTCTGAAGTGAAGGATGAAATCTGAGTTTTTTATCTGATCTAAAGAGCCTACGTCCAAAGTTACAAATGATACGCAGTTCACTTCATAGTAAGCGCCATGGTATACACTCAACCGCTAAGGAAAACAGACAAGGAGCAGAAATGCATGTATATGCGGGTTGGTGTGCATGAAAGTGCGTACATACGCAGGTTCAGTGAAGTAAAAGCGCGTATGGAATCTAGGGTTTGCTGAAGTAAGTGGAATGAAATGTCTGATCTGTTTTGTTGTTTTACTGTTATCTGTCAGTGATGTATTCATACAGAACTGGGTTATTTGAATGATGAATATGTTGTTGATTATGTTAATTGAAGATCAAATTCATTGGTTGATTGGTTGATGATTAAATGAATGAATTGATGGGGTTATAAGTTTCAGTTTGATGAATGTTGAGCTTAAATGTGTGGAGTGGGTCCAGTCTGAAAATATGATGAAAAGTGGCCTACAAGTTGTGTTGTATGGAAGCTGTTGGATCTAGTATGAAAATTGATGAAACGTGGTCCGCAATGGTGCTTAAGGTCGAAGCCTTCAGTGAGGGGGTTGTAGCTCCCTTCCAGTGGTAGCTGGTAAACGAGTGCAGGGGGTAGTGGCTCCCTTCCAAGAGAGGCTGGTAAACGAGTTCAGGGGGTAGTGGCTCTCTTCCAGGAGAGGCTGGTAAACGAGAGCAGGGGGTAGTAGCTCCCTTCCAGGAGAGGCTAGCAAATGAGAGAAGGTTGTAGCCTTCTGTAGGTAGGTGCCTACGTGCTGGTATGAGTCTACGCCAGTAGATGGTTGTACGATGTTTTCTTTATAGTAAAATATTGAAGACTGAGACGACGACAGCGGTGGCTTTCTCCCGACTTGGGTTTCCACCTTAAATCCTGGTGTTCATGTGTGTTGCTTATGTGTGATGGTTTATTCTGTTATTATTGCACATGCTTACTTCTAAATAAACATCTGATGAACAAATGATGCATAGATCCAAGTAAAGAATTAAATGCATAATAAGATCTTTGTGTATCCACGAGTTGTATAAAGGATATCCACGTGTATATGCGAGTTGGCTTCACTAAAGTAGCGTATGGGTTCTAGAGTATGAAAAAGTAAAAATTTTTGAGTATGCCCTAAATATTGATTCACCCCCCCTCTCAGTATTTTTCCCAACACCAGTGATGCAGCAACAGCTATTGGTGATTCCCGGGCATGTGTGAGATGTCTCAACCCTCATGAGGGGGTGGCCCTGCAGGTAGCCCCCCACATGCTCGGATGACTTCATTTCTGCCCCTGATGCAGCTCCTTCCATTTGATGATATCAGCCTCAACCACTTGCGGCGCCTCTTTGATTTTTACGTATCAGTCAGATGTTGTGAGCCCTTCCCCATGTGTAGGGGGCATTTGGGTGTATTTGTATCTCATGTACTACCATATTATTGTATAAGTCCTGACGATTATTCCAGGCATCGCATGTATGTGGGATTCATCATGTTATTTTATCTGGCTCATGTTAAGGCCAGCACATGCTTCCTTATTGCGTTCCGTGGTTTTCCGGGCGCCTTATTCTTTGTAATTTGTCTCGGTGGGCATAGGTATGCCTCCCTCGCTGCCTTTAGCATAGGTACCACTTCATAAACTAGAGACTTGTTGCACCTGTAAGTCTCATCTCCTCAGGGTCTAGTCCTTTCACACATCAGACAACATTACACTTCTCTCTCTCACTTCCCTTTTGTTATCTAATGATTGACTTCTTACAACGTACTTCGGTCATACGATTTGCTCCTAACACTCGTACGTTGGGGGGAAATCTGTTACACCATTTTTTTGGTCATCTAACCTATTATTATTAGATGAACCCAAGTACACCATGTAAGACCCATTTTACCCTAAGTAAAATTGCTTTCACCATATAAAATAACTCATTTGGCCATATTTAACCCAAAACAAGGAAATTAATTAAGTAAATCCTCATTTATTTAATTATTTCCTAAGAACAAGTTATTTAAATCATTATTTAAATAATATTCTTAGTTAAATTTGACTAAATCATCCATAAATAATTAAATTAACCATTATTTACTTAATTATATTCCCATCATTCCCTTAAAATGATGAATAAATAATTTATTTATTATTTATAAATAAAGGAATTGACCCAAGTCAAGAACCCTTTTCCCTCCAACAAATATAATAAAATATTCCTAAAAGGTGCTTCTAGAATTCAATTAATAATATTTTATTCATGCACCGAGTTCTAGACCGCTCCAATATTTTGTTATAAATAGGGGGGTTTTCCCCATTAATTAGGCACCTTCATTGCATTATATCACTCTGGATCTACTCTTGGTCACCATTTTCCATTTTGCTTTGTGAACTCCCATTGAGTTCTATGTTTGCTTTTCTACATCCATAAGAGAGAGAAATGTTAGATCTAAAACACTGAGGACTTCCAAGAACCCATCCCACTGAGGAGAATTGAAAGACACCTTTCTTTTTTTCCTCTCAGGTGCCCCATTCTTTGATATAATATAAAATTCTTTCAAATACATTCTTCTTGTCTTGTTCATTGGATCTATGGAGATATGTTATATTTTATCTGCTTAATATCGTTTGTATTTAGATCTGAATTTTTGCAGCAATCTTAAAGATATTTTGTAGCCACAATCGATGTTAGGGCTATTTGTTATGCGTAGCTAAACTGATCTTTCACGACGAAAGATTCATACTAACACCTATCATGGAGGCGGTAGAAGTAATCAGGCATATCACTGATCCTGATACTGCTAGTTTGGTGCAAATTTTCCTCACTTCTACCTTTTTTAGTTTTGAAGGGGAATTTTATGAACAAACCCGTGGTGTCGCCATGGGTTCCCCGCTCTCACCAGTGGTAGCCAACTTATTTATGGAAGATTTTGAATCTAGAGTTTTGGTGTTTGCTCCTTTCAAACCCAAGGTTTGGAAGTGTTTTGTGGATGACACTTTCATCAATTGGTCTCATGGACGTCAGGAATTAGAGGCTTTTCATCAGCACTTGAATAATCAATATGACTCCATCAAGTTCACGATGGAAACAGAGATTGATGGAAGCCTTCATTTCCTTGATGTTCTCATATCTAGAAAGAATAATGGCTCTTTCTCGCACCGTTTTTTTCGGAAGAAGATGCACACGGAGCAGTATCTGTGTTTTGGTTCTCATCATTTTCTTGCTCAGAAACTTGGAGTTCTGAATACTTTAGCCACGAGAGCTCTAATAATTCCTGATGATGATCATTTAGAGGATGAGAAAGCCCATCTCCTTAAGGTCTTCAGAGAAAATGGGTATAGCAGAAGTTAGGGTTTGAAGGCTTTCAGGAATGCGAGCAAAGGTCCTAGACAAAAGAAGATAATAGATGATGTGGTTGGTAGAGTTCATTTACCTTTTATTCAAGGTACTACTGACAATATCGCTCGGATTTTATGGAAGCATAAGATCTCGTCTTCTTTTAAACCTTTAAACACCATTCAGAGCTCCCTTAAATCAGTTAAGGACCTGTTGGAACCAAAAAGCATGAAAGGTGTTTATTTGATCCCATGCTCATGTGGGATTCCCTACATTGGTGAAACTGGTCGATCGATTAATAAAAGGATCCAGAAGCATTCTATGGATATTAGGCATGGTAGAACCAAGTCCTCAGCACTAGCTGAGCATGCAGAGAAGACGAAGCATCACATATGTATGGAAGATGCTAGAGTCCTTGCTAGATTGAGAAGAGGCCCCGTACGTTGAACATGGATGACGGGTGGAAAGTTAGCAGTTGTTGGATTCCATCTCTTCACTCCCTATAAGGGTCCCTACTCTAAGTGGTTTTTTTATTTTTATATATATGATTTATTCATTGGTATTTTTATTTTTATATTGTGATTATATTATTATTATTTCTTTTATTTTATTTAGTTTATTTTAGTTTTACTATATTTTATTTTTTGATTTATTTATTTTAATTAATTAATTAATTAATTTTAAATAATTAATGTCAAAATAAAATAAAAATAATTTTTATATTTTATTTTTATTTTTTCATGTATTTATTTATTAATTTATTAATCTATTTAGTGATAAAATAATTTATTTTTATTTATTTTTATTATCTTATTGATTTATTATTTTATCTATTTTTTGATTTATTTATTACTTTGACTTTGATTTTTTGATTTTTGACTTATTTGGGAGGAGTGTTATTTGGAGTTTTTAATCTTAATTTTAGATTATTTATTTTATTTTTAGTTTTGACTTGGGTCTTTATATAATTTTCTTGGTTGTTCCTTAAAATTTTTAAGGGTGGGGTATTTATATTTATATTTTATTTTTGTTTTTTACCGTTTTTTAACACATGTAATTTTAAGGTTGGGTTAATTATATTTCTGGTTTATTTTATATTTTTATTCTTATTTTTTATTATTTTTTAATATTTTTAATTTTTTGGATTTTGACCGTTGCTTCTCTCTTCTTGGTATAAATGTGTAAGTAAGATTAGCCAATCTCCATTATCGTGATGATGAAGTACAGTTGATAGTTCGAAACACGTCGGTTCCAAAATTTCTTATGTGATTTCCCGGAAGATTTATAATTAAAATGAATTTTTTATCAAACTATATAAATAATATATTGAGTAGGCTTAGATTAAGTGATATTGTTCCCTGTTTGTGTCCCAAGTAGAGTGGGTTCAGTGATTTTTTTGTATTTTATATATGTTGTTAAATTATTAATTTAATGCCCTTAAATTATGTAATTTTAATTTAATGGAGAGTAAAAAATTATTAATAATAATATTATTAAGAATACTTAATTATTAATTAATTAATTAATGTATTACTAATTAATGAATATTTTATCTAATTATAGAGATAATGTGTCAAAGGAAATTAGATTAAGTGTTATGGTTCAATATTTTTGTCCTAAGTATAGTAGTTTCAAGTCTCTGGAGACATGTTGACCCTTGTGGCATTTATGAAATTTTTTTATTTAATATGTTGTTAAATTATTATTTTTATGCTCTTAAATTGATTAATTTTAATTTAATGGACAATAATATTATTAAATATTTTTAGTACGAGAATATTTTAACATTAATTAAATATTGATGATGATGGTGGTGGTTAAATATTTAAAATAATATTTACTACTATTAATATTTAATTTAATATTAATAATTGAAGTAGTAATATTTAAAACAATATCTATTATTAATAATATTTAATTTAATATTAATTTTTTTTCAATTTTGTACAGTTAATACTTTCTCAATTTTGTAAAGACCATATCAAAAATTTCACCTTAAATTTTATGAGCTAATGTGAAAATATTATATACATATTATTAGTATGAGTATTTAGATTTTCAATATTTTGATTGGATAAATTTAAGTATCATTATATCAAATTTAATAATACAATTATATTTAAAATTTGAAGTATTAAATTTATATAAAATTATTTAATTTTTTTTAATTAATGGTTATTTTTAAGAAATACAAAAGCTCACTATTAATAAAAATGCAAAAGAAAATTGTTGACTTTCAACTACATTATTTTTACTCTGTGAATCATTTAGATATAAATTTGCATTCTATTTTAAATAGATTTCAAATAATTAAATATAATTATGGTAATGATAATGTAATAATAATACTTATTATTATTAAATATGATAATTATTAATAATCATTGTTTATATAATTATAATAATGTAAACTTTCAAATAATTAAAATATATTATTTTATCTCTTGAAAACTTAAAATGTATTTATTTTATTTTAGCTTATTTTATATAATATTACTTTTTCTTTATTTTTGTATGAACAAAATTATTTATACTAATATGGAACAAGATGAACAACTATGGCATTATAAAGATTGTCATTACAATGATAAATGCCAAGCCATTTGGCATGGCAAGAGCTAAAATGTTATATTCTAAATTAAATAAAAAAGAAAATTAAAATTTAATATTATCACTACTATTATCAGTGTCTTTATGTTTATATAAATAAAAATGTTTCTTACTTTATAAAATATGACTTTATGTTTATAAAAATAATGTGGCTATCAAATGTGTCTATAAAATCAGACCTGGACAAACTTGTATATCAAATAAACCATATTAAACCTTAATTAAGAAAAAAAACACTAAATAGTGCAAATATCTACAAATATATGTTACTAACCATGTATTTTACATTGAACCTTGTGAGGAAATCCTAGATATAAAATCAAAGTGCAAAAACTTCTATATATGCAAATTTAATGAATCTATTTTAACACTTGTGCTATTTTAATTTTAATTTGAGCTCTCTTTGTGAAATGTGAATGTACAACTATTTAAATTAGAATATTTTATTCAACTTAGAGATTTTAAATTGACGTCCATTTGTGGAATGCAAACTGGGAACAATTCAAAATAAAATAAAATATTTTCTTAAATTCAAATCACATCATAAATCTAATAAAAAGACAATCATAACAAACATAAAAATGAAATTAATAAATTCACATACAATACACTCTTGTGGTAATGCAACCACCTTCAAATGGGGACAAAATTCTTAGTGCATAGATATCCATTTAGGTAATCCTTATACATTTGGCAAATGACTGAGCATGGGCACATTTGATAGTGTGAAAAAGGTATAAGAGGGAATTAGTAATCTTAAAACACTTAGAAAATAGTTGATTAGGCATATGTTTCACAATGAGATAACTGTTACATTAAAACACTAGGCAAATTGTTGATTAGGCATACGATTCACGATGTTAAAAGATCTACGTTTCAAAATAAATACACATTTTATTTTTTCAATTCATTTTTCACTAATTATCATAAGTAGTTAACAACAATAGGTACAGTAAATTTTTATTCATATTTTGTAAAAAATTAATTGAAAATATGATTTAAACATATGACTTAAACATGCAAAAAAAAAAAAAAATTATCACTTTTAATTCCATAATATATTCGCATTTTTCAATTTAAACTATCTGATAAAAAAAGTAAAATTGCCAACTCTTAAAAATGTAAATATTTATGTTCCACTATTTTGACAATGAGTCGGGTTCCTACCGACTCCATCATCGAGATTGCGTGTTATATTATGTTACGCAACCGAATGGAATGGAAGAATTGGCTCAAACTCTGGATTGCTTCATCTCCTTTAATCGGGTCTCAGCAAAAGAATAGTCCAACTAGTTACGACCACCGGGCCACTTTCTGAAGATTTTAAACCATAAAGATTAAACCCGGGATTGGAGATTTATTGTCAATAGCGTTTAGACTGAGATACCGCAGCAGACGTGATTGGAATTAAATATTTATGTAGAAATGATATTAAATTTTTATCTATGAATGATCGGAGCTCGTATGATGCGAAGCTTCGTGTGCAGTACATGACGCCTTGTCAAACGACTTCGATATTGTATTATATATGGCTTGTAACCATAGTCACTACATTCGAGTTCGAATTTGGATTTGCATTTGATTGGATATGGAAAAATTTTGCCTACTTAAATTTAAAATTGGGAAGCATACATCTTATAAATACTAAAACATATTATTTTTTAAAAATTTAAAATTTGGATTTGTATTTGATTGGATATGGAAAAATTTTGCCTACTTAAATTTAAAATGGGAAACATACATTTTATAAATATTAAAACATATTATTTTTTGAAAACTAAAAAAAAATCTTTGTTTTTTATTATATTATCTTACTTTATTTTATTTTTGAGAATTTGTTAATTTTAATTAAATGTAACCATATATAAATTTACCAAACCAAAATTAGGCACAGAATTTATCATTTTTAAAGATAACAATTTGTATAATTTGTATCATTTGTATCTTCTACATGGTGTATCTGATGAGCTTTTAAGTATCAATATAGTACAATACACAAATATAATGTATCAAAAGCTAATAGGTGGTTATTCATCCTCCTCATAAACGCTGGTGTTCATAGAAAGTGGAGTTTCGCAGACATCAAAGACATCTTCTTCATCGTACAAAACAAAGAGACAGCCTCCGCCAACAGCAATATCGACGATAACACCTCCACATGAACCGCGTTTGTTCTCTATTTGCAATATGACCACCCAATGAGGAGCACATAATACGTGCACCTTCTCGTTCTTCGTCGAGAAAAGTTGTAGTCATCATAATCTGTACCTTCCTTTTGAGAGAAGCCTCAGGCAACAAATCTTGCCTTGTATTTTTCAGCACTTCGATCGACTCCATGTTTGATCTTGTAGAGCCATTTCGAGGTGACAACAAATTTTTCCGTTGGTCTTGGGACCACATCCTAGACATCATTCTTCATAATAGACTCATATTCTTCGTGCATAGCATCCTTCCAAACTTGATGCTTTACGACTTCTTCAAATGTTCCAGGCTCAGATTGTAAAATAGTGCTCATGGATGCTAGGTACCCTTGGTACCTATTCGGCTTCTTGCTTTCACGGATTGTTCCTCTCAAATAAATATGTCTCTTGACATCTTGGAGAGTGTCTCTAAGCCATGCGGTTCTCCTTTTATTTGAAGGAGGTGGATCAAAGATGTCTTCGTGACACTTGAGGGGAATCATCCCCTTGTATGCTTTCCTTTGGCACAACCCTTTCAAACACCTTAATTATCATCTCTGAACTCAGGCATCCATGTCGCCACCTTCCTAGCTCCGGGAAGGGCCTTCTAATGAAGGTGTGAAAACCTCCGGTGCCATAGCTCGGTTTGAAGAGTTGTGTCACATGTCATGGTCCCTAACGAACTTCCACCAACTTGAGAGAGAATATCAACTCTAAAACCAATATTAAGAGCGTCATTGAAGTTCTTCTTCCAAATGCGTAACTTTCCATCGATGAATGCCACCTTGAATCCTTTGTCTTCCATTTCCAAAATGGAAAATAGATTCTTCTTTAAATCATGTACGTACAACACATCTTGCAAGCGAAGAACTTGACCTTGAGTTAGATGAAGGGTCACAATCCCTGTCCCTTTCATGGGATAGGTGACATTGTCTCCAAGGATAATCTAAAAATCATTATCCTTCTCAATCAAATCATAAAGAGCTTCTTTATATCCAGTGAGGTTCCTTGAAGCACCACCCTTAATCAACCAAACATCCAAGGTGTCAGGAGGAGATGCAATTGAGAGGGCCTATATAAGAATATATTCATTTTTCTTATTATCAACAACATTGGATTCATCATACCTAGAATTCCTTGACCTCTTGAAAGGTCGACCATTTCCACTCCGATTAGAGGGAGCCTTCCTCTTCTTTGCATGAGTGGTAAAGGTAGTAGGGTCACCTCCATTCCCATTTGAGGGATGGTCTCTTTCTCATTATTTCCTCCTCTTGAGTGCATCTCGTTAACAACTCATCAAAATAAGGAATCACATTATTATTAACAATAGTAGTATTGAATACATACCAATCATGGTGGAGTCCTCCAAGAGAAATGAGAACGAGCTCTGGATCAACTACTTCTTCTCCAATAGCTAAGAGATCATTCCTCATTTCTATGAGCCTCATAAAATAGGATTGAATGGATTCTTCTTTTCCATTCTTGATATTCTTCAAATTGTTCTTGAAGAAAATAACTTGATTAGAATTGCTAGCCTTGAACATGCTAACCAACTTATAGTACATCTCTTTAGATGTACCCAACTCAGAGATATAAGTAACCAAGTGCTTATGAATAGAATCCATGATGATCATCTTCGCCTTGACTTACCCTTTTCTATACTTCATCTTTTTTTCAGACAGTGCATTTGATGGAGGCTCATTTATCATCCCATGCACATAGTCCATGACTTCTTGACCTTCCAATACTAAGTCCAAAGACATACTCCAGGCATGATAATCAAACTTATCAGAAATATTATCATCACTCTTGAAACCCTTATATGTGGAGGCCATTGGTCCTTGATATGACAAATTCTTCGGTGATTTCTTTTCACACTAGCTTGGGCTTTGTCTTCACCTTAGCTCTGATACCATGTTAAATTTAGATAACCATGGTATGTTCTATGCTTAAAGTATTTTACTTCAATATTTCTTATAGGCCCAATTCATATTAGCAATCACATATCCATTGAAATTAAATGCTAATAGAACATAATAATAGATAGACAAAAGACAAGGAAATATAATAAATCAGAACTTACAATTCTTCTTGTCCAACAAAGATAGAGAGAAATGTTTGTTACAATAGTCAACATGATTCCCTAGCTAGAAAAGACTTTGGTTGGTCAAACCATCTCTTTAAACCTCCTGGAGGTTCAGTCAAACACATACAAGATCAGCCTTCCTTCAGTGTCACACACACCTCATGAGACAGCTCCCAAAATAGTCAATGTAAGTCAAAAAAAGGATCCCTCATCTAGATTTTCGGCATCCAGATTTTTGGCATCCATTTCTGGCATCATCCATATTTCCAGCATCCAGATTTTTCGCATCCATTTCCGGTATCCATACTTCTGGCATCCATATTTCCGACATTCATTTCCGACATCCAGATTTCTAACATCCATTTTTATATCCATCAATGAGGGTGTGTGACACATATGTTTGGCTTGTGAGCCTACATTACAATTCAGGTTGACCTTGAAAAATTGCACATGTGTGGAAAATAAAATCAAAATATAAGTTATGCTCATCCAAACAAGATGATCTTTATCTCAATCTTGCACCTCTCCGAAAGAGGAATCCAACGAAAATATCATCATCATCATATGAGCAATGCAACATGGAGTTTGGACCTAGTTGACCAAAATTAACAGAGAGAGAAAGGGAGAGAAACATAAGAGAAATAAAATGCAAGTTATAAATTAAATGTGAATATGCTAAATGGAAAAATTATGTTATTCGACACCCTAAACCACAATTCCACCTTTATTTACCGTATTATTATGGTAATGAGCCTCTAAATTTAAAGGCACATGTAATGCAATGATATCACATTTAATGGATAATGAAATCCATATGGCTACATTTACCAATTTATGTACAATATAAAATAATAATTTTTATGGGAACCAATTTTGAAATTGCTTGAAACTTTAAGATATCAATCGTATGAAAAAAAAATTGTAATCATTTCAAATTAAATAAATCATATGTATAATTTATTTAAAATTAAACTACATTGGCAACACTTTACTCATATTGTATAATTAAAATGCATATGAATATTTTGCATATTTCTATAGTATGCCCTCAGTAACATTCCTTCAAATATCCAAGTCACACGAGCATATATTTTATTCATAAATATATAACATTACATGTTGTGTATGTATATAATTTCATCAATAGATAATTCAAGATGTAAATACTTGGATCATGCATATATATCCTTTGCAAAAATTGTGATGTTGGAAAAACATTTAAGAATGCTATCTCCTTATTGTACTAGTCCTCATAAGTTAAAGTCATTGAGAAAGATTTTATTTTTAAGCTGGTGTAAAATTTCCATTAATAAAATAGATTTTACATTGAGGTTGTGTTTATAAAAAAAGACTAATATGGGAGTGCAAAAGCGCCAACCATATTTCTCTAAGTAGCATCAAATCTTCCAAAAATAAAGTAAATAATCTTGACCCTCCATCATCATTGTTTTACAAAACATTACCCAGGTAGTTACAAAGATATTTCCACCCAAAAATTGATAAGATTCTGAGTACCAGAAGAAAAAGACAATATTTTTTATCCAGTGAGCCGACCATGAGTATGTCGGGTTGACGCCATGTTATCCAACAAATCCAATAGTGCAGTTGACACTCTAGAGAAAAACCAAAACCAAACTTTGCAGCAAAGAAAATATCCCTACTCTAAGATGACCACGGAAGAAATAGGAGATAGTATGTCAGGTTGACGCCATGTTATCCATCGAAGCCAGTAGTTCCATTAACGTTGTAGAGAAAAACCAAAAAATAAACTCTGCAGCCAAGACAATACCCCTAGTCTGAGATGACCACTGGAGAAAGAGGAGCTCCTATATTTGGTGGAGAAATGTTGGGAGGTGAAGCTATATTGACGAGTTGAACATGAATAATTGTTGGAGTGTTAATGATATTTTTAGAGTCTGAGACTACATACTTTTCCAGCCTTTGTAGGCGTATCAATATTTCATCCTTTGAGAAATATTGAATACTCCTTAGGAGGCGTTTTGTGTCCTCCTAGCCTGCAAAAACTTTATAATTATCCACTTGTTTGTCTCAGAGCAGCAGACGAAATAAGGTCCCCATCTCTTAATGACCTACAATCATGATCACCCATGATCATTTGTCAAACCATGATCACCCATGGTGAACTTGGTGAAGCAATGTGACAAACCTCACAATTTGTTAAATATTATTTCATTGTGATAAACATTGTTTCCCTATTGCACTGTCACATTGTGACAAAAATATATTGATCATCACAATGTGACAAATATTGTCGCATTGTGACAAACATTGTTGCAATGCTACATTAGAATGTGATTCATATCAACAAAATTTACTAATGTGATCATATTTGGCAAACCATGGTCACCATAATTAGCATTTAAAAGCCACTGTAAACACATGCTCAACATGGAAAACCATGGTTAATATGGTCAAACATTATGTGAAACTTTTATGAAGGTAAATGCATTAACAGTACGAAAAATGTAGCATCACACTCAAACCAATGAACTAATGTGACAAATATGTGTTATCTATTATAGAATAGCCCTTCAATAATTTTCATTATTTAAAACATGAGAAATAAACATTTGAAACCCATCGTCAACCCATGCTCAACATGGCCAACCATTGTTAATGTGGTCAAATATTATCAACCTACATCACCATGGTAAAACATTTTCAACCATAGTCTTCCAGTATCAATATAGAGAATCATAATATATCATAGAAAACTATGGTCAATAATCGGAAAATTAGTTAAACCGTGTTCACCCATGGTGAACTTGGTGAAGCCATCTGACAAACCTCACAATTTTTCAAATATTGTCGCATTATGACAAACATTCTCACACTCCTACATTTTCTCATCATGATAAAAATATATCAAATTTCACAATGTGATTTCAAGTTATGTCAACAACATTTACTAACATGATTGTGCTAGTGTTTATAACATTTGGGTTTTATAATATTTGGTTTAATATTAAGATTTATGGTATTGGGTGTTTAAAATATAGGGTTAATAATATTAGGGTGTAATATATAGGGTTTATAATATATATGGTCTAAAATATTAGGGCCTATAATATTAGGGCTTAATATTACAATTTATATTAGACTTTAATATATAGGGTTATAATATAGTCTTTAATATATAGGGCTTATAATTAGGGTGTAATATTTGTGTTTATAGGGTTTAATCTCTTATTTTAGGATGGATAAATAAGAGATATGTGAGACAGATTGCAATATAATTTTTCTTTTGCTTGTTTTACTTCATATGGATTTCCCTTGAAAATATACACTTATGTATTAAACTATTTAAATATCATGGTCATAACAGAGACTTTCATGGTTAAACGATATTTTCATTCATTTAAACTTTAAGTATGTAATGTTATAGGTTAATGGCAAGCATCAAGGTTTATTTATTCCCTCTTAAGGTTAATCTCAAGTCTTAAGGTTTATTTATTTCATAAAATTTTCAAAAGTTGACATTGTAATCTAATTAGTTGGTTCTATAGTTTACTTTTCTTCATATCATTAATCCCTTGGGTTTACTATTATTAATCCTAGGGTTCAAAATATTTTTTCCTTAAGTTTGTTTTTTGTTTGGTTTATAACATTAATCTCTTGGGTTTATTTTTCCTTGGGTTTATAATATTAATCCATTGGTTTTATAACATTGGGGTTTTTAATATTTAGTTTATTTTCCCTTGGGCTTGCAATCAATGTCACAATGATACATTACATTAAGTATTTTTTGATCCCTTGGGTTTTTAATATTCCTACTTTGGATATATTAATTACTTGGGATAATAATGTTAATCTTCCTTGTGTTAATTGATTACTTTGATTTTTAATATCAATCCTAAGAGTTTAGAATATTAATCCATTGTCTTTATTATTAATAATCCTAAGGTTTAATATTTTTCTGTTAGGTTTATTTTCCCTTGGGTTTATAATATTAATAAACCTTTGGGTTTATTATTCCCAAGGGCTTATAATATTTTTTTTTGTAAGCTTGGTAGGACCTTTCTTTTTCATTCATATCAAAATTGGGCAAGTTACATCCATATCCTTGACGTTAGGTGGACTCAACCTACCCAGAGCGAAAAAAAAATCTATTGGTCACCTAAAAACGTAATGAGCCATCTAATAAAAAAAAATAATAAGTCTAATCATCCATGCCAGATAAGTTTGATTATCTTTGAATTGCCTAGAATCTAAACAGCTAAAAACATTACTACAACCATAAACATACTAAACATTATGAAACTTTTTGATGCAAAATGAAGATAAAAAAAGGGATCGACATCAAGCTACTCCTCTTCCTCAGACTCGACATGAGAAGGGCCTTCACGCTGGAGTAAGGAAGCTTAGTCTGAGGAATGCAAGGGATATTATCTTCCATTCGGCTTAAGTTCCCATTATTCTTTTGTAACTGAAACTCAATTTTATGAAATTATTTACTATAATATGGAAATCCATTGGTGGTCGCTGCCACCCCAATCAGGATTTGTTGCAATGATTTAGCTAGAAGGCTCTTCATCAACCGATACAGGTGAAGGGTATACTTAAAATTAGTGTTCCTACCATGGGTATGACCAGGATCAGACACCTGATTTTTCCAGTCCTCCATGTCAATATCCATGATCCTAGCTTTTTTATTTAACTCTTCTTCCCATTCCTTTATCAACTAGAGGACATGGGTCGAGGTTCCTTCATTGTAAGTAGTTTTTTCTTCATTAATTACACTAGAAACTGATTTCTAGCCTCGACAGTTTTCTCTTGAGGAGTTGGGTTAGGCATCGCCTGTTGAACCCTTAGCTCTGCTACCCTAGTTGTATGAACTTTGGGCCACCTTTCCCTTACTAGAGGTAAAGCAAGCCATAAGGACATGATACCTGCAATTAATTTTACTCACAAACAGATATCTTGTAAACCAACTAGGTGGAGACGAAGTCTTAGAAAAATAGAGCTTCCAGGGGCCACCACGAAGTTGGGAACCTGCCATAGGACATAGGTGAGAGTCCAACAACTAAACCGTTCCCCACTACATACGCCTAATAAAATTATATAACCTAACAGAAAGAGACCCGAAGACCCCAACATATAGCCACATCCTTCCGAAAAACCAGAGGATGAGAGAATGAAACAAACCCTCTATATACTACAACCTTGGAGGTTCCAACTCAACCCTATTGGAAATTGAAAAAGAAGAGAAACCCCTCTGATGGGAAAAGAAGAAAAAAATTACCTAGGAGCATCGATATAACCACAAACAACAGATTCCCATATGAGACAAAGCAATGCCAAATATAATTGACACAGGAAGACCATAAACATGATACACCATGACCATTTTATTAGCCTTCATACAAAAATCGATAAACACCAGCTTCCTTGGAGACTCAAGAGCAGGACCTTCCAACCTGAAGACCAACAAACAAACATATTAGACCATAGGGACTTGGAGTGAAGAGCTAATAACATACCCGTGAACCAGAGAAGGAGAGCTTCACGATTGAACCTTTGCCCAGGGAGGATGCACTGACTTATCCTATTCCAGACCACCAAAACATGCGAGCCAAAGCTAGAAGATTCGAAGAGTAACAACAAGAAACTTACCCTGACTATCGTAAAAAAATAAGGAAATGAAAACCTCCCTAATGCTCCTACCACCTTTGCGGATTGCATTTACTTTGTGCATGCAAGGAGCCATTGCTCCATGTGCTTCATGCATGTGGAGGGTGGCAAGGATGCGCTTCAAGATTTACACAATCATTGGCATGTGTTTTGTATTACCATTGGCTCGCACCCTGATCAGGGACCGAGGGGTTATAAAATTATTTTATTAGGTTTATATCATTAATCCCTTAGGCTTATATTATTAATTCCTTAGGCTTATTAATATTGATATCAATCCCTTGGGTTTATTAATCCCTTGTGTTTATAATATTTATCTCTTAGGTTTACTATTATTAATCCTAGGATTTAATATTTTTTCCTTAGGTTTATTTTCCGTTTGGTTTATAATATTAATCCCTTGGGTTTATAATATTTGGGATTTTAATGAACATGCCTTATCAGAGTTGAGCTCTGCACAATCCTCGACTCTGCGTTAGGGTTTCTGAAACCTTGACAAGCTACTGCATGAACTCCTTCCCTCACAATTCAAGCTTCAGCTCGAGTGCGTGAGCCTTTCCCCATCCTCGATTCCGATCACGCCACAATGAATACTCCTCCTGGAGGGGCAGGATCCTCCCCCCCTCCCTCTGA
Source organism: Pinus albicaulis (assembly GCA_034641835.2). Lineage (NCBI taxonomy): Eukaryota > Viridiplantae > Streptophyta > Pinopsida > Pinales > Pinaceae > Pinus > Pinus albicaulis. The sequence continues at coordinate 1,723,482,864 of CM076580.1, forward strand.
CAATTTGAACTCTGTCAACACTACTGCTGCAGACAAAACAACTGAAACAGGACAAAACGTGAACAATGCCTCTGATCAAATACCGCCAAAGGTCAACACAAATGTGGATGTCACAGCTAATGAAATTCCAAAGGACAACAGCACTGCCAAAGAAGATGCAGCGACTCAGCCAAAAGCATCGTCCGACACTTGCATTCCGATTTCCACGGAAAAAATCAAAATTGAGCTACCTAGTCACCGCATCAATGGTCATATTCAGTTCATGAAAGACCACACCCTCATATGCATGTTCATAGGTTTATGGCCGACTGAAAAAGCGCTTCAAGGGTGGATAACTTCAAAATGGAAGCTGCAAGGTCACGTGACCTTGCCGCTCGTTCCAAAGGGTTTATTTATAGCCATTTTCAACTGTCTTGAGGACCGAAACCGTATCTTCGATGGTGGCCCTTACTTTTACAACTTTGTAGGCTTGTACCTGCGTGATTGGATTGAAAGATTTAATCTGGACAAGGAGGAATTCAACTGGGCACCTGTTTGGATCAGAATGTACTCACTACCATTAGAGTATTGGGATGAGGAAACCCTAAGAGACATAGGAAATGGATTGGGAGAGTTCATCAAAGTCGCAGAGGAAACCAAACTCAAAAGATATACCTCCTATGCTAGGATCTACATCTACATGCACCTAGCAAAAGCCCTCTCGGATTTGGTAAGTCTCTTTCACGACGACTTTTAATGGGTCCAAACTATTGACTATGAGCATGTACCTTTCCATTGTAGAAAATTTCATGAGCATGGATATCTGTTTCGGGATTTCCCTCTGAACTAGTCATCCAATCCTCCCTCTTCTAATAAAGGAAAGGATACTGAAGGCTTTACCAGAGTAACCAACAGAAAGAAACACTCCAAGAAAACCCCTGCCTCCCCCAGTGAGCCAAACAAGCTAGTTACCAACAATAGCTTCAAAGTTCTAGCAACTCAAGATACCTCAGATGCCCAGATGGGTCAACCCTCTGCCCCTTCACAGCCTTCTAATATCCCCAAATCCAGTGCCTCTCCCTCGACATCCGATTCTGGTAAAGAAGTTCCTCAAGCCTCCTCTTCTCATTCAGATCTGGACAAAGCTATTGTTCTAAGAGATTCATAGATGGATGTAGATGGCAGCGGTGGCAATGAAGAACAGAATGCACCTACCCATATGGAGGAAGAACCTGAGAGTATAGATATGGGAGATCTAGATATTCTTACCTTGGAAACCGCATGCCGGCAGAAAAATTATGACAAGATCTCACCTAGGCAGATTGACAGCTTGGAAGTAGTTCTCTTCAGAGCTCAACAAAAAAAATCCCTAGGTATTCAAGCGGGATGCCCCTGGGATGGAAAGAAGGTATTGAAAGAATAAAAAAATAGAGGGCGCAAAAAAGATCTACAGAGGACTATCATTGTTGGAGAAATGCTTGTGGAATCCGGAAGGTACCCCAAGCTGACCAAGATCTTTTGTCAGATCCCCCAAAGTTCCTCATGAAGCTCATTTCATGGAATGTGAGAGGGCTCAATAGTCCCTCAAAAAATAGAATTCTCAAAAATATGATTCAGCAAGTCGATCCAACCATTGTCTTCCTACAGGAAAAAAAATGCAACAGAAAAGCCCTGGAAACTATTTTGGTTAAGTCTTGGGCAAGATGTATATCGGTCACAATAGATGCTACAGGTGCTTCAGGAGGATTAGCAATAATTTGGAATCCTCATGTCATATCTCTTTATGATTTTCATGCTTCTCATTACTTCATTCAATCCAATTTTCATCTAGTGGGCTCCAACACTCACGGTCATCTCACCAACGTCTATTTTCTGCAAGAAACACATAAAAAAATGGATCTGCTATCCTTATTAACATATCTTAACTCCACCAGGTGCTTTCCACTTTATATTTGCGATGGTGATTTCAACATGATTACAACTTTGGAAGAAAAGGAAGGAGGCATAAATCATCTTGAGATGGATAGCATGGGGTTTAAAGACTTCATACAGAACAACTGGCTCATGGACATACCCACCTCAAATGGAATTTACACCTAGACTAATAAGTGTTGAGGAACGCAACACATTGCTTCACGACTATATCGCTTCCTTCTATCTGATAATGTTATCCACCTGGGGGGTGACTTCCACACTTCTATCATGCCCTTAGCTGGATCTAATCACTGGCCAATTATTTTGCAATGGTCCAAACCTGGCACTAGCTGTAACAAGCCTTTTTGATTTGAGGCTTTCTGGCTCCATCACCTCGACTTAAAAGATGTGGTCATAAAAGCTTGGAATAACCTTCATCCTCCTTCAGGATCGAAAATGTATCAGTTCCAACAAAAGCTCAAAGCCCTCTAGCGCACTCTGAAGCATTGGAATCACACAAGCTTCGGCAATATCTTCACTCACCAAAAAGAGTTAGAACAACAAATGCAAGAGTTGCAACAACGCATCATCACGGAAGGCAGGACGGATGCCTATGCAGATCAAGAGAAATATCTTCTTTCCAAAATAGAAGAGCGCAGAGTACAAGAGGAAACACTTTGGCGTCAGAAGTCTCGTATCTGCTGGCTAAAGGATGGTGAGAAAAACACCAATTTTTTTTAGAGATCCAATACACAAAGGAGAATGCACTACAATATTTCTTTCTCAATAACGGTCAAGAGGAACGATTGGGGGATCATGCTGACATTGAAAAAGAACTCAAAGGGTACTTTAGCACCGTTCTCCAAGAGCATGAAGAAGACAGGAATCAAGCCATTCGGATTGTCAGTCAACATATTCCTAAGATCATCACTAATGATAACAACACTATGCTTCTAAAACCTATCACGTTGCAATAAGTGGAGCAAGCAATGGCTCAGCTCAAAGACGAGAAAGCTCTTGGTCTGGATGGATTCACTGCAAATTTCTTTCATGCCTTTTGGAAGCAAATCAAACAGGAAGTTTGGGATCTAGTGGAAGAATCCTGCACTATGCATTGGATCCTTCCATCCCTGAATTCTACTTTCTTGGCTGTAGTTCCTAAGGAGGAGAACTCCAGCACTCTGGAAAAATTTAGACCTATCACTCTATGCAATGTCATCTACAAGCTCATATCAAAGGTCATTGCTAATAGGCTCAAACCTCTTCTTCCCCTTCTCATTTCGCCGAAGTAGCTATGTGGAAGGATGACAGATCCTAGATGGTATTATCCTAACTCATGAAGCTATTCACTCTCTCAAACAACTCAAGAAGGCGGGTATGCTTCTCAAGCTAGATCTCTCTAAAGAATTTGATAAATTGAGTTGGAACTATATAAACCAAATGCTCCAAGACTTCGAATTCAACCCTACTTGGACCAGATGGATAATGCATCTTATTTCCTCTCCCACTTTCTCAATATTACTGAATGGCTCCCCCACTTCCATGTTTACTCCCTCTAGAGGCATCCGTCAGGGTGATCCCCTCTCACCTTTCTTGTTTGTCCTTATGGTAGAAGGTCTCAGTCGTCTCATTAATCATGCTATCTCCACCAATTCTCTTAAAGTTATCTCCCTGCATAATAACCCTCCGTTGAATCACCAACAATTTGTTCATGACAATATGCTATTTGGCCATCCTTTAGTCCAGGAAGCCCAAACTTTAAAATCCTTACTCGACACATTTTCTGAAGCTTCAGGCACCACCATCAATGCTGAAAAATCTCAAATCTTCTTCTTTAATACTCCTCGCATCAATCAACACAACATAGCTCGAATCCTTGGGTTTTCGATAGCAAAGCTTACATCAAAATATCTGGGAGCTCCCCTTACTGATTCTACTATAAAGCATTCATCTTGGAGAGCTCTCCTTGACAAGTTGGAAGCTTGGCTCGCCTCTTGGACCTACAGGGCGCTCAACATAGCCAACAGATTAATCATGATCAAGTATGTTCTCCAGGCTATGCCCCTGTATCTCTTCTCTATTCTGGCCACTCCTAAATGGGTCCTTAAGTTAATTCGCAATATTCAAAGAAATTTTCTCTGGGGCTCTTCGGGACTCAATAGAAAATGGGCTCTTGTCAAATGGACCGAAGTCTGCCTCCCCAAATATGCGGGTGGGGTTGGAATAAGGGATCCTCAGCATAGAAACCTCATAATGGGAGCCCGTATATGGTGGAACTGGATCTCCAAGCCCCACACTCCTTGGGCTTGGTTTTAGTGAGAAAAATATGTAGCAAGTAGTACCCAGAGGATATCATCAGACTAAATCTGACCATTCAAGGCTCATTGATCTGGAACACAGCTAAACAAAACAGCGACTTCATCCAAGCTCATAGTTTTTGGAAAATTCATTCTGGAACCTTAGCTAGATTTTTGGAAGATTCTTGGCAGCAATTACCCAAGTTTTCCAATTTGTTTCACAAACCTAAGTGGAAAACTGCTATACAACACTCTGCAAACACTCTAGTTCACCACTTTTGGCAACTGCCTCCTTCCCAAGATCTTCAAAAGTGGCTCCCTGCTGCGTAATGGCAAGAAAACTAGTAGGAGGAAATGTATGCATACATAGACCACGAGCTCAGCCTTTGCAGAATCAGAATTTCTAATCAGGAGGACAAGTTAAGATGGGGCTACACTCCTAGTGGAAGTTTCTCTACCAAAGAAGCATACCAACTGTTTTTTCACCCAATTTCAACTCAGAAATATGACCTTTGGAACCAAGTTTGGCAGCGTGGTATATGCCCAAAAATTTTCTCCTTTCTATGGCTTTTAAGTAAGAAGAGGCTCCTTACCTGGGACAATCTACAGAAAAAAGGATTTATTGGCCCCTCTCGATGTCCCAATTGTTCCACTCATGGTGAGACCATATCACATCTACTGGACACTTGTGCTCTGGCCAATCAGTTATGGGAGAACTTAGCTATCTGTTACAGAAGAACGGGGAGGCAGAGAGGAGACATTCTCAATACCTTACGGTACTGGCCTTCAGAACCCTTCAACAGTAATTTGTTCAATGCTCTTTGGGTTTTACTTCCAGGCTTCATATTCTGGACTAGCTGGAAGGAGCGCAATAAGCAAAATTTTAATAATGAGAGCACTCCTTCCGATATTCTTTGGTCCAAGCTTAAAAGCAACTTGCAAGAAACCATCGCTCTCCACAATTGGCAGGATTCAGACATGCCTACTACCCCATCGGAATGCCTCATTTTGGACAGTTGGAAACTCACCATCCATCCTACTACTTCTTCCATTCCCCCTCCTTTTCCTCACTCTGACTCTCCCACTTTCTGGTCTCCTCCCCCTTCCAACTCTTTCCAAATTAATTTTGACGGTACAACTAAGGGAAACCCTGGATTAGTAGGCTTTGGGGGTTTTTTCAGATCGGCAGAAGGCAATATAGTTCACATTTTCTATGGTTCTATTGGAATGGATACTAACAATTTAGCAAAATTAGAAGGATTATGGCAAGGATTGTGCATAGCAGAAAAAGAGAACTTCTTTCCCCTTGAAGTGGAAGGGGATTCTCATATACTTATAGAAGTAGCAACGAGAATTCATTCAAGTACCAGCGCAGCCAAAGTTGCGTCTAGCTAGAGGCTTATAATCAAGCTGGAATAGTTAGAACATTGGCTTAAAGCCCCTCAGGCCTTATCCTTCAGGCATGTTAGGCGCACGGAAAATAAGGTAGCGGACAGACTTGCCAACAAAGACGTTAATTAGAATCTTCCATTCCTCACTGGAACTCTGAATGACACTGATGATGCTACAATCATACAAGATTGCACTCTTCTAGTGCATCAATATCTCCATCCCCCGAATGCGGGTGCTCACTAGCTGGTGGCTTTGGGTTATGTGCAGGGGTGGCACGTGGCTTTACCACATGGCCACCCCTGCTCTCACTTCGACTGCATTTAAGTCGCTCACCCGCTCTCTTCCTCCTGCATTAACTCACCTCGCCCGCCAAGAACTGTTCGCCCTCCTCCATAAGATGGTGTCCGATGGCTTTGTCCCTATTCTGCATCCTTTGCAGAGTCTTTTCCCTCCTGTCACAACAGAGCCATGCTCCCGCACCGTCACAGGGAGGCACTGTTCGATTATTTGCTGCTTAGAGATTGAACCTGGTGTGCACTTCTCACATAGCCCTTTGTGCTCTTTGCGCTTGAATTGGTTTGCTGTGGATTCTCCTGCCCACTCTTCTCTGCCCCTGTCTCCCACTTCTATGATGCTGCTCACTGATTTAGTCCACCCTTCTGTTGTGCTTCCTGACCCTGCAATTATGCCTCGCCTTCGCCAGCGTATTTGCTGCAGGAGGGGCAGTAGTCGGGGAAGAGTCAGGCATCAAGTTTCCTCGTCTCCATCCAGCTCCTCCTCTCCATTGTCTGAATACTTCACTGGGAATTATCCTGCTTTCTCCCCCGATACCTGTGTCGCCTCTGCTAATCCCCTGAATTCGGTGCACACTGCCCATTTCCGCTTTCAAAGATCCTTGAACTGCCCTTGTGTCACAACCATTATCACTGTGGAATTAAAAGAAGAACCCTTTGGCTCTACTGTTCTTCCCCTCTTTAATCAAATGAACCAGGGCGACTCTCTATGTGCCGGCATGAAGCGGATGGCTCCTTGCAGCGAAGGTGAGGATGTTGTGGTTGACAAACATGGAAGCTTCAAGACCAACGATGATCATCAGGTGGTGGAGGAAGATATGGATGCCTATAGGTGCCTAGTTGTTGAAGAATCGCCTCCATCTCATCATGTTCCTTAACATGCTTAGCATTTGCAGGTTTTTGGGTTTTCGTTTTCCCAATGTTTGGATTACTCCTGAGTATAATGAACTGTTGATAATTTTGTTAATTTTGTTATATGAAATTGCTGAAGAGCCAGTTTCCCCTACGTGGGCAGCTAATTTTCTGTATGTTTGGCAAACTGGTAGCCTTCAGGCTCTTAGACTGAGAATGCCCCATAGATGTGCCAGTACTGCAGAGGTCGGTGCCTCCATGTAATTTTTTGTGCCATTAATGGAATTAGTCTAAATTTAGAAAAGAAAAAAAAAAAATCGGGCTTTTAATATTCAATTTATTTTCCCTTAGGTTTGCAGTGTGATAATCATTGCCATAATGATACATTACATTAAGGATTTATTGATCTCTTAGGTTTTTAATATTGATCATTTGATTTTATTAATACCTTGGACTAATAATATTAATAATTCCTTGGCTTTATCGATTAATTTGATATATAATATTAATCCCAAACATTAACAATATTAATCCCAAGCATTCCCTTCGGTTTATTCATTTTTGTTTTTAAAGAAATAGGTAGCAATTTTTATATCAAAATCTAGAAATGGGCTAGGTCCCTTACATTCATAAGAAGTACAATCTCAGAAACATAGAAATAATTTTCCAGTGAGACCTTACTGCTACCCTATTTATTTCTATATCTTATCATTACATCATTTATACTATATACATTCCAAAAAACCCCGTAGAGATTTACTATCTGAAATAACATATAAAAAGAGAGACAGACTACCTGCGACCATCTTGTTCTGCAACATCCTGAACAACTTTAAGAGGCTGGCTTAGGTTAGAATTTATCTCATTAGCAGGCTCTTGGGCAATGTTCGCAGCTCCTTCAGCAACCTCCATCATTAGAACAGGTGCATCACAAAAACTGAAAACCTCCTTCAACACACCTAAAATAGTTGTTTCAACCTTCATCCCCATTTTATCAACTCTAAACTTAAAGTTAATCATCCCAATCTTTATAGTTTCCATGGAATTCTGCAACAATTCCATATCTTTCCCTAACCCTGCTAAATGAGACAATACCACAGTCATTTGGTCTTGGATCTCCTTCACAACTTGCTTGGATGATTTTTCAATCATCTCCACCACAATTCCGCTGCTCCCTTGGTCCTCAAATCCATTCCCACTGCGTAAATTCGCTGTCATGATCTTCCTTGCTATCCTTGTCTACACTAGAAAAATTCTATTTCTTAGTTGCATGAGCCATCTTCTATATATAAATGAATGATCAAATTGAGATGAGACTCCTATATTTTAGAAAATAATTGTATTCCCTTCCTACAACTCTGTCATGGCACACTCCTCCATTCGAAGCACCGTCAAAATATATTCAAGATGATATTCTAAAATACTAAACTTGATCTCGCCTACTTCCCCAATTAATAACCAGCTCAGAGATAACCACTTTTCCTATAGCATGACCTTGATTTTATGTCGTGAACATTCGTTATTTACTACCCTCAATAGCTTCCAACAGACCATTTTCCATCCCTGAGATATTAATTAAGGCGCTCAGTTCATGATAATCCCGAAGATCCGTCTGTACTCTGACAAATACATAAACAAGACATGTTCATTATGGTACGTGACATCTTTTAATCTCACCATATAAATGTAAAACCCATGGGCTAATGTCACTCCCACATTAGTCTGAAGGTCGACCTTTTTATTATTCTCCCTTTTTACGTGAAAAAGTTTAACTTCATCAAAATTTCTAAGTAGAATCACAATCCTTATTAAAAATCAAGAAGGTTGAGAATTAAGAACACATTCGCTTCTGAGGAGCATTATACATTTTTGGATCACCACCATTGAGTCACTTATAATAATCAAAATTTTAATGCCTTTGGAGATGCTTATCTTCAAACCTTGCCAAAGAGAGACTACTTTAGCTTGGTTATTCGAGGCTTTCCTAAGTCCCCAGGCGAAATTTGTTTCATATTTTTATTCGAGGTTAAAAAACATCCCTCCCGCTCCTACCTCCTTGATTCCCTTGGGTTTATTATTATTAATCCTAAGGTTTAATATTATTCCCTCAGGTTTTTAATATTAATATTGGGTTTATAATATGAATCTCGTGGATTTATAATATTGGAGTTTCTTATATTGAGCATATTTTCCCTTGGATTTATAATGTTAATAATCTTTTGGATTTTTTATTCCCAAAAGTTTATAATATTAAATCCAGTATTATTAATCCTTCGAGTTTATTAATAGTATTAATAATCTTTTAGATTTATTATTTTCTTGGATTTGTTTTACTTTAGGTTTATAATATTAATCTATTTAATTTATAATATTGGAATTTATAATATTTAATTTATTTTCACTCAGTATGACAATAATTATCATAATGATATATTATATTAAAGATTTATTCATCCCTTAAATTTTTAATATTAATCTTGTGCATTTATTATTATTTTAAGCTCATAATATTAATAATTCCTTTGATTTATTAATTATTTTTATTTTTAATATTTTGATTTTTAATATTAATCCTAATCATTTAGGATATTAATCCTTTGATATTATTAAAATCTAATCATGATCTTGATTGTTTCCCTTTCCCGATTCATTTTGTGTATTTCAAATTAAATTCTACCGTTATCCTCATGACTTTCCCAATTCATTTTGTGCTTCTTTTTCTCTCTCTTTCTTTTTTAATATTGAGAATGAAAAATACTATACTCACATTTGTTATGCAAACTTGGATTTGGTCTATCAGGATGTAAACTTTAAACGTTGCTCCTAATTAAGTTCATTATGGATTATTTAATATCCAATGCATGAGATAGTTATACCACTACAAGGTATCACAAAGTGAAAAGTTCAGTTAGTTTAGTGGTTATGTTTGTGGTAAATCCCGCCAGTTGTGTTGGGGCTTAGTTAGTACAATACCTAGCGGTTTATTTTCTCTACTATCTAAAAATTATGGTAATTGATATTATTATGATAAATAATAGTTATTAATAATAAAATAAGTTTAATTTATATAGTGTTATATATTATTTAATTTAAATTATATCATTCGATTTTATATTAATTATTTATTAGGATATATTTACAATCTTCAGAGTTTATATTTATAAGGGTTAATTGTTTAAGAGAGTTTATATTTACAAGCACATGTAGTTGTGGGTGACTAACTAAATGATATAGTATGTCTTTTTAATATTAGATTTATATTAGATGAAATCTGAGATACACCTTATATTTCATTCATCAAATAAAGTTACATATATACATGAGAATTGTCTCAAGATATGGAAGCTATTTTGGACACACAATAAGTTGGTTGAGAGAATATCTCAACCTCACACCAAACTAGGAATTTAGTTTTAGCTAACCTATGGAATAGGAATAGACTCTATACATAGAGAGAATCACAACTGAAGACAAGTAGGAATTACATATTCCAACACTCCCCCTTAAAAACTACTTGTCTCCATATCCATCTGCAAAATCTACAAGTGGTCGTGTTTGGTAATTACACTGGTTCTGTTTGGTAATTACAATTTGTATCTTGTTCATGCAATTGTGGATGCCCATATAAAGGAACAACCATCTACTAAAATGCATGGGTTTCCAACCGCTGCAACCGCCAGTCTACTAGGAAGTCCTTCACATACCTGGTTCATCCAACCTTTCGATTAACTCCCCCTAGATATAAAATTTCACCTCATGGAGTCTAAAACCAATATGGCCCACCCAAGTGTATCCATCCCGCATGACACACTCTTCTAGGGTGTTAAAACTCTCTAACAGAGAGAACACATAACAAAGGCGTATGCATGCCTCTCTGGGTCTTACAGCATGTACAAACAATAAATGACATGTAGATTTGCTCTAATTACAAATTGTGACTCATACTCTACCATGGTCAGGAGTCTATTCTACAAACATAAACAAACTTTGACGACATCATTCATATGCTAGAACACACCACTACTTTGGCTTTGTACTTTGAGTCTTTGGCATCTTCATTTTGACTTTGGCATGCTGGTCTGTAAATTCTAGTTGTGGTCAATCATAAGAAAAGGATATGTCGACGTCCATAGATACTTTGACATTCCACAGCCTCGAGACTAAATTCCACGCGAGCGAACACTGAGACACGAGAAAAAAAATATTGTGGTTTGGATAAAAAAAAAAATACCTTAAGATTAGTCCACCAGTGGTCCTTGTGGAAGTTTTCAGTGTCTTTACAACACATCAGAAGCTGGGCTTTTCAATCCCAATATTAGATTCTTCTTCTATTCTTAAAACAGACTATGCACAACAATCTCAATTCCACTCAATCAATCCTGAGGTGTATTGTTAGACATAACTCGTCCAACGCTTACCCATTGATAATTTGGGGGATTTTTATAGTCGCATTCAGCGTGAAGGGACCTCGGAAAGAGTTTTTTGTATGCCGTGAAGGAGCGGTGTAAGGAGAGACTGGAGGTAACGAGCCTCTCGATGTGCCCTTACGACTTCTGGACATTTGATACCACAACGCCTTTGATACCACGGGTTGTCACAGCCTTCACACAGGCTCGACCTTCACGCACACAATGGCCTTTCACGCAGGCTCGACACGTCCAAATTTGTTCACAATACCTGCAACCATGAATCTTTGATACCAAAATGAAATATGAGATACATCTTATATTCCATTAATCAAATAAAGTTACATATATACATGAGGAATTGTCTCAAGATAGGGAAGCTATCTTGGACGCACAATAAGTTGGTTGAGGGAATATCTCAACCTCACACCATACTAGGAACTTAGTTTTAGCTAACCTATAGAATAAGAACAGACTCTATACATAGAGAAAATCACAACCGAAGACAAGTAGGAACTACATATTCCAACATTTATTTTCTCTACTATCTAAAAATTATGATAATTGATATTATTATAATAAATAATAGTTATTCATAATAAAAGAAATTTAATTTATACAGTGTTATATATTATTTAATTTAAATTACACCATTCGATTTTATATTAATTATTTATTATGATATATTTACAATCTTCAGAGTTTATATTTATAAGGGTTAATTGTTTAAGAGAGTTTATATTTACAAGCACATGTAGTTGTGGGTGACTAAGTAAATGATATAGTATGTTTTTTTAATATTAGGTTTAATTTATATTAATATTAGGTTTATGTTTTTTCATTTTACATTTAATTTTAATATTAAATTTTAATATGTTAAGTTTAAATTATATCATTCAATTTAGTATTGATTGTTTTATTGTCATACACTGAAAGAAGGAAAATTTTATATTTACAACTACACTAAGATGTGGTTTAATTTTAATAAAGCTTAATAAAGCTTAAATGACAATATATTATTTTTATATTAAGTTCATTAATATTTGGTTTAGATTATATTAATATTAGTTTTATGTTTTATAATATGATATTTAAGTTTAATATTAAATTTAATATTAGGTGAAATATTTAGGTTTAATTTATATATAGTGGTATATATTATTTGATATTGATTATTTTATTATGATATATTTACAAGCATTTTTACAAGAACTTTGAAGAAATTTTATATTTACAAGTATTAATTTCTTAAAGGGTGTATATTTACAAGTTATGTCATAAAGTTCATCGAACTTTATCCTTAATGTTGGAATTTTGAGGAATCTTAATTTTTTTTTTTTTGAGGTTTGGCGAACCTCATCAAACTTCATAACCATTGACCAAGTTCATAGATCAAAACTCATAACCTTAAGTCACAAATCAAGCTTGTAATATATCCTTATAGTTTATATGTTCGAGATATCATTTTTTATGTTTATTGATGTTGATTTGTTACTATTTTATCTTATATCTCATTTTAAATTAAATATCTATACACACACACACACGTTGTGATTCACGAATCCCATGTGCCCGCTAACATATGTGCCTGCTACATCCATGGGAAAGTATCGGTAGACCCTCCCGAGAGGATCTAATCGTCGACCTTACACGCAAGGCCTAACCCCAAGGGCATCAAGGAGATTTGATCATGTGACCTCCCAACTAGCAAAATACTTAGTAGCGAGGGCTCCACCAGTTGAGGTAACTCTTAGGGATATATATATATATATATATATATATATATATATATATATATATATATATAAACCTAATGGTGAACCTAATCGAAACCTTATAAAAAATTTCGAACTCAAACCAAACCTAATCATTGTTGAACCCGAACTCTAACCATGTGACTTAGTTTACAAGCACATGTAGTTGTGGTTCAACCTTATTAGTACGTAAATGATATATTATGTTATTTTAATATTATATTTATTAATATTAGTGTTGAAGTTTGCAACAAGAAACAATAAAATTGGCATCCCAAAACAACATCCTTGATCCTAGTGAAAATTAAGCACCTACACTAGGTGGGGCCCACATAGGTTATTTTTAGGTGGAGGTCTATTTATAGATGCATGAGAAAATTATATTTATAGATGATGTCTATTTATAGATGTTTGATCAAATTATATTTATAGATGATGGTATATTTGTAAATGTATGTGTGAGTTCTATTTATAGATGCATGTCGACTATTATTATCCCTTAATATTCATTGGATAATAAAAAATAATATATTCTCCATGAGCACTTGGAGATAGTTAACTGAGGTGGAAAATCAATTAGCTAAGTGAATTTCAAGTTAAGAGGTTGGTTGGTGGGACATGCAGAGTGACTTGAGTTGTAACAGAGTGATCCTAGTTGTAACAGAATTGGAAGTGTAGTGGTGCATTAGTTAATGCAAGTTGTAAATCAATTTAACTTAGTTAAGTGAGTTAAAGTCAGTTGTGCTAGTTGTAAATGCAGATACACTAGTGAGAGATCAAGTGAATTAAATATTAATTAATTCACATGTAGTGATCTCACATGCAACTGATGTTTTTACTATTATTAACTGCATGCATGTCAGTTCTAGTGGAGACCCAGTTGAGATCTAGGTGAAAGGGAAGTGTAACTATCAGTTGTGATATTAGCAGGCTACCCAAGTGTAGTTACAACACCACAAGATGCCCATGATACTCAACAAAGTCGGGGAAGGATGAAATTATTTGTGATTAAGAAGTGCATTCATCAGGAACTGCGTGAGCAAGGCAGACTGTCTAGAGACAATAAATTGGCTAAGGAACTAGCCAATTTTTATATGACAGTGTGAGACAATTAGTTGATGTACTGAGAGCTCTTGTGAGAAGAGTTTTGTATGTAATTGTTTCATGATCCTTGTGGAATATACAATGTATGATAGAGGGGTTTTGAGCAGTAAGCTTTCCCTGGGAATATCTGGTGTTATGTTTTTGATCTATTCTTCTTTGCTTCATGTGATTGGAAATTGTATTGTTTTTAATTTAGCAAAAATATTTGTAGAAGAGATTCAGTATTTAACTTTATTACATTTTTATATCGGGTGAATTCAATATATACATGCATATAGTATAATTTCTACATGGTATCAGAGCTGTGTTATAAATTTTCTACATGGTATGAGAGCAGGAATTATTTGGGTGCACAAGTTTGAAGAGAATATTTGAATATTTTGATGCCAAATTTTCAGAAACAAATAGAATCTTTGGATTCCTTGTGAAAAAATACCCAAATTGAAAAAAAAAATTGGTCGAATCGGAGCTCAGATGAGGGAGATATTATCGATTTACAATCACCGCTTTTGTTAGAAAATTTTGGGACGGCGGGACAATTACAATGTGTGCGAGCCAAGAACCTACATGTGCTGAGGTACAAGATGCATGCAAATCTTTTAGGAGCAAAGAAAAGGTTAGTGACTTTGTGGTTGAGAGGGAACCTCTCAACATGTAGCCTGAGAAGTAGTCTTAGAAGGTTGTGGAGCAGCCACAACTGGAGATACAGAAGAATCTCTATAGATTTGATGTCGATGTGATTTCTACAGAGCTTCCTACTGTTGGGAAGTGTGAGAAAGCCATGCAATTGACCCTTTTGAGGGAGATGGATTTGCATGCAGGTAAGAGTGAACCTCAATATGTGGAGCAGCCACATGCAGAGGATCATGGAGTGGGAGCAACCACTCATGCAGAGAAATTTCGAGCTAGATGGGTAGAGGGAGTGCATGCAGCTATACCACTAGGAAAAAGGTGGGGCGACATGCATGAATAATCCCAAGAAGAAATTTTTGGGCAGGATTCATTGAGATGGTGTGGATCTCATGATTCAAACCTGGCTACGAGGAGCCCACAGAGTAGCAGTAGCAAGATCAGTTGGATTGATGCAGTCAGGTTTCATGAGGACATGAAATCAAAGTGACAGTGTTAGATACTAGAGCGCAGATCAGAGTTGGCAGAAAATGTAGAGTGCATGGATGTAGGTGTCAGCAACGCAGTGGTTCCTGAAGACACGTGCAGTGGCTAAGCATGAGTCAGAAGATTTTGATGACAGATGCATTATACTGATTCAGTTGTTTGGAAGCTATTCAGTTTCGGAAATGTTGCATGCAAAGGTTATAGGGCACATGCATGGAGTTTCATGTCGCATGCAAATACATTCCTTTCTTGTTGAGAGGGAGTGTTGAATTTTGCAACAAGAAATAGTGAAATTGGCATCCGGAAACAACATCCTTGATCCTAGTGAAAATTAAGCACCTACACTAGGTGGGGCCCACATAGGCTATTTTTAGGTGGAGTTCTATTTATAGATGCATGAGAAAATTCTATTTATAGATGATGTCTATTTATAGATGGTTGAGCAAATTATATTTATAGATGATGGTCTATTTACAGATGTATGTAGGAGTTCTATTTATATATGCATGTCGACTATTATTATCCCTTAATATTAGTTGGAGAATAAACAATAATGTATTCTCAATGAGCACTTGGAAATAGTTAACTGAAGTGGAAAATCAGTTAGCTAAGTGAATTTCGGTTTAAGAGGTTGGTTGGTGGGACATGCAGAATGGCTTGAGTTGGAACAGAGTGATTATAGTTGTAACAGAGTTGGAAGTGCAGTGGTGCATTAGTTAATGCAATTTGTAAATAAATTTAACTCAGTTAAGTGAGTTAAATTCAGCTGTGTTAGTTGTAATTGCAGATACACTAGTGAAGATTAGGTGAATTAAATATTAATTAATTCACATGTAGTGATCTCACATGAAATTGATGTTTTTACTATTGTTAATTGCATGCATGTCAGTTCCAGTGGAGACCCAGTTGAGATCTAGGTGAAAGGGAAGTGTAACTATCAGTTGTGATATTAGCAGGCTACTCAGGTGTAGTTATAACACCACAGGATGGCCATGATACTCAATACAGTCGAAGAAGGCTTAAATTCTTTGTTATTAAGAAGTGCATTCATTAGGAACTGCGTGAGCAAGGCAAGCTGTCTGGAGACAATAAATTGGCTAAGGAACTTGTCAATTTTTGTATGACAGTGTGAGACAATTAGCTGACGTACTGAGAGCTCTTGTGAGAAGAGTTTTGTATGTAATTTTTTCATGATCCTTGTGGAATATACAATATATAATAGAGGGGTTTTGAGCAGTAGTCTTTCCCTGGGAATATCTAGTGTTATGGTTTTGATCTATTCTTCTTTGCTTCATGTGATTGGCAATTGTGTTGTTTTTAATTTCGCAAAATATTTGTAAAATTGATTCATTATTTAACTTTAGTATATTGTTAGATTGGGTGAATCCAAAATATACATGCATTTTGTATAATTTTTACAATTAGTTTGAGTTATATTAATATTTGGTTTGCATTTTTACTTTAGATTTAAGTTGAATAATAAGTTCAAAATATATCTTTTAATTTACTGTTAATTATTTTATTATTATAAATATTTATTATTATATATTTATAAGGACATAGCTACAAGTGTTTTATAATATGATATTTAAGTTTATATTGGATGAAATATTCAGATTTTGGTTTAAAAATTACAATATTTAAGTTTAAATTACTTTAAGTTACATAAAATAATGTTCGATATTTTAAATTGTTTTAAAATAATTTAAATAATAATTCATTGTATTATTATTAATATTAAAAGATAGTATTAATAATTTTATACAATTTAAAAATATAATATAATATTTATATTATTAATATCAATATTATTAACATTATTATTATTATTATTATTATCATTATTATTAATCTTAATATCATTAAAAACATAACATTAATGTATTTATATGGTTATTATTAATGTTATATAATTAATAATAATATTTATTAATATTATTAATAAATGGTAATACTATTATTACTAATATAACTAATAGGTTTATAATACTACTTATGCATATTAACACTATAATATTTAAATAAAATTAATAAGAGATTTTTTTTTATCAAGTTGTTTGTGATCCTCCACGCTTGACATATGGTTTGAGAAACTGTGACCGAGGGGCACCTAACCTGTCAAAGTCGCCTGGGGATTGCACTCGACCTGAGCCACACTAGCCCTAAGGTGTTTGGATTTTATAGCATGTCTCCTCCCCCTAACACAAGGCACAACCACCCCTGTGATGTTTGATCTTGGGTCGCCTTGCCAACAAGGCCCGTCCTCAACCGATTTTGCTAGTAGGGCTTGAAAAAATTAATAAGAGTTTAATATAACATAAATGACACATTAATAATATATTAATCTATACATTTATAATGTCTTGAATATACATTAAATTACACATTAGCACATTTTTCCTATGCTTGATTTTGTTTGTATGGTCAACAATAGTCAAGATGGTCAAGATGGTCATCATAGTCAACTTCACTAACATGGTGAATGATAGTTTCCATGAGTATCATAGCCTATCTGTAGGTGACCTATATTCAACCATATTGAACAATATTGAACTATAATGGATGATCATGGTTGACCATGAATGTGTATAATGGATAGCCAAGGGTAAGTCTCGTGAAAACATGAGTCACAATCAACAACCACTAGCACAATGGGAACCATAGTCAAATCATAGCCAAATATAAAAAAAAACTATAGTTAAAATATGATCAAGCATAGTCAAACTGTATTCAAACCATGTGCAACTATAGTCAATCATATCCAACTATGGTTTCACATAGTCAAATCATGGTCAAAATTGGAAAACTATAGTCAAACCATAGTCTAACCACAACCAACTATGGTCAACCATAATCAAACCGCAATAAAAATATATTTGAACCTTTGTCAACCATAGTCTAACCATAGTCAAAACATAGTCAGTGATGATTAATAGTAACCACACATGGTCAACCATAGTCTTACCATAATTAACCATCATCAACTATGATGACCATAGTTTCCTATAGCTAACCATGATGATGATAGTTAACTATGGTAAACAGGTTCAACTCCAAGTAGCATGGTTGATCATCATCAATCATCATCAATCATGTTCAACCATGGGCACCTTAGGTCAACCATGGTCAATCATAGTCATCTTTAGTCAACCATGGTCACCATAATGAGCCTTTGAAAGCCATGGTCAACACATGTTCAACATGGGAAACCATGGTTAATATGGTCAAACATTATGTGGAACTTCTATAAAGATAAATGCATTGAAACTATGATGAGAAAATGTAGAAACACATTCTGACGAATGAATTAATGTGATAGATAGGTGTGCTCTATTTCATAATAGAACTTCAAGAATTTTCATTATTTAAAATATGAGAAATCAACCTTTAAGAACCATGGTCAACCCATGTTCAACATTGTCAACCATTGTTAACATGGTGAAATATTATCAACCTACGTCACCGTGGTAAAACATGGTCAACCATGGGAAAATTTGTCAAACCATGATCACCCATGGTGAACTTGGTGAAGGCATGTTGCAAACCTCGTAATTTGTCAAATATTATTTCATTGTGATAAACATTGTTTCCCTCTTACATTGTCACATTGTGACAAAAATATATCGATCATCACAATGTGACGAATATCTTGCATTGTGAAAAACATTGTTGCAATGTTACATTAGATTGCAATTCATATTAATAAAATTTACTAATGTGATAATCTTTGGTAAACTATGGTCACTATAATGAGCCTTTAAAATCCATGGTCAACACATGCTCAACATCGAAAACCATGGTTAATATGGTCAAACAATTTGTGAAACTTTTATGAAGGTAAATGCATTAACATTACAATGAAAAATGTAGTATCACATTCAAACAAATGAACTAATGCAACAAATAGGAGTGCTCTATTCTAGAATAGGCCTTCAATAATTTTCATTATTTAAAGCATGAGAAATCAAACTTTAAAAACCATGGCCAACCTATGCTCAACATGGCCAACCATTGTTAATATGGTGAAATATTATCAACCTACATCACCATATTGGTAAAACATTGTCAACGATAGCCTTCCATTATCAATATAGACAATCATAATCGATCATAGAAAACTATGGTCAACCATGTGAAAAATAGTCAAACCATGTTCACCCATGGTGAACCTGCTGAAGGCATGTGACAAACTTCACAATATGTCAAATATTGTAACATTGTCACACTCTTACACTTTCCCATCATGATAGAGATATATCAAATGCCGCAATGTGACAAACATTGTCATGTTGTGATAAACATTGTTGCAATATTACAATAGATTTCAATTTATATCAACACCATTTACTAATGTAATTGTGCTAGGGCTTATGGCATTTGAGTTTTATAATATTGGGTTTAATTTAGGGTTTATAATATTGGGTGTTTAATATATAGAATTAATAATATTAAGATGTAATATATAATATTTATAACATAAATGGTTTAAAATTTTAGAGCCTATAATATTAAGATTTTAATATATAGAGTTTAATATTTGTGTTAATAGGGTTTAATATCTTATTCCAGGATGGATAAATAAGAGATACCTAAATAAGATAAGAGATACCTAAGAGATTGCAATATAATCTAGCTTTTGACGGTTTTACTTTATGTGCATTCCTTTTAAAATATACACTTATGGATTAAAATATTTAAAGACCATGGTCATGACATAGACCCACAAACAAATACATGCTACAATTCGAAACAAAACCACGGCATGCTACGTGTCAATCCGAACCCTATTATCATGACTAAAAACCTTACCCATTCATCTTTGAGTAAGGTTGTCCAAGGGCTACAATGATGGCGAGGCGGGCCCTTTCAGGCCTACAACCTCAGAACTTGTTGATACAGAGGAACTGCTTTCCATTGGAAGAGTGTAGATGAGGCTGGTGGTTTGAATAAGGATAGGCGCAGTAGTGGCCAGCGCCACTTGTGGATTGGGGAGATATACATTGGCGTCATTTTCATATGCCAATTAGCTTATATAAATAATGGAAATTGGCGTGGATTTGCATATATCAACCAGCATGTTACTTGTGAGAGTTTGAAATAAATGGTTAAAATTTTTCAGAAAATTGACGATGGATTAAGACAGCCCACGGACTTTGCGGACGATGACGCGAGGGAAACTTAAGGGGTTACACAGACATTGACTATCATATAAAAGGATGTTTTCTATGCGTATAGCTTCAATTTGGAATTTCTGGAAAGTTTTTAAATTTATGTTTTAGTATTCTGCCCAGGTTATTATACTCTCCCTTGTTTTCTTTTGTCCAATATAGAACTGGATAGTTCTCCCAAGACACACGTGCTTTCGGTTGTGCTTTTTATTAATTTTAGAAGAAGAGAATGTTGATAATATCCGCCATTTCTTTTTACTACTTGATTCATGTAGCATTTCTTTTCATCACGGGCAATGCATTCCTAATGGATGTCTCAAAAACCCTAAACATTTTATGCTACCATAACTTGAACGAACATCTGACATACGAAACAAATAATCTCCCTGTATATGGTGCGGTCAATGGAGATGACATGTAATCCACTGGGATGAAAAGTCAATGTGAACGAACTTCTGACATACGAAACAAATCAGGTTCATCGATAAGGTGCGGCCAATGAAGATGACGAGTAATCCACTGGGACGAAGGTCCGGTCAATGAAATGGTATATCTCATCTCTTTCGCCACTGAAACAAACCTCAACGACAACAACCGCATCTTACAAACTGCCTGCCCGATGGGTGTTGACCACTACTACTCACTAAACGAGTGCTTATTTGTGTGTTGACATTGTACAACCAATTGTACTATAGTAATATTGTACAGTTAGGTAGAATATTGGAGAATAATTTTTTTTTTCTTTTTGGTAAGTTTAGTAGTATTTGTCTATTTTTTATTATCAAAAAAGGGCTTCAAAGGAAACTGTAATGTTCCAAATCTGGAACTTGCTGCTCCATCGGGGATATCTTGAAGGTATTCCGATTCCTTCTTCAGTGAGATATCACAAGTCCATTTCAGAGATTGACTGCTGGGGCATTTACAGGATATGACTCCTTCCAAAGAAGGGAGAGATCCTGAGGCTAGCTGGCCCTTCACAGACTCTGTCTATGGATATGCAATATTCCACCTCGGTAATTTCTGCTACAGGGTCCTTGAGGATGTTGTATAAGGAAGTTGTTGCATAAATAAGGCAAACCACTGCTGGGATGCCCTATAACATCTCTAATACAACTCCCCTATAGAAAATGAGCTCAAAGAAATAACTCTAGATGGGTTATACAGATCTCCCCAAACTAGATCTCTAAAACAATGCTCAAAGATATAGCTTTACAACAATACGAGATATAATCATAAAATCTACAAATATGAAATGCACCATAAGAGGGAAAATACTACAGCCATAATTGAATTAAAATATCAGCAATGAAGTACAAGAAATATCATGAGGAATGAACCCCTTTTGCAATAGGAATCAACCTCCCATGACTACACCCTAAAATACACATGTTGCTGCAACTACACAAAATGTTGGAGGACAATGCCTGTGCAGTCTCTATGAGAGTAGAAACTGCTGAATATGAATGAAATACAAAATTTGGCTGAAGGAATACAAGAAATAGCCCAAGAACAAGGAATGGGCTGAAATACTAGATTTCTAGCCAATCTATGAAAGATTGCTAGAAATGCCGGAAAAACCAAAATGTGACAAGGGACTTGTCACTGCAACTAGTCCAAAACAAGAATGAGGTTGTGGTTGATCTGAAATATGATTGCCCTCCTCTGATAATGTCTCCAATACAAAGGGTTGATCCCTTTGTCTCAAAAACACCTCCTGATGAGCTCTATGAACTCTCCTCACACTGCCTCCATAAAATAACGCAGTTTCTGCTATGGAATGTGTAGTGGGAGATGATGGAATGTTGGCTCATGCCAACAGATCTGATATGAAGCCCAAGAATCCTCCTTGCAGCTCCTCCAAGGAGTGGTCATTCCTCCATTGAAGAAAACAAACTCAAGAGAGACTCCATGAGTTCCTCTCTTGCTGCACCCAGCAACACAACGTCCTCTCTGCTATAGAGTTAACGCTGTAGGTGATAAATGTAGCTGTGGCCAATGATGGATTGAGGAAATGTAGCTCAATCCTCATCCTTCCTTGAGGAAGAGGTAGGGATTCCTGACCAAGAACACCCTAGTGCCCGAGGGCACCATCACCTTGCTAAACAGCCTGGGGATGCAAGCCTTTGCAGACCCAGGTTTGAAACTTCAAAACATGTATGCAAATGGGCTGCCATCTCCTCCTTATAAAAAAAAGGAACTCTTCTCCACCAAGGTCCCACCAATTAGGGTTTCCACCTTCACATGAGTGTCTTCCCTCCAAAACTGCGCAGCTTCTCTTGGAAGCCTCTCCTCCTTGGGCAGTGTTGTTGACTTTAGTCAAAGATGACTAATCCAAGTGAGCTGGGTTCCATTCACACCCTTAGGTGTTTATTTCAGTTGATTATTTGTCCTCCTTTCACACAAGGAGTATTATTTCTTCGTTAAAAGAGGGCTAAGGTGTCTCCTTACCCATTTTATTAAGAAAAAATAAAATATGCAACTATAATGTTCCATTTTAGCTGAAGGCTAAAATTGGGAACATTACAGAAACCAGGTCTATTGGACACCTTAAAGTGTTATAAGCCATCCAGTATTGAAAAAGTTTGAGTCTTGTACTATCTGCTATTTCAGAGTAACTATATCTCACATATGGAAACTATAAAAAGTAAATGCTAGCCGCAAAATACATATGTGAAAACTAAGAAAGAATTATCAATCATCATCTGAAGATTCTATTAGAGTCGGATCTTTCACACTTGACCCCGGCATATCTACCTGATGCATCTCTTGTAGCTGGCGATAAATACGTTCGAGACGAACCGATCCATGCTGTTGCGAGACCCGTATTTCTTGAATTTCTCTTTTAATATCCTCCAGAGATGAGGCAACCCTAGGATCGCCTCCAATTTCATGTCATTAGGGGAATTTTGAGGTCTAAAATGGGCCTCCTAAGAAAAATTTACAATCAAAATAAACTTTTTAATAACCAATATGATTCAAGATGATGATTTCAACCATGGGGGATGATTTACCATTTTTTAAGTAAAAGGGTAAAAATATTAAAAAATAATAAAATAATAAAACTACTTTTTCAACTCGTATTTTCAACTTATCTCCCAAATTTTATACTCAAATTTCGAGTGGGAGTACTCGTTGGATGAAAAATTTAATTCCTCATCCAAGGAGTACCCATGTTGCATACTTTTGTTGGACCCTACTATGCGAGAAATGAGAAATACATGAAAAAACGTGATTGCAATCACGTTTTTCATGTATTTGTCATTTTTCGTGTAGCAAGGTCCATCGAAACTATGCAACATG
This sequence comes from Pinus albicaulis, assembly GCA_034641835.2. Taxonomy (NCBI): domain Eukaryota; kingdom Viridiplantae; phylum Streptophyta; class Pinopsida; order Pinales; family Pinaceae; genus Pinus; species Pinus albicaulis. Next base: position 1,723,506,439 of record CM076580.1, read on the forward strand.
GGTACTCCTTGGATGAGGAATTAAATTTTTCATCCAATAAGTACTCCCGCTCGAAATTTGAGTAAGAAATTTGGGGCATAAGTTGAAAATATGAGTTGAAAAAGTAGTTTTTTTTTCTTTTTTCCCTCTAAAATTTGATGATGTCATCAAATCTTACTTTATTATTTCCACTATTATTTTATAATTTCCTTAGAAGGCCGATTTTAGAACTCAAAATTCCCCTAATGATACTCGGTGGAGCTTTATCCAGAACACATTTAATTGTCCAATAGGTATGTATGGACTGGTTGAATAGGGAAAGCCTTCCATATTGCCAGGATCTTTGATAAACTCCATTTCTTTTCCCTGGGTTTCTATGCCCATTTTATGTTACTTTCTCTTTCCCATCCAGCTATCATATTCTTAACCTAAGGTGGATTCCCTTCAGAAAATGTGGCAAAAAGGCTTTCCATGACCTCCTTCTTAGATTTCCTTCCTCATTTTCTAGTGCGGGTTGTGGTTGATGGTTGTTATTGTTTCGCTTTTCCTTTGTCTTCCTTTTTCGCCATCTTGGTCATTGAATTTCTTTGACAATTCTTTTAGCCTGTATAGAATCTATAGAACCCTGTGTATTGTGACAGGGTGTGAATAGATGTTTTGAATAAGTAACCATTAGCAGGACCCACATATGTGACCATTGTGAGGCCACCTCTAGCCGAGTGGTAATGCATGGTCATCCCACGACACATTAAAATTTAACAATTGAAAGAAAAAAGTTGACAGAAAGAGGGAGGAAAAACTTTTGGAACTGCACTACCTCTACCCAGAAACCAAGACCATACATGGAGAGTTGCTTGATACTCTATAGGGTTTCTATCCACTGGAGTACTCCCCTAGATTGAATTATGCACGAAAGGGAAGGACAATGACACAGATAATCCCCTTTCAGAACCCGAGATCCCACCTTATAGCTGGCGGAACTCAAAGAATCTAAGACTAATAGAGGGGGCCTTCGAGCCACCATTAGATAATCTTGTGAAGCCATCCAGGCCAATTCATGATTCATGGACAAGGTAGCAGAAGAGCATTGAGCGCAACAAACTGAGACTAGAATAACATAGGTAATAAGACTCTCAAAGGAACCTTTGCTACCGACTAAAACCACACTGACCCAGGTATTAATACCCAGAGAGGAACCTTTTCAACCGACTAAAACCACAATGACACAAGTATTAAGACCCACAACACCTACCAGACTCAAAACTAAGCCATCCGACAGGAGCAAAATGAATCTCAAAATCTCATACAGGTCTGAGCAAGTCAGATAATCATTAGTTGAACATAAATGATATCCAACAATGCGAAGTTGAAAACCAAATTTCAATTTACCATCCGAAATAGAATTGAGCGCAACAGAAATCAATTTAGGCAATGCATCCATTATCAGAAAATAAACATACCACTTGAGAAGTCGCAGAGTTCCAAGTTTTCTGTTGGTTGCACTTGCAACTTAACGTTCACCTCTTCCCTAGAGTTTCAATCAGGAAAGGCTATAGATATTTCCTTCCTTAACATTCATTATACCTTTCACCCACATACATTGTTTCCCAAGCGTCTGACATGATTAGTTGGCTTACACATAAATTGCTCACTATCATAATTACTAGCATGCTATAAACCGATTTTTATTTTGATTTTTTTTTTTTTTTTCCTTTAACGTGCAACCCAAAGAATCTATTTTGATGATTACCTTCCATTTGCAACTTATTTAAATAAAAATGTAAGTATTTCTCCTCCACTACTTCGACAAAGAGCCAGTTTTGGACCGACTCCATCATCGCGATTGCGTGTTATATTCTGTTACACAGCCAAACGGAGTGGAAGAATTGCCTCAAACTCTGGATTGCTTTATCTTCTTTATTTGAGTCTAATTAAAAAAAAGGGTCCAACTAGTTACGACAACTGGACCACTTCTGAAGATTTTAAACCATAAGAATAAACCCAAGATTGGAGATTTATTGTCAATAGCATTTCGGTGTCTACCTTGGCTACAGAATATTCTGGACGGCCATTTCCATTATTTTTAAAGATAATATGTGGGTTGTCATAATCTAAATAGAATTTCCATTATTTTCACGACTAATGTGTGGTTTTTTTTAAATACTACTAAGTGTTTAGACTGAGATACTGCGGCAGACGTGAGTTGAATTAAATGTTTATGTATAAATGATATTAAATTTTTATGTATGAATGATCGTATGATGCAAAAGCTTCCTCTGCAGTACATGGAGGCTTGTAACACAACTTTGAAAACGTATTATGTACGGCTTGTAATACAACTTTAAAAATGTATTCCTGGCATCGGGTGGTAATATAGTCTACTCCAGAAGTTCATAGAAAAATGCGAGTAATTCAAGGCGTAAGATAACCATTCGACAGAATGCCTTTTGAGTTTTTCACCCTCGGCGACCGGTGAATCCCTCAGGCAAACGCAGGCCCCACACCCCTCCCCATCTCCATCTATCTCCGTCACACGACTTTACCGTTTGAAGGAGCCCGTTTAGGAGCTAGTCAAGCTAGTCACCGTTTCTGTTTCCTCCTGCATACGCACAAGGGCAACCATGAATGCGAATATTTTCCTACATTCCTCGAGTTGCTTCAGCCCACTCCGAATAGGTCCCTACAAACTAGTCGAGGGACGACACGAGAGTCGCGGTGGCATCATCCTGTAATCGACGGAACATTGAAATCCCCTATTAACTAATGGACCAATTGAACACGACAAAATGAAAGCCATTGCTGGAATACTACTAAAAAATCGATTGAACAAAAGCCCTCGCTATACCACTACGAAAACAGTCTGTTCTGTTTAGTGAATGTCTTTTTTGTTTAGTGAATGTCTGTTTTTTAATTCGATGTCTGTGTATTTTTAAGTGAGAATCCCCATTGTGCCCACTCCACCGTTGTGGAAACTTGCTTAAATAGATACTCGCTTAAAAATGGTGAAGCAAGTGAAATGGCAATCAATAATTGCCCTTTCGGTGCAAAACCCTAAAGAAAATCTCATCTTCTCTAGGTTGGATTTAGATTGGTCTCTTGTACAAGGAAAATACATGGACTCGTGAGATCGGACTACAAAAATCCCTTCACCTAGAATTGGAGGCTTTATTAAAGGAGAGGAAATGAACCCAAATGCTCCATGTTCTTTGACTCGGGTACAAAAAAAATGCCCAGGCTCAAGGCCTACTGCTTCCTTGCTATATGAAGTGTAAGTTTTTTTATAAATCCTATGTATATATGTTGGTATTAATAGTGCTCAAACAATTTTCATGGAATCATATGTATTGAGATTTCAAACTTTTTTATGTAGCTATGCTTGTTCATATGGCCCCGATGACAGAAGGGGACAAGATGAAGTGAAGCCAAAATACTCATTTGTTAAAAAGAGGGGATGCCAATGCCATTTCATTGTAAAAATTATGGTTCAAATCCTTGAGGTTGCGATAATAACATACAACATGTATGAGCATGTAGATAGCCAAGGAATTCCTTGTCATGGCCAACATGACACCTCGGGTCCTGCTAGGGTGATGCATCAACCAAAGTTATCAAGGGACATGGTTTCCTATGTAGAGAGTTGTTTCTTCTTGGATGTGCCTGTTGACTCTGTTTTCAAAATGCATGTTAAAAAATATATTGACATGGATGTTGCAGCTCGAGATAGGGATTTATTTTTTGTAGGAAAGATGTTGTTAACATATATAATCATCTAATGAAAGTAAATTATCAATTGCATAAGAAGGATGAAATGAGTGTGAACCTTTGGTATAGGAAACACCAAAATTATTTTTTCTTTTATCAAAAGCCCAATGGTGGAGATGTCCCTTTTATAGTTGGAATTCAGACGAAGTGACTATTGGAGACCATGGTGAAGCCATCGAATAATAGCCTAATAGCCATGGATTTGACATTAAGTATGAATAAGTATGGGGTGAGTGTATTAAGAATGATTGATCTAGTACAATAACTTGATTAATAATGATTGATGATCTGAAGTTGATGATCTATGTATTTTGAATGTGATAGTATCAGTTGTACACACTCGTCGTGTTTGATCACCAACAAAGTGTGGTTCCAGTTGCATGGGTGGTGGCATCACGTAATACATCACAGGACATTTCGTTATGGTTGGAGCAGCTCATGCATAGCTGTCACCAAATTGATCATAGTTGGAAAGTTAATGCTTTCATGGTTGATGATGCATTGGCTGAAATTGGTGCTTTAAAGTAACTTCAATATTCTTATTTTACAATACAACTTGTATTTATTACAAAAATAACATGCTTGAAATGAATTTAATGTGGCACGAGAATCACAAGGTGCAATGCTATCTTGTGTGTTTTGCATGTACGTCGAGCATGGCTAAAAAATGTGAATTGATTGGCCAGTAATCCAGAAATAGCAAAATAAATGTTTAGTGATTTGGGTTTAATTATGAATTATTGTTCCAATGTTGAAGTGAGCAATGCAATTAATGCTTTCTTCAACAAATTTGTTAATGAGGAAAAGTTTCTAGACTATTTCCATAAGAATTGGGTTGCTGGTGACAAGATTTGTAAGTTGAAAAACTCTTAAGTTACATTTCTCTTTTTGGTTTGAAATATGGATGAAATATCTTCATTAACCCAAATTTTATGCAATTGGGGATGTGGGTCAAAGGTTTTCGAGATTTTCCCCATGCAAATCAGGAGACAAACAATGTTGTGGAATCATATCATTGTTACCTAAAGAAAAATTTCTATTTGATAGAAGAAATAAATGTTCTCGTACGATGGATTAGTTGATATATGTTCTTCTAAAAAATGTTGAACCCTGTTATCGGTTTAAGGAAATTATAAAAAAGGAAGGATTTTTAAATAATTACAATAAAGAGAAACAATTGGAATCATCAATGGGAAAAGAAAAAAGAATACCAGATAGTGATTGTAGCCCTCATTTGCAAATGTCTCATGCTTTTTGGGTGAGGAGTCAATATAAAGTTAATAAGCAATATCTTGTCACTTGTCATCTTACAAATTTCATAACTTGTGATTTCCCATGGTCTATTTGTGGCAACATATGCAAGCATGCCGTAAAGGTGGGTTGGTTGTGTTCCAGTTCAATGGCTTCAAACCAATTACAAAATCATCAAAGCACAACTGACTCATAAAATGACCCTCCTCAGATAAATATAGAGGCAATATCTGATATTACTAAAAATGAAAACACAACTTCCATGGATCGTCGCAATGTTGATGTAAATGTTGAACAAATTGAGATGGCCAATGAGGAGTTATTTGGCTACTTAGACCCGACTCAAAAAAATCCTCCTGCTACTTTGACCAATATTGAACAGTTGATTTCTTTGTTTTATGACGCCAACAATCTTCATATTATGGATTGTGAATTCACGTGTGGATTGGGTGATTTTGAGTTGTATTTGAAGAGGAAGAAGAGCTTCCTAAGCCCCAAAAGGAGAAGAAAAACTAGGCAACAAAATGCAATATTGGAAATTGACTTGAATATCTCGATAGATGAAGATGAACCATTTCAGTTTGAACAACTCAATAAGCGAGGTCTCCCTCGCGCCAACAATGAATTCTTTTCCAGTTTTCTTGTGCACGATTTTGTTTTCAATTTGATTTTAATATTTATTCATGTATTAGCTGTATTTCATGTATTAATTTTTTGTTGACTATGTCCATGTATGTTTGATAGGTGGTGAGGATATGGTTGGATATTTCTCTAATTTGATGGAATTGTCATTTAAGGTGATTAAATAACTCCATGCATTTACACTTAGTATTTTAATACATTGATTGTTTTGTAAGTCATGGAAGATAGCTTTCAAGTGGTTTTGCATACTTGCATAGTTGCATATATTGGTGTGCAAAAAATAATCTGGTACATAAATTCGAATAAAAACAATGGAAATGTAACAAAATTATTAGAGGAATTGCAATGAAATTGTAACTAAACATGTCAAACACAATTTTACCAATTTTTTATAACTAACAAAACAAAATGGAGAGTTATATATTACAACATCAAATATAATGTTTTTTCTTTCTATGAGTTGCTGCAACAGTGAGCTAGTGTTGTAGCAACGGTGAGCCAGTGTTGCAGCAACGGTGAGGTAGTGTGTTAGAAACTGTGAGCCATTGTGTCAGCAACGGTTGCCCAATTTGTCAATCTGAATCTGTGGATGAAGGGGGAAATTCATGAAGATTGCTGATACAATAATCACTATGTCCTAGTTCATCTGGACGAAGATACCCTCTTGTCTCCATAATTACATTCCAGCAATCAGATTCTTCTTTTTTGGTCAACGTATATTTCTTTTTATATACCCTCGTTGGAAGCCAGATCATTGGATACTGAAATCTAAGACCTATCTAGTGATTCCCACACTGTCCCATAAAAATAATATATCTATAAACCCTTGTTAAGTCTATCTTTAATTTGAGGTAGTTAAATGGATCTTTATTTCGGGGTTTTTTTCCCATGCTATCCCACCTTGCTTTACATCCTCCCTGTGCCTTAGTTTCCAATAATTTAATTTGGTGTGAACAATATGAAATGGTCATCTCCCTATTCTTGGAGATAACCTCTGTTACTTCTGGAGAGTTGACAGATTTTTGATGTTCTTCTATCACCTCCATGGGTTTGGGATGTTCTTGTCTAACCCATAGAAGGCTCTCGGAATTATGCAAATAAATGTTCACATCATCCAACCAACTGGCTTGATTTCTCAAATACAATACAAAGGCCCTCAATTGGATATCCCCTGTAACATGGTTGGGATTCCATTTTGTATTATAAGGTACCAAAAAATTATGTTGGTACAGTTCATAGAGCAAGCCTCTATCTTGATCACAAATTGTCATATATGCCTCTAAGAAACCATCACTGCTTTCAACCTAGAGAGGGATATTTTGGATGATAGCGTTCTTTTTAAATATCAGGAATTTTTCAGTCAAGTACGTGTTGTAATTGGTTGAAGGAGCCTTGCAAGTGAGCACACCATCCATTAGTTGTCAAAGTTCTTGCTTATCCTTCTCCAACTTGATCACCCTCCTTTCTAGCTCATCCACTGTTTTTTTATGTCTTCACAAAACTTGGTTTTTATATCCTTCTTTGCATATCTTGCCAAGGTCAGGAAGTGATTTTTTGTGCACACTGTAAGGTATTAGGTGTCTTGGATATGCGTATTTAGACAACCGTAATTTATCTTTTGGTTCCTCATCATATTTTTTCTCACCAATGTCTTTGGTCAATTTGATCTCTGGTTCCTCATCCTCTGTTAGTTTCATATTTGGTTGTTTTTCCTCTGTGTCTATAGTCATTTATTTTGTTACTTTGATATGTAATTCTTGTTCCTCTGTATGGACAGCTGTGATTTTGGTATGGGACTCTGCAACTTCAATGTCATCAGTCTGTTTTTTTCCAAGGGGTATATCTTGTTGGATCCTTGGAGAAGGAATACCTATGTCATCAATGGGTATGGACTCTACAACTTCAATGTCATCGGTCTGTTTTTTTCCAAGTGTTATATCTTGTTGGACCCTTCAAGAAGGAATACCTATGTCATCAATGGGTATGGACTCTACAACTTGGGCCAATCAATCTAATCTATCCAAAGTTTCTTTTTGTTTGAGCTCATCTATTAGGGTTTTAACTTTGATCTATAGTTGTCTGTTTTTCATCTGGAAAATCCTATTATTCCTTAAAAATGAAATATACAAAGGAAGATGTTTACAAGTACTTAATTTTTCAATGTGCTTCATTGTCAATTCTGGTGGTTTAGTTGGTTGGTCCTCCTGATCATCCCCATACAATTATGGTTGTGCAGTTGGTTGATCCTCTTGATCATCACCATACAATTTTGGTTGTGCAATTGGTTGGTCCTCCTTATCATCCCCATACAATTCTAGTTGTGCATTTGATTGGTCGTCCTGATCATCCCTAAAAATTTTGGGTTGTGCAGATGGTTGGCCCAGTACTTTTTCTCTATACAATTATTGGTACTCCTATTCACCTGCATACAACATTTGAATCGAGACAAGGCCATCTGAGCCATAGCATTCAATTAGTCCCGCTATGTATTCATCGTCAGAATCAGGAGAGGGAAGTTTATCAACTTGTTCTTCTATGTCAGCAAGCTGGCCTAATCCTTCTTCCATGCATCCTTCATCCATGACCCCTTAAATTAATACATCTTTTGGATACTCTTGATCTTGCTCTTGATCTTGTTATAATGCTATATCTTTTGGGAGTTTTTCTGTAACAACGGGAGGGTTGCAGGAGCTGGAACATAATGACCTCTCTTTCCCTCGTTCTTCTTGGCTTTTGGCATTTCTGCCGAGCGTTTCCTGTATCCTATCAATCTTCTGGTCACAGGTTTACTCCCAAATATTTTTACTTCATCATCATCATCTTGGCCATCTCCTTTATGTGCAACTTTACCAGCAGAAACTATAGAAACCCTCCTAGTTTGAACACATGGCGGCTCAATTTCCATATGGAAAGGTTCTATGGGAATTTCTGTAGGTGGGAGGTCAATGAACCCAGTTGCAGGTGCGAGGTCATGGGGCGGAGTTGCAACTAGGCAGTCATGGGGCAGAGTTGTAGCTGGGGGGTCATGGGGTGGAGTTACTGCTAAGGGGTCATGGGGTGGAGTTGCAGCTAGGCAGTCATGGGGCAGAGTTGTAGCTGGGGGGTCATGGGGTGGAGTTACTGCTAAGGGGTCATGGGGTGGAGTTGCCACTGAGAGGTCATGCGGTGGAGTTCCCGCTGAGAGGTCATGGGGCTGAGTTGCAGCTGGGGGGTCATGGGGTGGAGTTGCAGCTAGGGGGTCATGGGGCGGAGTTTCCGCTAAGGGGTCATGGGGTGTAGTTGCTGCTAAGAGGTCATGGGGCGAAGTTGTAGCTGGTGGGTCATGGGGCGGAGTTGCAGCTGGGGGGTCATGGGGCGAAGTTGCGGCTTGGAGGTCATGGGGTGGAGTTGCAGCTTCAACATGCAATGGCCTTCCAACTAGTTCATCCCAATTTCTCCCTTCCCTTTGCAGCACAACAACCACCAAAAGTTTAACAAGGCATTGGTGGGAAAGGATTTCGAGCGGCCGCTTTTATTTCTGCACACCTCGAGCCATTTTATCTAGGTTTTTTGAAAGAAATAAAGGCATGTTAAGAAACTTTCCATGACACAGGTGGTATAACAAGTGGAGGTGCTCATAATAAATAACCACATACCTTCCTTCACAAGTGAAAAATATCTAGACAAGGAATGCAGCATCCGACCAGGGTTGTAGTAATGACTTTCTCTCATATCCTGAGCCACTCATGATCAGTCGTTCACCTGCCTCAAGGAAATTCCTCACAATATCAGGTTGGGGTTTTCGGGGTGCAAACCACTTTTTTCCTGTCTGGAGTAACCCTGACACTTCAGCAATTGCCTCTTCCATCGCATGCACCACTGTCCTTGCTACCTCTGATCTACCCTCCCTGTAATCCATGGAAAATTATAGGGAAATGTCATTATCATGCCCCTGAATCCTGTGAATATAATCTATCCAGCCGGCCTGTTCAAATAATTGTTTGGAAATGTGTCTAACAATTCTTCGGCACTTTCATGGTGTACTCTTTCACCTCCCATCTCTAGTCAGAGTTCAGAGTGTCTATGGTTGTGTTAGTTGTTTGTAAGAGTTTTAATGTGGGACAATGGCACAATGGAATAGTTTGGGGTAATGGGTACAGTAATAAATTAATAATGGGGACGGGTTATTTATGGTGGTGCCCATATGCAGACATGTGTTGCTGCAAGGGGTCAGGAAATAGATATGTGAAGGGTTAAATGAAAGTCATCTCAACCACATGATGAATATCATTGATTTTGCATTGTCAATTAATTTTTTGACAATTATATGAAACCCCACCACCCAGCCAACCACTCTTAAGAATTTTTTTAAAAGTTTAATTATAAAGTTCTAAATACTATTAAAAATAAAATAATAAAACATTTTTTTATAACCTTAAACGACAAATTGTGTTCAGTGTACCTTCAAGACAAGACTCGAAATAAAACCATTTATAAATATGGCCACATTGTAACACCCTTAGAACAAAGGCATTTATAAACATAGCCAGATTGTAACACACTGAAACAATTCCCTTCCCCATTTCCATTCAAGCCACTCAATAGGAGGCCTGGAAAGTCAAAATTTTGTTGAGGGTGTCTATTTTTCATTTGGATCATACTTATTTCTTGGTATATGGGATGAACTCCCTTGAGATCTATCCCAAGATGACAATTTCTATGCATTACTTTACTCTCTGAATATCTTCAGTAGCATGTTAAAGAACTAATTTAAGGAGCAATATTCATTCTATGCGGTGTTGTTGAGGCCTCGAAATTCCGCTGCCGAAACATGGGGGAAAACCACCCAGTCCGGACCTTAAAGGAGCTCCTTTTCCATTTGGTATAGTGGTTCCGACTGGGGATAATGGGACTAGTTTTCCAATAAGGATGTTTTTGAGGGTGTGATTATAAGGCATGCAAATGGAAATGGCTTTAATCTATTATATGCATCTATCTAAACTATTTATTCTATTATATACTCAGGATGTTTCTTCCTCAATGCGATCTAAAAATATATCCTTCAACTTTTAGTAATATAGATCATTTAACAGTTGAAAGAGATGAAAAATATGTAAAATGACTCTTCATACAAAGTAGTTTGACTAGAAGAATTGTGAAAATATATCACATTCATATATGTGATTATACATTAAGAAACTACAGACAATTATTAGAACATAAGTGCATGTAACATTAATCTATAATAACGTTTCAAATATATAATGAAACAAAAGATGACTATCAATCTATAAAGCAAAACTTAATGAAAGTGAATAAAAGTACCATATGTATGAAGTCCTACTCATGTAAACTGATAGTAATTGATCTGATCCTTCTCACTTTCAAGCAATTTAAAGAGTACAGTAGTGCAACATCAATTAAACAGCTTTAATTGTCAAAAGATAATATATTTGTTCCATTAATTCATCAAAGCACTTACAAAATTACAATAGTGCATTCTTTGCAAATGTTTTTGACAAATTTCTAGACCCTTCTCTAAATTCGTGAGAGGGGTTTAAATACTAAACTAACTATGTTCTAAAAATAGATTATTACAAAAATATAGAGGAGGTTTCAAACAACCATCCTCGTAGGACTAACTTAAACTATAATCTAGGAAAATAAAATAACAATTTTGATTTATGAATTCCACCCATTCTTCTGGAGTTGGTCACAAAGTTTACAAATATCCATCATAGGCTTCAGCTAAGCTGGCTGTGAAATCCTTGATCTGACCTGCCCCTTGAATACTGCATTTGAAAGTATGGGTTGCGATCTTTTTTTTGAATCTGTTAAGGATCGAAGATTCTAATACTGATGATAAGGTTTGATCAAAAAATTCCAATAATTTTCTTGATCAAACTTATTTACCTTCTTAAGTAATTCATCCTGTGTGTCTTCTTTCTGCTTCCATTGTGCTCCTATCTGTTTTTCTTCTGAAAACACTTTAGATGTGTTCTCTTTGAGAAGTTCTGCTTTTACCAGTTGTTCACATAAAGATTCAATAATTTCAATTGATAACTTAGATGTTTTCGCTGCTGCTTTCTCTTCCTGCTTGATTTGTGCTTCCCAATCTCTAAGTAGAATCTCCTTATGAAACTTATCTACCTGAGGTAGATCTGCTTCTTATCCTAAGTCTGATACTTACCACTGAATGTGTTCATCGATATTCTTTTCATGTCTTTCACATTCAATCTTCTAGATCGCTATCTGTTAGATCAGTATTTTATTCGAATCACAATAAGAGTCAATGATAGAAGCTTGATGACAAAATAATTCTTGTTCTTTCTTTACTTAGCATTTATGTCCAGTGCTTCTTTAATAAACTGCTCCAATTGCGGTTGGATTTGTATTATGATCATTGTTGTTTCCAATTGTGCTTGTTTCTCATTAATCTCTGTTTGATGTTGTACTTTGAGGATTTCGAAATCCTTTTGAAATTGAGCCATATTTTCTTTTATTTGCTCACTGGAGTTGTATTTTTCTTCATTTAACAATCTCTCTAGTTATAGTACTTTGGCTTCCTTCTGCTTCAGCAACACTCTAACTTCAATAGCTTTATCAATGGTGGGAGTAGCATATGCTCCTGCGTACTGTGATAATTTAGTTAGATATTCTGTAGGGTCATGTAAGGAATCCTTCCACAATACATCGACTATTCATCTGTGAGATTTGAGATTGTTTCGCCAATTTTTCTTCTTCTGTTCCTCTTAACTACAGCCTTATAGCTAGGGCTGTAGAAAATGTCCAATGAAGGAATTTCTTCAACTTGTAAATCTATCTTTTCTGTAGGGTAGGCAGGTATGATCTTTCGATCATGAGTTTCTGGAATTGTTGTAGTGGATTAAAAATTTCCACTATCTTCTGGGAATGTTCAAGTGTCTAAAAGCTAGATATTTTATTAGTGTTCAGATTTGCCTTAGGAGTTTTTATTGCTTCAGAAAACTCCTCCCATTCACTACTAAAATTCTTCGTTTGCAATTTTTTAGACTGATCTAGTGTGTTATGACTATGTTGAACTTCTTGAGATGTTGAGTCTGTTCCATTACTTTATTTTCCCTCATGCATCTTTATCTCTTGGCTACCTGATCAATTATCTTTTCTGGGCTATCCTTTCTGGATTCAGATTCATTTTCAGAATGATTCAAATTGTGAGATTGATGTTGTGATTGACCTGATTCATCCTCAGACATGTCTTTAGCTTCATTATCCAAGCTGATACTTGGAGTAGGTTTTGTGATATAATCAATAGTTAACAAATTGAGACGAACGCTCTGCAATCTCTTATATCTATATTCTTGGAAAGCTTCCAAATCATCTTAACTCAATTGGGAGGATGCAAACTTGGTTATATATGAGAAAAATTCTATGCCTTGAAAGAGATCATCAAATCCATCTGCTTCCATTACAAAAGGCTTCATTTTGAGCTCTGTAGTGTAATTTTTAATTACATCATTTGGATTGTATAACCTCTTTGGAATTGATACCAATTTAAATAGATTGATCTTGAAAACCTCCTTGTAGGTATGGCAAATATCATACAGTGCAAAAGTGCCAAACTGTATAGGGAAATTAGGCCAAATGGCCTTCTTAGCATTTTTGAGTTGTTTAGTGATACCATTAACAAGCTGGTAAACTATCTCTCGTGTAAGAAACTTATCAGGAACATAATAAGGTAAGACTTGGGAAGAAGCATAACTCCCGAATACTCTGACATATGTAAAATTCTCCTCTGCAAACCACCTAGCCATAGAAAGAATATCTTCTCTAGCCTCTTCACAAACCCTAGGGACCTTTTTATTGAATATCATTTGGTCCATAGGCAATATGACTCCATAACAAATTTCATAGAAATGCAGGTGGAATTCTGAATCCTATAGGTATATGTGGTAAATGTGGATTGCGGTAGGGTCTTGGGTAGTCCATTTCCATCCCATTGTAGGAAAACTAGAATTGAAACAGATGGCATCCATGACATCGGTATACATATAAAAGGGAGGTGTCTCTCTAGATGAAGCACTCCTATTATTCCTATATTCAGTAATGTGTTTGGCTAAATTATTAGATAGGATGTTTTCCCAATTCAAAATTGATGAATTGACGATCACGTCCATCATTGGAACCCATTCTATTGAAAAACTAGTGGTATCAAGTTTAGCAAACAATCTACACAACATACTGGCAACATAAAAATAAGGTGAAGGAATTTGGGCAATTGGGTTCATACCAAGTTTATCTCGCTTCAACTTTCCCTACTCTTCCTTCCATTATTTGATGACTTTCATGAGATCTGAAAGCTCTGCACTAAAGTTTTTCAAAAAAGCAATGTCATACTTCTGCTATGGGGAGAGTAGATGATACATTTATTTTAAGTCTTCCGCCTTGAAAGACCCTATGTATTCTCCATTTGAATCTTTTAATTTCCTATCAGCTATTCTTATGTGGTCAATTACCCACTTAGCCATGTCTGTATAAGGGAGAATTTTCGGTCTTGATGTTACCTTGTGGATGAATGAACATGCAACATCAAATTCAGTAGCGTCTGAAGTAGATGTCATGCCTGTTGTAGAGATTTTGGTTATTACTCTTGGTTTTTCATCTTCAAACAGTTTATACATTGTTTCCCATGACGAACTACTGCATTCCTTGTCGGAGATAGTATCTGAGAATAAGGGAGACATCTCTGAGTCTTCAGTAGGTAGTGTTTGATAAATCTCTTTTCCCTTCTTGCTCATTTCAATCTTCCTTGATTCATTAAATGGTTTCCTGATTTCAAGTCAATAGGGAAAGCATTAAAAGTAGGAGAGAGTCAAATCCGTTGTTTATATCAAACATGCATGAATTTCAAAATTAGATCTCTTACAGCTTGACATGAAATAAATATAATATCAATCAACTGAAAGCCTCGCATGCTCGAGAAATTAAATGCCGTGAATTCGCATGTCGCCATATATAATTTTTCCCACTTGTAATGTTTACCCATAAATGTTGCGAAATGCGATGTGTGCAAATCCCACATCACAACTTTTATGCGATAATAGTTTTGTTTTACAGCTAAGTTAAGAAAAATGCAAAATGCGCATTCAAAAATCCATGCGACTGTGCTTAAAGGACTTTAAAGATTTATCTTTGATGCTTTGGTGGCTTGTCCGGTCTTTTCAATCGCACGTATATATAATTACTTTACGAGTTGATCGTTAAATAAGGTGTGATGTGATAAAGAGTTTATAATGATAATTGAAGTTATTCAAGATTTTTAAAACATATATTCGAAATAAGAGATTGAAGTTACTTTAATTTAAAAAAATTAAAATTAAAATATATAAATATGTATCAATATGCTTGGTAAGATGTGAAAATAAAGAGTCCACACTGTAACAATGCATTCCATTATGAAATTTTTAACCTATCTACTAACACCACATGTGCATTTTTTCATAATCAAAAGATTGGCTTTTTATAAAACTTTAGGCAAAGTTTATATGAGATTCTCAAGAAAACAGACCTTCAATATTAAGATCAATAGTCTCTGTATGGGTTGATCTCATATAAACATGTTATGATGGGGATGAATGTTCCCCTTTACAAGTCCATGTGAAGCTAACTTTTCAATTCATTCAAATCATAAAATCATATATATCTTAATGCTTTTCAAAGCATATCCCTTGGCATTATTCACTTGCATTGGTACATGTGTGGGTTCTGTTCTCAATACATAACAATGTTAAAGATTTGGGTTGTCAATATAGCTTCATTGATTTGCAAGTTCTTCATATTATTTTCTCAGTTTGCAGGCTAAGTTGTTATTGCTGTCATGGATGTCAAAACGTTTTCCAGTTCAAAACACCTGGCCTTGTGGCTGTAGATGTTGATGATGGAGAAATTCACAACAATTGGATTGTTTGTTTGGATATTTATACATTTTTCCATTTAAATGAGGTTGGATCTATGGATTGAAAAAGTGCAAGATGTCACATTTACATTTTGCATTTAATCATGTATGTATAAAGGATTAATAATCATTGATATATAAGCTATCTTAGTTGGCTTGTAACCAAGGGTATCTCACATAATTTGTTAATGAAGAGGCTTCTTTAAGAATTAGAGCTCATTATAAGCAAATTAGAGGCTCGTATAAATTATGGGAGCATGAGCTGCTCATGGATAATGAATGAATGAATGTTCATAGAAGTTAGAATTGTGAAGGTGTATTGAAGCCATTATAGTGAATAAATAGTCTCGTTTTGTAGCATATTTTGGAATCCTCTATTTGTTGATAAAACTATTAAATACATGACAATGCTTTTGTACATGTGCCAGCGCAATTGAATGAGATTGGAATCTGACTTCCAGAATAAAAGGCATAATGAAAGCATCCATCACATAATCTAATGAAATAACTAAATTGTAATAAAAATTTAATTCCATTAATAATATTACTGAAAATACATTTTCTACATACATGTGTTGAGATGTAACACCAAAAAATAGAGTGAGGCCATCTATAAAAAAAGCTCATACAAAAATGATGGAGATCAAGTTGCTCCAATCTATCTCAAAAAAGATGAACACAATAATATGACTCCCCCCATAATAACCCCAATCCCAATCAGAACAACAATCCATTCATTAATAGGAAAATTATATCGATGCCAATCAATAATAATTGGCGGAGCACATGCTGGCTCCACAAATCTGCCACATCCATGCCCTTTGGATGTTTCTTTAATGAGTATCGAATCACGGACCCTTTAGACATTAGAATGGATTTTTCCTACTGGTGAAGGGGCTTTAGGTTAGGTCTTCTGACTTGGAAGGTACCATTCATTTGGTTGATGATTAGTTCGTAGTTAGTGTAAGTGACGATGTCATTTGCACCATAAGTTCGTGTAGTTGTGAGGCCCTCAATCAAAGCATGATAGTATGCTTCGTTGTTTGTTGTAATCACAGGTAATTCTCTACTATTTTTATAAACTTGGCTCAGGGCTTCGTTATGAAGCACGAACCTTGTCTGTGCTTTCCCTGGGTTTGGGTGGCACCATATCTAGATAGCCAGGACCCATTTTGCAACCATCTGCAAAATAAGAAAATAATTTAATTAAATATTGTTACAATGTTAAAATACAGTAGCGGCAACTCTATTGTAGTAGCAGCAACTCTATTGTAGTATCGACAACTCATTGTTGTGGTAGCGACAACTTGCTGTTGCAGTAGAGGCAACTCGCTATTGCCGCTACTGCAATAGCGAGTTGCCCCTCTCTCTACGAAATAAATAAAAAATGAAGTTTGCAATTTTGTTAATAAAAATTTAATCAATTGCAGTTGTGGCAACACACTGTTACAGTGGAAGAAACTCGTTGTTGCCGCTACTACAACAACGAGTTGTCTCCACTGCTCAAAATTAAAATTTACAGTGGTGGAAACACACGGTTATAGTGGCAGCAACTCGATGTTGCCGCGACTGCAACAGCGATTTTCCGCTCTCTCTACGAAATAAATAAAAAATGAAGTTTGAAATTTTGTTAATATGAATAAAAATTTAGTTACAACAGTTGTGGCAATACCTATTACAGTGGCGGGAACTTTCTGTTGCCGCTACTGCAACAGCAAGTTGCCACCATTTCTCAAAATTAAATTTGCATTATATAAAAAGGAGGAAAAACACAATAAACAAGAAATTTAATTACCTTTCCTATTGATACTACTACTTTTCCTTCTCCACGAATGGTTAGCTTACTCCCTGGTTAAATTGGTCCCTGAAATTGGAAGCACAAACAAGAAAAGGAAGCTTAGCATCAAAGTGGAGTGGGAATAAAGACGGAACAAATACACAAATAGAAATGAAACCAACCTCAATTTCTCAGCTTTGCTGCTCTGTTGGTCCTCACTGCCCCTGCGACTTCCTCAATTTCTCGACTCTGCTACTCTGTTGGTCCTTACTGTCCCTGTGACTTTCTCTGTATTTTATTTTTTATTGTTCTCCCATGAGCATTAGGTAACATAGGTAATTTTAATGGGTTGATTCGACCGACCGGGATTTGACCAGCCCACCATTTATTTCTTAACCAACGGGGTTTTCTTCGACCAAGTCAACAGCAAGTTCGAAGCAAGAAGGTGCTCTCTTCATGAAACAAGTGAGTAACCAGGGATGCTTTTACTCTCAAATGAATAAATTTAGGGATAGGTGGTCCGGCAGAGCGATTTTATACTCTGGTTTTTATTCTAGTCCTCACTGGCTCTGCTTCTCTACTGAGTCTTCAAGAACACGACGGAATGCTTGAACAACTCTTGACAGAATGACTCGACATAATGAGGAAGGCATGGGTCGAAGAAATGATAAGGGAGGAGCTGGGGGTGTAAAATTTTGAAATGGAGTTTGGGTGGCAACTCCAGAGCTCTAGTAGGTACCAACCATTACTCTCATTTGGTTTAAATTTGAAATATTGTCACTTCGGCCCTGCAATAGCTGCGCGAGCGAGACTGGCTCATGTGGTTGGCTCATTTGGGCGTAAGTGAGACTGTCTGCAAATGGGGGCAGAGCACCCGTTACGGGGATATATTACCCCCACGTTAATGGTAACGTCATGGGACAGAGACGGACGGAGACAAGGAGGGCTGCGCGGCCCACATTCACCGGAGGGATTCGTCGATCACCGGGGGTGCAAAACCCAAAGGGCATTCCGTCGAATGGTTAGCCCACTCTGTAATTCAATGTCAAAGAATACAATAAAATGACTTTGTGGATCATAGATGGTGGAATCTTCGACGTTGAAAAAGATCGCATACTTTACTTTGACATAAATCACTATTATAATGTATGCATATACTTGACTGAAGCTTCTTGGAACTGCTAATAGTTACGA
Source organism: Pinus albicaulis (assembly GCA_034641835.2). NCBI lineage: Eukaryota > Viridiplantae > Streptophyta > Pinopsida > Pinales > Pinaceae > Pinus > Pinus albicaulis. The sequence goes on from CM076580.1 coordinate 1,723,524,957, forward strand.
TCATGTTTCGTGTGGAACAGGGGATTAGTATTGTTGTCAAAATTGTTTTACCCTCCAAAAAAGGTGAGTTTCTCATTTCTGTTGTCAAGGCCACCGGAAAAAGCAAAAGGTGGGAGTAGTTATATGTGATATAATTCTATTAATTTTCAATAAAACAAAATACATAATATTAAATATTATAAAATTAAATTTTATGCTTTTTAGTATAATTTTATTAGTAAATGTGGAACATGGTTTTCATATTTTTATTAGTGTATAAAATATGACAACTTTCATCTATATATTAACCACACTTACTAATTTTGTTGTGTTTGTTGAAAACCAATGTGTGTGACATGGGTTTGTTCACTGTGGTTGACCAAGGTTGAACAGGGTTTATGAGGTTCACTATGGTTGAAGAGAGAAGATGTGTTTGATCATGACAATAATACATATAGAGCCAATTTTAGATGCTTTTTTGTCTTTCTTGTGATGACCATTCATCACTTTAACGACAAAAAAAGAGAATTTTCGAAATGTCAAAAATTTTTCAGTCATATTTTCGACTTCTCCTTGATCGTCATAAGCTCGATGAAAAACGTCGTCGCAATTTGTGGGGTCAACGTTTCAACGGAAATTATTGTCGCACCTCATTTGTGTTGAAATGATAATTTCAACTGCACAGGTACTCCAGCCGCTTTCCAAATATGTTTGAAGAATTTCTGACTGCAGCCGCTTTCCAAATCTGCTGAATAGTCATTTTTTATTTTAAGAACCCTTACATTCCTTTGTAGTTTTAAAAACGGAGCCTCTATACATTAAAAAATAGAGCTTTCATGTTTAAAAGAAAACAAAGCTTTTTCATTTTTGTTTGAACGTGGGAGATTATTTTAGTTTGAAGAACGTGGTCCCATAGACCACAGACTAGTCAACAGACATGTGGAGGAATTTGATTCGAGCGGGCTTTTATTTGGCCTGTTTGCATTGTTGAATTACGGACCCAAAAATTTATACACCGCGCCCTATGGAACTTTTCGCGTCACAAATCCTGCTTGTGTCAGCAACTAAATTTCGGACGCGATATGAGTTTATAGACCAGATTTTATAATTGATCGTGTGCACAAAAGGTGATGTCACATCATCCCATTTGTAACACGATTTGTTCATTGCAATTTGGTTTAAACAGGTTTGAAGCCCGGCGGAATAAGTTTTATTAAAGTTTTGTTTTTATTAACATTTTGTTATATGTTGTGTATCGCGCAAACAAAAAAGGTTTTTAACCTTTGAGTTATATATGTTTTAATATATACATATGTTTTAACATATGTCATATACTATATGCGCTTTGTAATGGTGGGCCTGAAAAGGGCGACATAGTTTTAAGTTTTAGTTTTTATTTCTTATATAGTTGTTTAATTAAAACTTGTTGCGGCATATAAACTGCATTGTAACAAATGAAAAGTATATTGTTTATATACGCAGAACAGAATTGCAAAGCACAACATTGCGAAATTGTAATACACAACATTGTATTTTTTAGAAAAGACAGAGTGTATTTTGTTTTTAGACAGAGAGACAAAGAGTGTTTTTTTTTGTGTGAGACAAAGTGAATACACAGAACAGAATTTCAAAGCACAGCATTGCGAAATTGTAATACACAACAGTGTATTTTTTAGAAAAGACAGTGTATTTTGTTTTTAGACAGAGAGACAGAGAGTGTTTTTTTCTGTGTGAGATAGAGTGAAGCTTTTGGAACTATGTTTTGCAGCAGTCGAACTTGTAATCCCTCTAAGGAGGAAGTTTTTTGTAACAATGTTTTGTTTATGAAATAGAAGTTTTTTCAAAGTGTTGAAACTCTATCTCCTGAAGAAAATTTTTTAAATTTCTCTGCGTTAAGTAGGAGAGTATTATTCTCTCTATGTTTTGTTCTAGAATTCTCAGAATTTCCAACATGGTATCAGAGCTAGTCCAGGCTCTTTGAAGGTGTCAAAGAAGCTGAAGGAAGGATTTATTATTGCAGCAGCTTCTCCAGCAAAGTGAAGGCTCAGTCAAAAGAATCCAAGGTATTCTCAAGAAAGATTTTTTTTTGTGTTACTGTTGAAGACAGACAGTTTGAAAAAAAAAAAACACAGTCAAGTATTTGAAGCATAGTTAAGAATGCAAGGATGGCTGGAGCCAGCACCAGCATGAGTATTGTTAATGCTCAGTTCCCACAATTTAATGGGAAAAACTATGATTATTGGGCAATAACTATGAAAGCCCCGTTTGCCTCTCAAGACCTATGGGAACTTGTTGAGGATGGTTTTGAAGAACCAATGGATGAAAATGAGTTTAATGGATTAACACAAGAAGAGAAGTACTTGTTGAAGAGCAATAAGAAGGACTCTAAAACGCTCTTCTATTTGTATCAAGAAGTGCATGAGAGTGTGTTTCCAAGGATATCAGCAGCCAAGAGATCCAAAGAAGCATGGGTAAGTCTCAAGACAACCTATCAAGGCATGGAGAAAGTGAAGATAGCAAAACTACAGTTGTTGAGGAGAGATTTGGAGACTCTCTGCATGAAGGAGTCTGATACTATAAACTCATTCTTCACACATGTGATTGGAATGGTCACACAGATAAGGTCTCATGGAGAGAAACTTGAAGAAAGGAGGATTGTGGAGAAACTATTGAGGAGCCTACCCTCAAGGTTTGATTTGATTGTCACCACCATAGAAGAGAGGAAGGATCTCACAAACTTTTTAGTTGATGAGCTACATGCATCACTAATGACACATGAGCAAAGATTGGGTAGAAATGAAAACTCATCTCTGGAGCATGCCTTTAAGACCCAGATGTCTTTTGGAAGAGGAAGAGGTCAAGGCAGAGGAAACAAGAGAGGAAGAGGCAGAAGCCAAAATAGAGGTGGAAGAAATAGTCCAGCAAATGCTCAAGGAAGGGGCAGCAATCAGAATCATAACCAAGGCCAAAGCAATAGCCAGCAAGGTGGACAACAACATGCTCATGGACAAAGGTATGATAAATCCAATGTCCAATGTCATTATTGTAGAAAATATGGGCATTATGCAAATGAATGTAGGAAGAAGCAGCATGATATGGGTAATAGAACTAGTGCAAATTTCACTAGAGAAAATATCATCCAAGATAAATTGTTTTTAGCTTGTAATATGGCTGAGGAAAAGAGTGAATATTTATGGTTCCTAGACTCAGGTTGTAATAACCATATGACAGGAAACATAGCCATGTTTTCTATGTTAGATGAGAATGTGAAGTCACAAGTCACATTAGGAACAGATAGTAAAGTTTCTGTTATGGGAAAAGGAGATGTAGGTGTATTAACAAGGAAAGGAGAAAAGAAATCCATAAAAGATGTTTATTATGTTCTTGGAATGAAATGTAACCTCTTAAGTATTGGAAAACTTTTTCAAAAGGGGTACAATGTTTTATTTGAGTATGATGTATGCACCATCATGGATAAACCACCCAGCAAACAATGTGTTGCTGAAGTGAAGATGACATGGAACAGGATGTTCCCTCTCAGGATGAGAGTAGATTTGAAAAATGGAGAAGAGATAGCAGCAGTGACACAAGAGGATTTCCAAAGAGAAACAAAATATGAGAATTGGTTATGGCACTTGAGATTTGGACATCTCAACTTTGGAGGTCTTAACTTGTTGCATATAAAAGGAATGGTAAGAGGTTTTCCATTGATAGAGAAACTGGACAGCCTTTGTGAAGGTTGTATCTTGGGGAAACAACACAGAGAAAGTTTTCCATCCAGGAAAAGCATAAGGGAAAAGGCACCCTTGGAAATTTTCCACTCAGATTTATGTGGACCGATGCAAAGTCCATCACTTGCAAGCAGCCACTATATGCTAACATTTATTGATGATTTTACTAGAAAAACTTGGGTTTATTTTTTGAAAAACAAAATTGAAGTGTTTGAAAGATTCTGCAATTTCAAAGCACTTGTGGAGAAACAAAGTGGGCTTCATATCAAAGTCGTAAGGAATGATAGAGGAGATGAATATATATCTAAATAATTTCTGCGTTTTTGCAAAGAAAATGGCATACACAAGCAGTTTAAAGCAAGGTACACTCTGCAGAAAAATGGAGTTGCCGAAACGAAGAACAGGACAATCATGGATATGGTAAGGAGTATGTTAAAGGCAAAGCATTTTCAAAATGATTATTGGGTTGAAGCTGTACATTGTGCAGTGTATATCTTGAATAGATGCCCAACAAAGGTGGTCATGAACAAAGTTCCAGAAGAAGCATGGAGTGGGACAAAGCAAGGAGTCACCCACATGAAAGTTTTTGGTTGTGTGGCTTATGCACACATTCCAAATCAGATAAGGAAGAAGTTGGACAGCAAGGGGGAGAAATGTATTTTTATTAGATACAGTGAGGAATCAAAAGCGTATAGGTTGTACAACCCATCCACCAAGAATTTTATTGTGAGCAGAGATGTTCAGTTTATTGAAGAGGAAGCTCGGGATGGAAGCATAGAGAAAACAATGAATGTTAAAAACTATTTGTCTTATGATGAAGATGATGAAGAGATGGCTGAAATACATCCCTCAAATGCAGCACCAACACAAGGACAGCAAGGAACACACTTGAGGAGAAATTAAAGTGCTTCTCCAAGCACACCACAAGGAGGAGATTCGAGTGCTACTTCAAGCACTCATACACCAAATGAAAGAGGAACAAAGTTCAAAGATTTAAATGACATTTATGAGCAAGAGGCAGCAAATGAAGGTATGAACTCTTTGTTTGCTTTATATTGTCATGTTGATGACCCTATTCATTTTGAAGAGGCTATTAAAGATAGGAAATGGATAGAAGCTATGGATGATGAAATTAATGCCATAGAAATAAACAAGACATGGTATTTGGCTGAACTCCCAAAAGGTAAACATGTTATTGGAGTTAAATGGGTCTACAATACCAAGAGTAATGTTGAAGGAAAAATTGAGAGACATAAGGCCAGACTTGTTGTCAAAGGGTATAAGCAGCAGCATGGGAGAGACTATGAGGAAACTTTCGCACCGGTTTCTAGAATGGAAACTGTGAGAGTAGTGCTGTCCATAGCAGCACAAAACAAGTCTAAATTTTACCAAATGGATGTGAAGTCAGAATTCCTAAATGGAGTGTTAATGGAAGAGGTTTATATTGAACAACCTCTAGGCTATGAAAAGAAAGGCCAAGAGCACAAAGTGTGCAGATTGAAGAAAGCTCTTTATGGGCTAAAGCAAGCACCAAGAGCATCGTACAGTAGGATAGATTCCTATCTACTGGAAAATGGATTTGAAAAATGTGAGGGAGAATGCACCCTATACATTAAAGTAAAATACGGTAAAATGCTAATTGTTGTTTTATATGTTGATGATGTTATTTTCACTACAAGAAAAAAGCACATTGGTGAGGGGTGAAAATGGTCACCATAAGCTCATTGGTGAGGGTCAAAAGAGCCTTCATCACCAAAAACTGAACGTCACCAAAGGTGGCGTCGCTGAAAGTATAGGTGTTGTGGTGAAATTCAAGGTCCGTCACCAATAATTGTTTATAGTGACGAATAGTGACTGTCACCATTTCATATGAGCAATGGTAATGGACAATAGCTTCCGTCACCAAAAAACTGAACGTCACCAAAGGTGGCGTCGCCGAAAGTATAGGTGTTGTGGTGACATTCAAGGTCCGTCACCAATAATGATTTATAGTGACAGATAATGACCATCACCATTTCATATGAGCAATGGTGATGGAAAATAGCCGCCGTCACCAAAAAACTAAACGTCACCAAAGGTGGCGTCGCCGAAAGTATGTGTTATGGTGACACTCAAGGTTCGTCACGAATATTGATTATAATGACGGATAGTGACCGTCACCATTTCATATGAACAACAACGATTTTTTGCGATGGACCTTTCATGGCCGTCGCTATTGGTGCATATATATGGCGACGTTCATTGACCGTCACCATAAACGCATTGGTGACATCAAGGTCCATCACGAATAATGACTATAATGACAAACAATGACCCTCACCATTTCATATAAAAAACAACGATTTATGGTGACGGACCTTTAATGGTCCTCACTATTGATGCGTATATATGGTGGCGTTCATTGACCGTCACCATTTCATATTTTGGTGAGGGTCGAAAAATGTCACCATAAGCTCACTGGTGATGGTCAAAAGAGCATCCGTCACCAAAAACTAATCTTCGTCATTCCCTATATATGAATATCAGGGCACGATGGAATCGAACCACCAACCTCCTGCTTGTAAAGAAGGTGCTCTTCCATTGAGCTAGCACCCTTTAAAGAATTAGACTTTAAACTAGCAATTGCCCCTAACGGTGCAAAGATACACCAAAGGAATAAGAACCAGGAAAACTGAAAGAACTCAGTGTCCTTGCTCCTATTTTTATTCTACAACACTCTACAAAGTATGATCTTGATCTATGACGTATTTGTGCCGAGTGGTTCTAATTTAATAGTAAATGTTATATTAGATAAAATAAATGAATAAGCGGGAAGACAGGCTAATTTTTTTTTTTTCAAGCAAGTAGATTTTAAATGGAAAGCCTAAAACCAACTAGGTAGTTTACAAGTTAACATTTTGGATATAAATTCTGTTCAATTTATATGACGAGTTATGCCATAACCTTGAAACTAGTTTCTTAGCTAAAAGACTTTCTTAAGTCAACAATGACAAAAAAAGATGTTAGGTCCCTATAGTCATGGCAAGCAAATTCCTCTTGTTTTTTCTAATGAGGGTGCATGTAACTTGATAAAGGTTGTATGAGAGTATCAAACCATAAACAATTTCACTAAAACATGGAAATGACAAAGTCTTGTTAAGAAACAAAGGTTTAGTTGAATATATGAAAAGCATCGAGCTAAATGATATAATTAAACTAAAAGTAACTGTAAAAAAATGAAATTTCCATCATATACCATTTGGTTTGGTTAGTTCTTCAGAAAGAGAAAGTGAAATTGCATGATCCAGCACCTCATCTTGATTATGTAATGGACCATCCTAAACAAAAATGTCCACATACAACAATCAATGTTATTGTATTGGTAAGACTTTTGATATAATCTATCAAAGCATGTACTATGTAGGAGAATAACTGGTAGTTGAATTACTTCTCTACTCGCATGTACTACCTTTGGTAGTTGAATTACTTGGAAATAAAAATCCTTATTAGAAGATAACACAAAGAAAAGCAGAAGCCTTTGAATATGGATGGCCATCTTGATTTTATAGAGTTATAATTGAATACTAAAGGACTAGGAATGCTGCAACGAAATAGATGGATGGAGTGTAATAAAAATAATTTGGATAATTTAGGTTGCACATATCTTTAAATGGAACCACTTTTTCCTTTTGGATTCCCAATCTTTAATATGCAAATAAAATTTTCGATTCAACCAAAGAGCACAATATTTTGAAGTCTTAGTTGCCTGAAACAGGGTAAGGACAACATTTGGAAACGGGGATGACTTTTGAAATGACCACTTTCAAAACCTTTGGAAACAGAGCAATGAGCACTTCCACACATAGGTCCAAAATTCATGACTTAGGAGCATGAGCACACCTAATTCAGGGATGATTAAACATGAAACGAATTGGGCTGCAATTATACTCAATTAAACGTAAAGCAATGATTAAAATCTATTTAAATGACTTAGAAGTCAAACATGACAACTTTGGAATATGGTAGAGTGTTGGCATAAAAACTTTGTTCATTATACATTCTCTTTCGTTCAGTTTTGATGCTTTACTTCCAAATTAGGTGTTTTCTTTGTTAGAGATAGCAATCCGTACATCTAGGTCGAACCATTAATGATGCCCACAATGAAGGGGCATGTAGCTCAGTAGTGCAACAACACACTGGCCAAGGGAAAATCTGGGGTAAATCTTAGTATGTATAATTTTCAAGACGGGGATAGAGCTAGTTTTGCTTGAGGTTAGGCAGGGGACCTTAGCCAAAGTGTGGCCTGACGAGGGTGTTGGGAATAGGAATACACACATCTATGCTGAACCCTTATGGGCGTCCCTCATGAAGGGGCAAGTGGCTCAGTGTTAGAGAAATCCAACCAGCCAAGGACTTTAAAGTTTCGGAAATGTTTCAAGTAACATACATTGTTAATTAGCTTATTGTGCTAGAGCAAACGGTGGACGACCTGCATTGGAAAGTGTTTGCATGGGGAAAGTGGCTCAATGTTTGAGTAATCCAACCAACCAAGGACTTAAAAGTTTCAGAAATGTTTCAAGTAACAAACAATTGTTAATTGGCCTATTGTGCTAGGCCAAACGATGGACTACCTGCATTGGAAAGTGTTTGCTGACCAATATTGAGGCCCCGCCTAGGTTCGAAACTCAGTTAACCCACCTCATGAAAGGGCAAGCGACTCAGTGTTAGAGAAATCTAATCAGCCGGGGACTTTAAAGTTTTAGAAATTTTTCAAGTAATAGAGAATAGTTAATTATACAGTGATATGTAGTTTAACGGTAAGTTTCACTGGGTGAAACTAACAAGACCGCGGTTCAAATCCCATTGAGTATATGGCCTCACTGGGTGAAACTAACGAGACCGCGATTCAAATCCCATTGAGTATATGGCCTGCTATGATCTCGCCTCAAGTAGTAGACTCCCCATTTCCTAGAGCCTCCGCTCTTGCTAAATCATAAGATCCGATATATCTGGCTTACAAGTTGCTAGATATACTCTTGGTGTTATAAGGCTCTTGCTAAATCATAAGATCTGGTATATCTGGCTTATATCTGGCTTACATGTTGTTGGATATACTCTTGGTGTTATAAGGCAGCCACAAAGGTTGATGCTGGACCTCCCCCAGATTAGTCCAAGGAAGAAAGTTTTTGCTGAGAAATATTGAGGCCCCACCCTGGTTTGAAACTCAGTTAACACACCTAGCGTGTCTGTGGGCAGTTGCATAATGCATTAGGTTCAGGAGTATAGGGCCAGTCCCTCAGACATGACCCTGGGCCTCCTCAGAGACAGGCAGTAAGTTTAGGAATTCTCCTAATACCCAAAAAATTAAAAATAAAGGAAAAAGAAAGAAATTCTCCTAATACTGAAACAAAAAAAAAAGAGGAAAAAGAAAGAAATTATCCTAATACTGAAAAAAAAAAGGAAAAAGAAAGAAATAGAAAGAAAAATGACAGTAGTTAATTATCGATTCTCGTGATAAAAAAAAAAAAATGAAAAGAAAACAGACAATAGTTAATTAGTAGTTTCCAACTTTTCACTAGCATGTCCTAACATTTTTTGATGTATATGCAAAAAGACTTTGACTTCAGGATGACTCAGGGGTTGCTTTCTCAAAGTTTACATGCATGCCAAAAACTGTTCTGATGTCAACCGACATGGATAAAACATGATCATAAAGAGATAAAATCTGATAAAACTTCAACAAAATGCATGGATGAAGTTCACACTCGACAACAAGACTAATGTGTGAAGAAACATCTAAAGCAAACTTTTTAAGGTTCCACATTTCCACTACTTAATGATAGGTTTAATAAAATAATCAGTTCTTAATGAAGGTGCTACCTCCCCGTTAAGTTATAATCTTCTATTCCCACATTTTAAGAGTAAACTATAGCATCTCAAGGCACTGGGGCTGTTATAAGTGAAATTGTAAGTAGATAGATTGTGATGTTTGGAATTTGTAAGTGACTGGTGTGGACTTCTTAAGCCATGGGTGGTTATTAAGCATGGAGTTAAGCTTGAACCCTGGGATTTTCCAGTTCATAATTAAGATAAAATATATTCAATGGTCAGAAATTGAAAATTTAGAAGTTGTGTGAAGAGAAACACAGAAGAAGCACCTGGAAAATAGTCTTGGAGAAGAAAGTGTACCCGCAACAGAATGAGCATTGACTCATGCTCAATTTCCAAAGGCCAAAATTATAACCAGTATGTATGGTAGAAGCTACGAGAACCTGATAAGACTTACCATCCTAGGAAGAAGATGGTTTAGGAGACACCTTGGAGAAGCCAATTGAAGAACCAGTAGGAGAATAGGACGTCTTTATCTTATACATGTTTGCAACAGGATATGTATTCCCTGATCCTTTCTCTGAATCATGGTTCTTCACCTGAGAACAACTTGTGGGTATTGACCTAGAGGTAGAATGAAATCGGTTTGTCAAGCTTCTGGGAATAAATATATTGAGAAGAAATGGTTTAGTATTTTCTCCCTTACTCTTACTTGACCCATTTATATAGCTTCCACTTGTCTTCCTCTTGTCCTACTTTCCTGAACTCCTCTCCTATGCTTTATGTTTTTCTGTTTGCACTTCCTCATTTGATCTCTTTTGCATGGTAGCCTTCTGCTCCACCAGATCACTCGGGGACAATTCATAAGTTGATTCAGGCATTCCTTCAAACATTTTCATGAGCTCCTATCTGCCTTTGGAAATATCCTCTGCCCTGGCTTACATGGGGTATGGATATGAACATGCCGTGTCTGTAGATATGGGATAAGAACTTGATCCAAGACGCCATAGCGGAGGAGAGGTACATGAGTGTTCATCTTCTTTATGTTGAATATCCCATGAGAACAAACCTGAAGAACCCAATTCAGAATCCATCATGGATCAACCCAATTCATCTCTGCTCAAGAAAAAATTTTCTTATAGCTTGCCCTCAAACATTTGTTCTAAATAGCTTGTATTGGGTTTGATCTACCAAATCATCCCCTCCAAATTAGTGCCAGCATATATCATGGGTTGATGGGAAATCAATCAACCACACAAAGTTAATGCCAATCCTCCCTGTCTTGATTAGAAAGCAGAGTGGGCCCATAGCACAATTGCGATTTGACTAATTGTCTCTTGCTCCATTATTTTTTCACCTTAATGTCCCTGTCAATGTTGCTGGCACTTTACCTCTATGAAATTACTCCAAATTTGACATGCTAAGCCCCTGATCATCTCTAGTCACCCTTAGTGATTCATTCACCTACATTGACATAAACCAGAAAGAATGCATAGAACATCAAGCAAAACCTATTCCACTGCAGAAATGAGACATCTTACAAGAAAATCAAAACTGATGAATATGACAGCTAGTCCACCTTGTAATGAAACGTCTCTACGCCTAGTGAAAATAAGAATGGCTTTACATATGTTTAAGGTTAACCTGCCCGCTGCTCCTTCCTTTGACTGGTTTTCATGAGAATCCTGGATCTTAAGCTTATAATGGTGGGTGCGAGTGTCTTATCCTCCTATTAAACCATCATATATCATTCAACAACTAAATCCATGCATTTGCACCATTGTATCAACGTATGAATTTGCATCAATGTACTGAATTAATATGACTTCAAATTTTGAAATTTTCCCGCAAGATAACATTTATCATTAAAAAAATATGATCAAACATGAAGTAATCTCATGAATCCTTCAAATTTATATTGCAATATCTATCTTAGATCGATAGATCCAGAATCTTAAATATTCTTATAACTAGAAATTGCACCAAGAAGTGCAAAGGAACACTGGAACATGGATAACAGAAGTGGGGAGATTGTATAAAGAAATAATCAAGAGAAATATACTAAAAATGAAATACAACCCACGTGAGGCTAATTTAAATTCAATTGTTGTGAATTTTCAAGTGAAAGAAAGTTTGTAACTGGTGTCCGGCAAGCAAGACTCCCAAAAATTGTTATAGAGAAAAACTTGGAAGTGAAATTGAGGTTTGAGGTTTGACAATGTTGATGAAGCACATATTCTACTTGGTGAAAGTGGCCACTGCGAGGATTATTGGGGTTCAGGCTTCTATAGGCAGGATAATACTTTTGAGCTTGAAACAACTTTGCACAATATAGCTTTCAATTCAAATGGTGCAAATACATATAAATAAAGCAATTTGAGACCTTTAAATGTATGGTCATAAGCAACAACTCCAGAATCTGTGCAAATGCTTCTAAACTCTATTTGAAAAGAGGAAATTAATTTTATCATTGAAGGAAACTTGTTTGGACCAGACATGGGTGAGTTGATAAGCAACTCAAACAATTGGGCAGAGATTATTATGTGGTGTATTTTCAAAGGGCTCAAAGAGTCATTACCTTCCAGATGGCTATATATTTTGGGAGATGGGTTTGAAAATATAGGTAAGAAGAATCAGCCAGCGTCTGAACAGTCAGGGATGAATTTGAGAAAAAACACCAAAGATCTGCCAATTTTGTTGAATGCCTCTGAGCAATGTGGTTTATTGTTTGCTGTCAATTCCTCCTCAGTCATGGATTGCAGGCCTACACAAAATAAGAATATTCTTATGATTGGTCTCTGTTCTGAAGTGAATAATTTAAAACAATATACTCGTAACCTAGCACAAAATACAGATTCAACAGAAGTAAATACAGAAAAAAAGAATAGTGGAAATGATGATTTTGGATTTCAAACTAAAGGAGCATATAAGGGCGAGGATGAAGTGCTTTTGAAATTTCAGTGGGCAGAGGAGACAGAAAGGATGGGCTGCAGCAAGTTTTTGGAGTCTCGGGATAGAAGAGAAGGGAAAAGAGGCAAACTTCAAGTTCAAAGCATAGAGTAATGCCCCCTGGAAGGAGAGATTTTGATTCTCTTGTTCAATCTCAACAGGAAGTAAGCAATGCCTTTGGTCAAGTCGACATTCAATTGTCGGATTCTCTATGGGATGAAGGTGATGGCATTAGCCAAGAGAAGTAGCTAGACAGGGTTTCACATGAATATATCCTTTCTTCATAAATGCAATGATTATCGAAATTATGTTTAAATGAAAGAGACGAGAACAGTGTGCAAGAGGCTTTATAATGTTTGATACGCAAAGAATAGAAAATTCAAAATAGTGCATCATATGAGGAGGAAGGAAAAATAAATGTATAGGCAACAAGAACTGGATGGAGGGAGGGAATGAACAAGGAGAATATTCATCTCCATTTATAAGGATTGAAAAAAATTTGGACAATGCCACCCTGGATGTATCTTCTCATCCGGTGAGAATTGATTTTAAACACAAAAAGATTCAAGGGATGTTGGGTTCTTTATTAGATGAAAATAAGAAAGAAAATGTGGAGGAACAATTCATTGAGTCTAATGGGGATTGTGAGGTCGTGGAGGAATTAAGTGGAGTCTTAGTAAAAGGTGCCAAGTGGCAAGGAGGCTATTGCAAGAGTGACAATGAAAGGGATACCAGAATCTTTGTTAGATGAGAGAAATCAAACATGTTCGATTGTTCCACTGGAAGATTCTCTTCTGGCAGACATCGAGGAAATACCAGATTTGATATTTGATGTAAGCAAGGAAGATAATACAACAATGCATGCCAAGGAGCCTTCTCAGCAGGATCATTTACCTACCAAATTGGAAGGATTGCCAAACCAAGAAGTGGATGGCAATGCACCTTTGTAGGTTCTGTTAATAATCTAGACGCAAGTGATAACGCGGAAGGTGAAATGTGTGAGTTTTCAAGAAAGAGGGATAGATCAATCGAGGAGGCATGAGAGATTAACACTATGAATGGATCCTCTTATGAAGTGATGGATGCTTTGGGATAGAGAGAAAGCCATTGGATGTCAAGCTCTGTAGTGAAGCATCTCAAAGAGGAGTCCCTCAAGAATGTTCATACGACAAATGACAGGAGATTTAAATTCCTTTATAGATCAAATAAGTGAATGTGCTAGAGTAACTACACATGAGATATTGCATTTGTAAATGGTGCACGGTAGGTTGGATTTGGTGATTGATGTAAATGATGAAAGTGATGTAGAGATGCATGCAACACAGGTTGAATATAAGAATGCAGTGACTGAGGCAGCTTGTTCAATTTATGTTGTTTTTGGATGTGCAAAAATCCAGTGGAATTTAAAGTCGTTAGTTGGAGCAATTCACATAGATAATGCAGGGAAGCATAACACAGGGCCGCTATAGGAAAATGTTGCTTTGGTGGAAAAACAAGGAGTTTTATATTTCTTACCCTGCAAAGGCATTGTGAAAAGTAGTGTGTTGGTGGAAAAGAGAATAGTCTTGGATTTGTCACTGGAGGAAACCAGTGAGAATGATGTAAGAATGCATGCTACATATGCCCTAGATGAAGGTGCCGCAATAGTGCATTTGCAAATATTGTCGTTGTATGACTGTAAAGAATAAAATTTAGTGAAATATTAAGAAGTTTCTGTGGAGGAAATGAAAGAAATGCTTGTTTGATTATCGGAGAAATCTAAACCAGGGGATAATTTTGTAGGTGCTTGTTAGGATGCTTTTTTAAAGAATCAAATGCAAGGAATGTTCAGTTCATTTTTGGATGAAAGTAGTCAAGCTATTCCATAGAAGCATGCCATGGAGATTGCTGAAGTAGACATCGTAGTGGTTGGATTGCAAGAGGTTCCAAAACCTTTGGTTCACATTAATGAGAATCCTCATAAGCATGAATTCAATCAAGGGTTTAAAAGAGTCATCTGGATGGATTGCAATTGTTAGGAAATGACGATGAACAGATAGTAGTCAATTCTCGATGGATTTTATAAAAAATTTAGACTGCTCATGTTCTTACCAAATGAAAATCTCTGAGAAAAATTCTAGTTAACAGGCACAATGAAAATAATTAGTTGTTGAAAGATTCAAGATCTGTTTATAAAAATGTCATGGAAGAGGAGTTTGCAGTCAGAGATGTGGAAATGGTGAACGATAATGAGGTGTGTTTGGAAAAAAAAAAATCCTAAGTATGCCCAGGTAAGTGTTACAAAGTTGTCATCAACAACCTTGAGTCAGAGAGAAGAGGAGTCTTCTATGTTACCATGGACTAGTGAAAATATGGCACATAAATGTAACCATAAACTAGCTTCTTATATGGAGAAAGCTGAGATAATTTACATGGGTAGTGTAACAACTCGATTTATGGCCTCTGAAGTTCAAGAACCAGAGGATATTTCAAGGCTACATTGTTTCCCTCAGGACAACTTCAGTGAGTACTGTATTATACAATAAAGACATTACTGAGCCAAGTAAAGCTAATAGTGCACAAAGAAAAGCGTTATCTACAATACAAGCACGTGAATTAAAAGAAGATGGCCATTCTTCTCCACACAAACGAAAAACATCACTTGAAAAACATTTTTCTGTTGGAAGTGCATTTTGTGTAATAACATGTACTTCTAATTACCCAGGTTATGAGGAAGTGGCAACACAGACACTGCATGTTTTTCTTCTTGCCAACTTACAAGTTGAAAAGGCATGTGAACAAGCCACTCACTATCATAATAGTGGATCACAAATTAGGAAATCACTTGGCACTAATATTTTTACTCTTGAAAATGTCCAGGATCTAAATGTTTCATTATTGACAGATTCTAAGAAGTTTGACAAATCTTTCATTGCTAATTTGAGTGAAAGTGATGCACTAAAAAAATTAGAGACTAAAAAAGTTTCTACTTCAATAGAACCTTTACCTTTCCACAAGGTGAGCTATTACAAGTCTTAATTATTTGATCACTAAATATCTAACACCCAAGCATAGTAGAACTCTGTTGGAACATGAATTTTAACTCTACAATGTCTTTAGTTTCGTAATCTGTCATTTTTAATTTGAGTGAATGTGATGCAGTGAAAAACTCAGAGACTAAAAATATATCTACTTCAATAGGACCTTTCTCTTTCCAAAAGGTGAGCTATTACAAGTCTTCATAATTTTATCAGTAAATAGCTAATGTGTATCGTAGAACTCTATTGGGAAATGAATTTTAGTTCTGCAATGTCTTTAGTTTCATAATCAAGTCTAAATGTAAAATGAGGGAAAGCATTTCTCATTCTTCTTTTATTGGGCACTTCATAGATCGACACAGATTAGAAGCCTCATCTTAAACAACAATCTAATGAATTAATATTGAATTTGTGGGAAAGTGAATTTATGATTGTAGACACATTATTAAGATTGCCAAAATGGGCATGGCAGCAGAGAATGGAGATATTGACAAGACTTATCCATTGGTAGAGGAACCTGAAAATATTGAGAAATCAGTGCAGCTTGCACCAGAAGCCACCTATCCTCAGAAACTTAATGCCCTAACATTTCCTATGGAAAAAATTGTGACTGATGTTTATCAGCAAGCAATGCAAAATGTTTAGTTTAGCATGAAGATAGTGGATAGGTGTGCAAAGAAAACTGAACAATCAAACCTAGAATTTCAAAAGAGTGGTGAAGTTGTTGTCATTAGCATGGAAAGGTATTATGGAGAGTGATCATAGTAAGCAAACTTGCAATGAATGGGCAATTTGAAGAAAGGGGTAAAGCAGTGGGGACTACCACAGAAATAGAGGATGATCCCAACCAGCAAAGTGCTCATATGAAGCTAGAATCTGGAGTGTGTTTTGAGGTAACCAGAACTAGCATAGAAATAAAGAATAGTCTTACTAATATGATCTTTTGAACTTGGAATTTGAACATAGTTTTAGAATAGTCAGAACCAGCATGATTGGAAAGCTTTTCATATCAACTTGGTATCTAAAATTGGTGTTAATGTAGGCTGCAGAGCATTTGAAACAACACCATGAGATGGAAGGCAGCTGAAGTCATGTACTGAGCAATGCATCAAGCAATGAATCGTGACTTCAGATTCAGGTAATTGTAAAATTGGTTCTCATTGTCACTTAAAGTTGCATAGTTAACAGGGATTAGAGTTCAGGTTTGATAATATGTTGTCATGGCTGGAAAGGCAAGTTCTATAGTTGATGGTTTGTCTATCCCACTTGGACTTGCGGCTCGGTGTAACGCAATGCAGTTTGACTTAACGGCATGTTCGGTGTAGAAATATTAAAGAAGCTCAAACCACATAACAGAATCAAAAACCAGTAATTCGGGTGCAATAAAATAGTACTTTGCCAATACTTCAGCAAAAATGGTTTAGGGTTGTTAATATGGTTGCCACCACAGGTGAATAAAAAGGAATTTGAGAAAGAAAGAATGAGCTCTACCAAAGTCATAGTTTTTTCAATCTATCAATCAAACTTCTAAAGATGAAACTGCTAAAGCATGCAACCCAACAGGGAGATGAGGATAGGATATGAGAGCAGCATGAGAAAAAGAAAGAGCCATCCACACACAACAGACGGATAAACCATAAGCACCACTAAGATTCACCAAAAAAATAGAGTACTAGACTAAAAAATATCTCTAATTTTATGTTTACCTTTGCCCATTTTGAGCCATCCACAAACAGTAGACGGATCAACCAAAAGCACCACCAAGGTTCACCAAAAAAATAGAGTACTAGACTAAATAATCTCTCTAATGTTGTGCTTACCTTTGACCATTTTGAGCCATCCACACACGGATCAACCAGAAGCTCCACCAAGATTCACCAAACAAATAAAGTACTAAACCAAAGAATCTCTCTAATTTTGTGTTTACCTTTGCCCATTTTGAGCTTTTGGTGGATTAAAATATCACAAATTCGGGTTTTTGGACCATGAGTCCAGTCCTCACTGTAAATGTGGATGTAAACCATAAAAATACAATTTATTTTCATATAGGGGAACAATCAATACTTTTTTTTCTAGTTATCCTAATTTAGCACAACAAAACTAGAGAAAAATCAATGGGAGAAAATATTTTCATTTCTCATTTTGATTCATAATGTAAACCCTTTAGATGAAGACCTGTTACAATCAAGACCTTTATTGTTCCAAAAACAAGAAAATGAACTTAAATGCAACAAATATGATGAAGTTATGCAAGTTCTGGAGGCAAGAAAGATATTCAATTAACAAAAAGCATTTAAATCATACCTTAAGCATGCCATTTCTAATTGATGATGATAGAGAGACATCAACGAGAAATATAATGGCAGTGTTTGAGGTCAAACCATATACTCAGTGCAACAAATTCCACGCTGCCCTTAGAAAACTCTAAACACTCATATACATCTTGTCGCCTACCATTTATATCCGATGGTGCAAAACATTCTCCTGCAATTGTTCACACCCGAAGATGCAGTTGTTGAATAAATAAAAATTTGACAAAACACAATTGATATAAGCACAAAAGAAACATTGCAAGAATATACACACAGATTCATGAGTAATAAAGTAGTTGAGTATGATAAGAGTATTCCAGAACTGTACACCTGTTGAGGAAACCAAATATATATAAAACATAGGAAGCGTAGGTGTGGTTTGCCTCGACCGAAGACTACGCTTATATATAGAGTACAAAGTTGTGGGAAGAGTGATCAAAATTGGCCAAGTCTCTAATAAAATACAATAAAGTGGATATCATGTTCACTAAACCAAGTCTCGTCAAAGGCATTTCTTTCTTCAAAAAAAAAAGGATAGAGATTGTGGACTCCAAGTTAACCCCCCTCATTGTCATAGCCTCTACCAGATCTACTTGACATAGAGTAACAAGAAACCTTGAACAACATCTAAAGTTTGTACATGGTTTTAAGTTTGATTGAACCTCATTGAAGTATGGCATCATCTCAACCACCCTATCTCTTTATTGTTGAGTCTAATGGGACTAAAATGCTATTTCCCAACCATCCATATGTGAATGTTGCAAAGATGAAAGAGAGAGAATCTTGTGGCAGGGCTCAGGGATAGTGTCAAAGATTCTTGAACATAGAAAAACAAGTTATCTTGACTTGCATTAGAAGAAGTTAAAATGATGACAGACACATCAATAAATTTCACTCAAGTGATGTGGCCAAAAGGAATCACCTGGTAGAAAAGAAACCACAAGCACACACCTACAGATGCCTTGAAGAAATGGAACAAAAAAAATGATGTCAGCTATTTACACCAATGTCGTGGAATCAGCAAAGAATTTTCTTCCCTGGGACTTGGCGAGACTCAATGACTTGGGAAAGGCTCAACAAAGACGAGAAACCCTTAAAATACAGTAAATTATATGCACAAAAAATATTGCTTGAGTTTGTGGTGAGTATGGTCATTGGCAAGTTTGCAGTGAGTCTTGGCAAACATCATAAGTTTCCCATGAATCTAACGAGTGGATAGTTTTGTGGGCTGGTCTTAGGTGAGTACTCACCCCAACCAAGACTCCGCAAGACTCATGAGTCTTAGCTGAGCCAATCTACACTAGTTTAAAGACTCCAAAGGTTCAAATGACACTGCATACAAAAAAAATAAAGATGACGGATAACTTAGATTAAGAAAAAAATGATCTAAGAGATACATAAAAATTGAAACAGGATGCACATATTTGAAGATATAGTTTGCTAATGTTGAAATGGAAGAGGAATATTGGCAGCTAAAATAAAAATCTATAAACTTGCATGGTTAGTGAGTGAAAAATGCACAGGTACAGAATGACATGGACTAATGCAAACACAAGTTAATAAACACAAACACACATGAAAACTATAATAGCACATTAGAAACAATTGAATAAATAGCATATCTCCAATCTCGGCCTCTTCATATTAGAATTTGTTGTAGATTCCATTTCTAGAGACTACATTATTAAGTTGTTGGAGACTTTTGGTCACACTATCACCTAAAGCTACAGTGCTGAGGGGCATGGAACTAATGCAATGTCTCATTCTTTTTGTCACATAATTTCCATCCTGTAGTATTGGATTTCTCTCTTGCAAATGACATTTTACCATAGCAACTAAATCTTCTCCAACAACAGCCTTGGAATCGTCACCTAGTGTAGATCCTACTATCCTATCTATCAAGCTTACCACTGGGCCTATGTCATTCACAGCCAAACCCAAGGCCTTTGGGGAGATTGAATTGATCTGTGTAATTCAGAACAAAGCATAACATCAAACAACCTTACATGATATATACATCTCAACATGAAACCAAATATTAGTTAATAGTCAATTTTCGCAGTATTCACAATAAATATTATGATTGTGCTTTTATTGTGTAAGTGCAAACCTTAACTAGAAAAAGTGGTCCAAGCATGCCAACATAATATAGTTCTAGTTTTAGTTCAAGTATTTCATAAAGTTACTTAGCACCAGGAAAGTGACGATGGAAACTAGGCAATTAGCCAAACCTAACAAAGTAGATCAAAAGCATATTATAATGCTCATAATAGTCAATATCACATTCTAAGATTATTCAATTCTAGTATAATAATAAAAAAGACTGACACTATATATTACTTTTGCTGGTGACACAGAACCAATCAAGTCTCTCATATTTAGATTGCTCAGGTCCCAGTTGAAATCTATGACTCCAATGGCATGTCCTTATGATGGGATTTTTTTTCCATATTAGTACTCCCTTCATTGAATGCCAATCCACCAACAAATAAACTGAAAAGAAGGAACTAAAAATCAGACATAACCAATCCTATAAATAGAATGGGGTACATTAGGTAGGGCTATTCAACCAGGATTATTGTAATTTGTTACAATACAGACTCCCAATGCCATTCCTTGATCACTATTTTCTACGGTGCATATGCAATGTGCACAATCCAATGATCAGCAGCTCATCCTCCATTGTGTAACACGGAGATGGTGAATTGGAATAGTAATAAGGGAGTCTGGCACTTCATCTGTCAGTTTTGATGGTGATTGACAACTGATAAAGTATAATATTTAGATTTCTAAGATCCTAAATAAAAGCTATATATTCAGTGGAATGTCACTATGATGGGATTATTTTCCATATTAGGACTCCCTTCCTTGAATACCAATCCATCAACACATAAACTGGAAAAGATGGAACTAAAAAATATACATGATCAATCCTCTAGATAGGATAGGGTACATTTGGAAGGGACTTTCAACCATAATTATTGCAATTTGTTACAATTAAGACTCCCAATGTCATTCCTTCATCACTATTTTCTTAGTTGCAAATGCATAGTGCAATCACTAGCAATCATCCTCTAGTATGTAACACAGAGATGGTGAATTCAACTCCAAGAAAAATCTTCAAAAAAAAAAAAGAGTATAATCATCCCTGGGACTTACAATTTAATAAGTTGAAGTAAATCTCCTACATGTTTTCTAACCAACCCCTATCTCTATGCTCCTACTATATAAATTACTTGTCAGTCAAATTTTAATAGTAGTAGTGACCATTCAAACATATGGCTCAATAGCCCAAGCAATAGCATTAGTTTTAATTTTCTAACTTATTGTTCCTTTACATCCTTGGAGAATTTCTACACTGCCTTTTACCTAATTGCTTGCAATGAATGATAATTGTCTTTCGGCAAAAATATGCATTATAATGTGACTTGATGGAGGATATCGCTGCCCACAAAACATAAACCCCAGGATTCCCATTACAGCATCTAATAGAAATTGTACTGAATTACCATAATAGTAATACCAATAATTATGGCATGAAATTTATAATATTGGTTGCATGTCTATTACATTAGCAATGAAACAATGAATTCCATTTTGTGATATTGAAAGAAACATTGCCTTTTTTTCTATACAAAGTTCAAACACAAAAGGATGTAAACATAAATTGTACTAACATGTAAATGGAAGACTAAGAAAAATGCATCTATATTGCGTTATTTGAAACAAAACTACTCTCTACAGGCTTCATATGTTAGGAAGCTTGCACTATTAATGTATCAGTAGCAACTAAAAACAAATAGACTTTTCGTGACCAATTTTTTGAAATATTGGGAAAAACTTAAAAGGAAATAAACCAACAAAGAGAGTTTGATAATTGCATACCACTTTTACCAAGTGCTCCAAGGGGTTTTTAGTTGTTCTTGATTTGTATTCTATTAGGGATCCAGGTGAAACAGTTTGGTATCGATCCTGGTTGATAGTAATCTGAGCTAGGCTAGGAGGAAAGTCAGCTAATAGTGATGAGGTAGAAATTCTAAGTGTGCTAATATTTAGAGATTCAACATGTTTTCGTATAGGAGTGGGCTACTGAAATCCCTCATCATTTCTAGCATTTTAAATTGAATAAACGACAGGTAAAACAGTTTGATATCCATCTTGGTTGATAGTATTATGAGCTGGGCTACGAGGAAAGTCAGCTAATAGTGGTGAGGTAGAAATTCCAGGTGTTCGAATAGCTAGAGATTCAGCATTTTGTCGTATAGGAGTGGGATGCTGAAATCCCTGAGCATTTCCAGCATTTGACATTGAAGAAATGGCATAATATTGCTTCTCAGCGTCTTCTATGTGAGGTGAAGGAAGTGGGAGAGTAGAGGGTGAGGGAGCCATAAATGGCGAGGTTGCAGGATGCACGGGAGTTACAACTTTGGAAACCTGAAGTGAAGACGCTACTGTACTTTCTTGATCTATCCGTGGAGAGGAATGTTGAAAAACGTGTGGAGAAACAACCTAGAGAAGTTGAGGTGAAGAAACAGAAAATACCGATCCTGTCTTACGCTGCTGCTACTATTGTTCATAAACTGAATGTTGACTTAACTGATGGTGTTGCGGCCTAAATTCTTGTTTAATAGAAGACTTTGTCCTTGAGTCAATATTCAACTCATTAATTTGTTGAAGTTGTGGCATTTTTTGTTCCTGAAACTCTACCTGTAATTGAACAACTTATTTCTGCTTCTGGTACTGTTGTTGCTAGATTTTCCGCTGCTGTAGTAGTAGGGGGTGTTGAATATGTCTTTGCTGCTATATCTTTACTTGTGCTTGTAGCATTTCTTGCTGCTTCAGAGCATGGTGGTGATGTTGCAGGGTATTTATATTATTTTGCTATAAAGGATTGATCCCAGTCTGTTGTATCGAGTTAATACTATTTTGCTGAAAAGGAGAATTATTCTGTTGAAGAGAAGTAATATTATTATTTGGAGATGGTTTACTGAACTCTGCTATAAGCTAGATACACTAGTTCCTTGCATTAAACTTATATTCGCAGCAGACTGCATTGTAGTACGAACAATTTGTTGTGATGTTTGTACACTAGATTGTTGTGAAGGCATGGAACCAAGTTGAATGGGTGTCACAATGTTTGATTGCATCGAAGTAACAGAAGGCTGTAAATTCATCTGTTGGAGTTGATTAACATTCTTTTCTTGTTCCTACATCTGAGATAATATAGCTTGCAGTTGTTGCTGCATAAATTGCACTTGGATGACAGTCTGATTTGCAAGTTATTGTTGTCCCTGTTGTTGTTGTGGATAACATTTTATCTGATTAAATGAGTTCAGAATGGCATGAATTTTCTTCTCAAAAGCATCAACCTTATCCTTTTTAAACCCTCATGGAATTTTTCTCTTCAATACTTGAAGATGTTGCATCATACGTTGCAATGTTTGCCTGCAGTTCTTAATATTTTCAGATGGATCAGGTGCCATGGGCTAATAAAACAACAATTCTATCAACATTTAGGCCAAAATTAACTAAAATACCAAACTGTCATAACCATAGATATTCATTTTGTATACATGAAAAGTTGAAAACAGTTTTATCGTCGTTAATGGTGGCTAAATGGATTGCATTGCCAAAACAACCCCAACCTATTCTTGCAATCTCATAAGAATTCTTCACTCTATGCTTTGAAGTTTCCATATCTCACTTGTAATATATTCATAATGCCACCATGTTATTTTATAAATTTGACAAAGGTAAAAGCAACTAGAAGTTAGAACTAAGGAAAGAAAGGAACACACCTCTTGACATTTCGCTGAAAGATTTATAAATAATTCTTTTATCTTTGGATAATACACACCCTTCAGGTTTTGTAGCTGCATTAAGAACTTAACAATTTCTATCACTTTTTTTGTTCCTGAGACACCAAAAATTTGTCAAAGCTTCCAATCTCAAGAGAATCTACATAGATTCTCTAGACCCTTGAGAGCTAATTGGATATGTTGGTTCCCCTCGCTTATGTAGGGAAGAGTATTCTATATAATCATAGTTTGGCTTTATAGTGCAAAGTTATTATTGTAGTCATTATTTCTTAACAAAGAAATACAATATGCACTTTTTGAAAAAAAGATTATCAAGGTATTTCAGAATGCAACAGAGGAAAAAAAAGGCATATAGTACAGTTATTTCAAGGAATCTCTTACTGGGTTGTTGTATTGATTCATAGTTGTGAACAATTAAATAGTAAGTATGACATGGCATATTTCCCAATCAGACGAAACTCCAATACTCTTTAGAGAAAGAGCACTTAGGCAAACATATAGAAGACTGATCATTGTGAAATAATTGAGATACATATACAATGACCAATGCAAATGACATCCCAGAAAATTGTAAATTTGAATAAAAATTAGAATGTGACCTATCTTACCCTTTGATAAACCTTTTCCTTCCTGTGAACAACAAATGATTGTCCAGTTTGAACTGACAACTCCATTGATGTTGGAAAACCCACAGTTAACCCATATAAGGGGACATAATGTTTTTATTAATCTGAAATATTAGAAGAATATCCAAATGTATCTTTCATCTATGCTTAGATGAAGTCAAATTCCCAACAACTAAAGGGCAGTCTGAGATGCTTGTTGTACAATAGATTGTTGAGCTTGCTGAAGTCGAGATTGCTGAACAGGTTGTATAAGAGAGGGTTGAGATTGTTGTATAATATATTGTTGAGTTAATTGGAGACCAGATTGTTGAGCTGGTTGTATATTAGATTGTTGTGGCCATGGCTGGCTCTGTGGCAAGGCCAATTGTTGCTGCTGAATAATTGATGGTTGAATTTCAAAATAGCTCGCTGGTATTGCAACTGTATTAAGAAAAATATTCATTTCTAGTAATGAATGAATGCATTGACCCCAACCCTGATTCCAATCAACCTACCAATGATAAGCATGCCGACCCGACCACACCAAACCCATATGGTAATTACCCATGACCCATAAGGAAGGCTGAGGTGCTGGCCATACAGAAGATATTTCTTTTCTAGTTTTTGTTGACCTAACTTGAATTTTAATGTTATTACCTTCCAGTACTTTCCCGGACCCACCACTTGGATTGCTGCCACAAGCCCGTTTTACCCATTTGTTAGACCCCGGATTTACTAGCAATTTCTTTTATCTTACCCGGATTTACTTACGCGCTTACCCTGCTGAACCAATGTGTCATATACGTTGGGTTGTTACCAACAGTGTTAGTTTAGTTGTGCCCGGCAAAGTAAGACCACCGGGACACAGCGGATTTCACTCACCCAGCAATAGATACAATACCACCTTATTGAAATACATACGTAGCATCAAAAACTATGAGTTAAAGCCAAAGAAAGGGTGAAACGTTCGGGCTTCGAACACACAATCAATCATAAGGCCTTGATAGGATATTCTGGTTTAGGTCCTGGCTAGGATTACTGCTTTAGGGTATTGCTTTTGAAGGGAGGGATTCTTATGGGGTTGGAAACCACCTTCAGGCTGTCAGCCAAACACGCTGATGCATGCCTCTCTCACCTGATCTGATGCAGTTGTGTAATTAATTCTCCATTTTAATCCCTGCCCAACGTTGACAGTCCAACGGAACAGAAAATTTCAAAACCATTTGAGCATTGTATTCAATGTTTTTTTAACTTATTTTTCAAATACCAAGCATAGCATGATTTAACTAATTACTCATAATACTTCAAGCAAAATAAGCCTCTACCGAACGTCTTGCAAATCAAATATGACCCGTAATTGGCAGGGAAAGGGGTGGTGTACTCTTACAAGAGTCCGTGTATATACTTGACGACAGGCACAATTTCTTCAGTCTTCCCATTCATATAATGGAGTACAAGCACTTGGAAAACATTTTCAAACTGTCTGCCAAACACACTTATACATGCCTCTCTAACCTTCTCTGATGCATAACGTCTAATTAATGTTTCATTTTCATCTCCTGCCCAACGTTCACAGTCCTTCAACTGCCAGATTACCAGGTTGAAATTTCGAAAGTCTACGGGATCAGTGCTTTGAATGGCCTCCATAAGGTTCAGAAAAAAAGGATGGCAATTGTTGAAGATGATGGGAGCAAAGCGTTTGGACTGTGCTCTTGCCAGGTAGGGCACTTCTTGCTTGATCAAACGAGGGGTGAGGAGACAAACCACTCGCCCGACAGAAGGAGCGGTACCGCCCCGTCTCCATCCATTCAAACAAGGTTGAGCCATC
Source organism: Pinus albicaulis (assembly GCA_034641835.2). NCBI lineage: Eukaryota > Viridiplantae > Streptophyta > Pinopsida > Pinales > Pinaceae > Pinus > Pinus albicaulis. The sequence continues at coordinate 1,723,551,005 of CM076580.1, forward strand.
CAGCCAGACCCATTTTGGTTTTTAGGGCAACCGTATTTTTAGGGACTCTTTAAGCAGCAGTCATAATATCGTATACAAAGGATCTTGATACAATCTCCCATGTTTTCCGTTGGTAAACGAAGAACCGACCACCCGGGAAGGAAAGCCGCCTATGTCACCCACCACAGTGGAATAGACCTTCGTTTCAACCTTTATGACAGACAGTTCCTCATAATCCTAATTGCAGGTCGCTCTATATTGTCTGATTCTTGGGTCACACAAAAAGAGAACATCCATGATGAAATTCATTCTCTATTACTACTACCTCAATATTGATTTTATTATCTTACATATCATTCCTTATTTCGCTTATATACTCGCTTGGGTTCATTACAGTGTCATGCTAAACAACAAAATTACGGAAGAAATAATGCCAACCAATGATGAACCCGATCAAGAAACTGGAGATTGGAAAAAGAAAATCTTCGATGTATTGTCCGAGTTTACATTGTTCAGCTAATATTCCTTCTCGGAAACTGTCGGCGCGGGCTGGGAATTGGGACAGAGAAGGAGCAGTGGTATCATACTGCTAGGGCATTTACTCATCTTTTAGGGTCTCAGTTTGAAGAGGCATTGAAGGCCCTTCTGGGGGAGAATCTACCTGAGCCTTTCAAAACCCTATTGGAAGATGTGAGTGAGGGTGAAGAAGAAGTCTTTTTCAACGCAGAGCAAGACCAAATAATATTTAAATTCGACTGGAACATAACCCCTCCTCTCATAAACATGATTTGGTGTTCCTCAATCATACATAAATTTTTATTGATTGACTAGTGGCCTAAACTATCATCAATCAATGAATCCAAATGGAAATCGGAACATGCACAATGAGTCAAATTAAAAACGCAAACAAAAATAAAAAAGATAGGTGTTCAGAGTCGATTGAGTACATCTTATTGACGATATTCTACCTGGAATCCTCGTTCCTCCAGTTGTTGGTATCCTCCAGTTTTTGGTATCCATGGCGCTATCGAGTTGTTCAGCCAAAAAGAACGTGGAAGAGGTTACTCTGAAAAGAAAATGAAAAGGGTGCGTTGGGTGCTGCTTGTTATCGTTAATAGCAACGAATGGCCCTGGTCCCAAGACGTGGGGAGGGAGGGATATCGAATCTAACTGAAATGGCCCTGGTACTAATAATTTGAGAGCTAAAACTCAATATTAAAATAAAAACAATGACAACCACTATAAATGATAAATAATAATCTCATCATTATGGCGGGAAATTTCAAAGTACATGAATGAATTTTGATAAAATTATTTTCACATAAGGTGTGTTTCTTTTTTTATGGAATTAATTTGTTTTATGAAAAAATGGAACTTTATGTACAAATAATTTCAAATTTTAAGATGTTGAATTAAGTTTTGCCGTAGTCTAAAAAAGTAACAGAATGGCCTGGAATATTCAACAGAGATTTTGAAAAAATCTGGCAAAGATTTTATCAGAATCTTGTTTATAGTTGTTAAATTTCGGTATTTTGGGTGTCCTAAGAGATTTTGATAGTGATGAATCCATTTCCACTCTCAAAAATGGATTCCAAACACTGTAACTACCTCATTTTTTGAATTTTACTAAGCAAAATTCAGGCAAAAACCTCCGTCCAGGCTATGCTGTTGCACAACTCCTTATGTTTTTATGAGAATGAAATTTTGTTAATAGTGAGAAAATCATTATTTTTTATTTATTTGTTTTATTTTTTTTTAGATTTTAGAATAAAAATTATTAGTTATTAGAGTATGTAAGGTTTTTTGTATCTTTTTTGTATTCAATAATTGATTATAGGTGTCTATGAGGCTACCTTAAGTCGATGAGCAAACATTTCATTGGCAAGCCTAAAGGACAAAGGTGGGAATCATCTAGACAAGTGTGTGTGCACAAGAGAGGTGTTATGCATGCTATATTCTTGACCACTATCTATAAGTGTCTCCCCTGACTACCTTTTCACCACTATCTATAAGTGTCTCCCCTGACTACCTTTTCACCACTATCTATAAGCGTCCCCCCTGACTACCTTTTGACCACTATCTCTAAGTATCTAAGAGGAAGTTGTTAAAAAACACCCTTTAAAAATTTAAATTTTCATGATCTTCACAGGGGGTGTTTCAAAAATCGCCCCCAAGGGATTTTCTGTTGTAGTGTTTGAAAATTTTCCTCACCAGAATCTAGCTCCCTCCTCCCTCTGCCCACCCACCCCATGCTCACATTCCCAAAAAAAAAATATGATCTCGTTATGACCTTGATTATGGATGAACTCAAAAAATTTAAAAAAACAAAAGAGAAATTTTAAATGTTGGCTTAGATTTTATTTGTTTTCCTAATCTTTATCAAATTAAAACTAGAAATAGTGACTCGAGCTTAGTTAAAAATATAGGCCAAAGGCATGGTATCGTGTCCTCTTAATTTCTCTACTAATGATTCTTTATTCTTACATGCTTTAGATCTTGACATTGATTCCATGCATTTAGTTCTTCATCCTACTTTGCTAACTTTTCCCTCCAGTTAAGCAGAGACTTCAAGATGTTGCCCATGTTTTGGAATCTTCTCATACTCCAATCGCTAAAGAGGATAATATCATCGAAGAAAGAGAAACATTTTAGACCAAAAGTTCCTCAAAACATCACAACTATGTTCATGTTCACCACTATCTATAAGTGTCTCCCCTGACTACCTTTTGACCACTATCTCTAAGTATCTAAGAGGAAGTTGTTAAAAAACACCCTTTAAAAATTTAAATTTTCATGATCTTCACAGGGGGTGTTTCAAAAATCACCCCTAAGGGATGTTTTGTTGTAGTGTTTGAAGATTTTCCTCACCAGAATTTAGCTCCTTCCTCCCTCTACCCACCCAACCCATGCTCACATTCCCAAAAAAAAAATATGATATCGTTATGACCTTGATTATGGATGAACTCAAAAAATTTAAAAAAACAAAAGAAAAAGTTTAAATGTTGGTTTAGATTTTATTTGTTTTCCTAATATTCATCAAATTAAAACTAGAAATAGTGACTTGAGCTTAGTTAAAAATATAGGCCAAAGGCATGGTATCATGTCCTCTTAATTTCTCTACTAATGATTTTTTATTCTTACATGCTTTAGATCTTGACATTGATTCCATGCATTTAGTTCTTCATCCTACTTTGCTAACTTTTCCCTCCAGTTAAGCAGAGACCTCAAGATGTTGCCCATGTTTTGGAATCTTCTCATACTCCAATCGCTAAAGAGGATAATATCATCAAATAAAGAGAAACAAATTTGACCAAAAGTTCCTCAAAACATCACAACTATGTTCATGTTCTTGGCCCACTTGTTTTAAATTATGTCAATGAATATATAGAAGCTTGTTTTGACTATAGTCAACATGCCTTGGCAGGTCATTTTCAGGATGAAATCCCCTCTAAAAGTACAATTTAGACTCGGGTTGGAGATTTATGGGAGTTGTATGGCTAGCATAATCAGATTTGAATTTAAAATAATCCCAAGGTTTTTTTTCATATTCATATTTAAGGAGGCCTCAACCTACATAGTTATTGGGAAGGTACAACCTTCAGATTTGTCAAAACACTATGGGATTGTTTTCTCACTATATTGAAAATTTTCAGTTGAGAAATATGTTGAGTTAATTCTTTGATATAGAAGAATTCCCCAGGTTGTATGTATAGCTCTAACATTTCCTAGAAAGGCTAGCTTGTCCCATATGAAAATTTCTCTACCATAGACCTAGAAAAGACATCTTAGCCAAGACCACATAGCGCATTTCTATGAAAATTAATATTTTCCAATGTTTTGTTACAACTATATGGACATTGGATATATGTTAGGGGTTTCCAACATCTATGCTCCAAATGATGCTTTGGAATGTGCAATTTTTCACCATTGAATAATTGAAAAGCTATCAGAGGCCAACCGGTTGATTTGCAGGGACTTCAACATGGTTGAGCCAAAATGAGAATAAGTTCTTCTTTCTTCCTCACCATTAGAGCCCGAGAGATTGAGAGGCTTAGTTTAATCTGTGGTCTAGCTTAAGTATATACATCTGCAATGTTTCTAGAAGGAATGAACTTAATTTTAGAAAGATATCATTAAAGCATCTTAATTGGGGCCATACTCTAGAATCAAAATGTCTTCATAGTTGACTATCAATGCTACATACTTGTTCAGTTGTTGACCAAATTAGCTACTTTGTATGACTACTGACATTTTTTTGCATCTCTTAGGCAATTTGTAAGTCGTGCATGTCGTTTTCAAACTATCTTCTAATTCCCTTGCTTAAAAGGAAAGCAAGTCTCACTCATTATTTTATCTTAGGGAAAGGGTTTCGAGGGTCACTTCCCACCTATTCATTTACCTATACTCTACAAGTGACTTCCTAAACTACCGGGACTCCACCCATTAGTGAAAGTCCGTGAAGAGCAAGGATCCTTAGCTGTGGTGACAATGGGCTAAGCCTCCATCGTTTCCCTTATCCTAGCAGTCGCCCTCTTAGGAACCCCTTTTAGATCCACTACTAGTTTGAGTGGTAACAAGTTGTTTACAATTCCATTTGGGAACAACTCTTTGGTATGCCCACTTTTTCCATACTACAGGTCCAAGATGAGAAGTCTAGGGCTATGTAGGCTGCCCTTCTTCTCACTGAATCAATCCTCTACAATATAGTGAACTAGGGCTAGTTGGTTGGCCCACTTGACTGTTACTTTAGTCCTTCAAAGTATGCACATCCTTAGGCCCTATACACCTGCTCTTCTACCAATTTTGTTGTCCTTCACCAGAACAAGAGTCAGGGCTCTTCTTTGATAGTAACCTAACAACCCTCCAAATGTACTTGTCCTACCATCAATCTGCCCAACCGCAGTCAATTCTTTCTACTGATCTAAGGCCCACAATATTGTCTTCAGCTAGGGCTCTTCAAATCTGCCACCTAACAATGGTTTGAGTCCTCTCAAGATCACTATTCTTGTGTATCGACAATTTGATCTTTGTTTTCCAATCTATGAACAAATATGAACTACTCCTCTTATCATACTTCTAACAATCTGTAGATGACTGAACTAGGGTAAAAAATTAGCCACTAACAGTCCATTTACTAATTTCCTATAGGTTTCTTCAGATCTTTGTCTAAAACTCTATGGAAACTCCACCAAAATAAACTCCTCTGCATGTCAATCCATTCTTCATATGGCACATTTCTTTTGCATGCTCAATCTTCTCCTTAGGTTCCATCCTCCTTTGGATTTGTTGTCTCCACACATACTGAATCTGCAAACCGTCTTCTAGATCTGCGGTCTTTATTGCAGAAATAAACCTCGCTCTAAGGGTCACAACCCATCTTCTTCTACGCAAATTTTCCACAGTCTTAGGGTCATACCTTATGAACTAAACATCCTAGGAAACTGTCCTAACTAAGGCATTATACTTATGTACTTCTAATTGTTGTAAAACAAACCCTATCCACACATAGAAAAAACACGACTCTTGCCTCCATAAGGGACTCGACCTAGCTCATATGGATCCATATATTCTGGGCATTTCTTTGACTGAATATTGACATGAACTTGAAATCTCAATGTTGACCCTCAAACTAGGGTTAACTCAGTCAATATTATGCCTACATCGACTTCTGTTATGGCTCTAAATTACAGTGCAAGCCCTCCTCCATTTATGTTGGTCTTTATCATAGACCTTGCGGCCTACTAACCACCACAAGGCAAGATGGTATCAACCCTCTCTTCTATTTCATGTAGAAAATCTAACCAACGAGATTCAATCTAATCTTTTAATCATGTACTAAAACAAGATACCAAATCCTTCCTACAATTTGTGGAAACAAAACACAATCACACAATCACATATAAGTAAGAGAAACAAGTTATCAATCGCACAACACAAGATGTATCTGGGGAAGCAACTACTCAAAACCCTCTATCTCTATTTTGTATTAAGTCAAGGAATCATGAAACAATATAATGCTTAATCTCTCTTGAGATTCTCCAGCACTCTGCCAATTGTCTCCTGCTGATCTAAGAAAAATCGGTCTAGTACTTAGCCAATTCTCAGCCTTCCTTCAACCTTCCTTGCTCATGCAATTCCAATGGAATTATCTCCATATTAATTAGGAAAATCAACCTTCCTTGATTGCGCAATCCATCATGGCATCCCAATGACTTTATAATTGCACATGGGAAATTTTCTATAAATACAACTGATAGTTATGTTCCTCTGAACTGTGTTACAATAAGGATCAAGGGTCTTTTTATTATTTAAAATAGGATAAAACCCTAAACAACTAAAACCCTAACCTGAGGAGATGTAACACCAAGAGTTTGTGGGCCCTGTTGGGGTTAGTTGGGCAGCCAACTTCTCAGGGTCGTAACTTGGTCATATGATCTTCGTTTGACGCACATGATACCTCGTTAGAAAGATCTCTCCGAGGACTACAAATACTAATATTATTTCTATGAAATTTCCAAACCTTTAATGCCCAAAAGACATTGTTTGGGGCCTCAAAACAGCTCCGAAAATTCAAGACCCGAAAAACTGACAAAAATAGTAAATTGTGCTATAATTAAGGAAGCTGAAAAACTGAAAGAGACAATGACGAGGGCCCAAGTGGAATAGGCGGGTGGCCACCAATATCCACCTCGATCACCTTAAATCAAATTTCTTGAGCTAACTCAATCATCATGACTTAGTTAATTGATAGAATTTGCTATGAGATGAAATTACAATTTATTGTCCAATTTATTTAAGGGAAAAATAAATTAGACGCCTCACTTTCCTCACTCCTGGTACATCAAAATTCCTCACCAGTGTGGGTGCATTTTTTGTTTCCTTTCTATTCGCCAATTTCACTGTTTCTTGTTGCAAATTTCAACACTCCCTCTCAACAAGAAAGGAATTCAATCTATCCCCATCCGGTACCTTTGGAATGTTCTGCATGCTACACTTCTCTAGTGTTGTTTACACCTGCAAATCCTGAAACTGAATAGCCTATGAACAAATGAATCAGTATAATGCATCTATCATCAGAGTCTTCTGACTGCTGCTAGCTACTACACCTGTCTAGTACCAGATTCTCTGCACTGCTGCTGACATCTACATCCGTGCCCTTTGAACTGTTGCTAACTCTAATTGTGCTCCAGTATTTGACATCTGTCACTCTGATTTTTGTCTTGCTGACATCTGACTACATCAATCTAACTGATTCTTCCTACTACTACTGTACTGTGGGCTCCTCGTAGCCAGGTTCGATCCATGAGACATGTCATCTCAATGGACCTTGCCCAAATTTATTATCTTGGGATTATGTCTACACATAACCCCACCTTACACCTCGAGGTATGGCTGCTCCCTCTTCCCATCTGGCTCAAAATTTCCCCCTCATGGAGGTCTATGCTTGAGTGGACGCTTCCACTTGGTCTCCTCTCTGCTTCTCCAATTATGGCAGCTACTCCACAACCTTCTGAGACTGCTTCTCATGAGGATGCATGTTGAGAGGTAATTTATGCTCCCTCTAAACCACCAAGTCTCTAACTTCTGCCTTTCTTCTCAAAGTTACAAACTTACCGCCCAAAAAATTCATACTGTGATACCATGTACAAAATCTAACCAACGAGATTCAATCTGATCTTGTAATCTACTAAAACAAGATACTTAATCCTTCCTACAATTTACGGAAACAAAAAACGATCGCACAATCACATATAATTAAGAGAAATAAATTATCAATCGCACAACAACATGATGTGTTTGGGGAAAGCAACTAATCAAAACCCCTCTATCTTTATTGTGTATTAAGTCAAGGAATCATGAAACAATACAATGCTTAATCTCTCATGAGATTCTCCAACACTCTGTCAATTGTCTCCTGTTGATCTAGGCAAACTCAGTCTAGTACTTAGCCAATTCTCATCCTTACTTCAGCCTTCCCTGCTCATGCAATTCCTAAGGAATTAACTCCTTATTAATTAGGAAAATTAGTCTTCCTTGATTGCGCAATCCATCATGGCACCCCAATGACTTTATAATTTCACATGGGAAATTTTCTCTAAATACAACTGATAGTTATGTTCCCTTTAACCTCTGTCTCAACTGGGTATTCCTCGAAACTGACATGCATGCAACTATTAATAGCGAATTATCAGTTATCTGATTGATCACTTATTGTGAATTAAATCTAATTTAATTCGTTGGACCTCTCACTAGCTCATCACTCAGTTAGAACTAGTTAAACTGATTTTAACTCATTTAATTGAGTTAATTACACTTTCACCCCACTAATGCATCAACTTCAACTGGACCCCAAAAATATTAGAATCCCTCTAGATGCCTCATATTAAACCCTCAACTCGAATTTCTTGAGCTAACTTAGTCATCATGACTTAATTAACTGACACAAGTTGTTATGAGATGAAATTACAATTTATTGTTCAATTTATTTAAGGGAAAAATAAATTAGATGCCCCACATTCCTCACTCCTGGTGCATCAAAATTCCTCACCAGTGTGGGTGCATTTTTTTTGTTCTTTATGGTTTCCAATCTCATTGTTTCTTGTCGTAAATTTCAACATTTCAGAATTTGATATGGCCTTCACACAAAGACACCGTTGAAATCACATGCCCAGATTCTCATGAGAAACCTCTCTTAATCTTGATCTGCCAGAAGAGAACCAACAATATGCCATCCTACTTCCTAGTGCAAACTGACCATTAAGGCATGCAACATTCTTCTGAACCCTCACATGATGATCTTGCTCTTGGAGGATGATCATGACCTCCCTTTAGCAACCCTTACTCGGCCCTCGTACTCGACCTACTTTAGGACTACATCTCTCTTCACCCCCTTGATGTGCTAGATAGTGGGAATACATGTCAAACATGCTAAGATGTGCCAAGTTATAAGGCATGCCAAGATGTGCAGGGGTGTGTCAATGCGTTTCAGGGACTGTCAAGACAACAAAAGGGAGAAAAAATTTAAACTACAAGGAAATGAACACATAAGAGGGTTAATAATTCATCAATTTACCTTTTCCAAGAGGGGCATGCTAGGCACACCAACACTAGGCGGCAATAGGTGCCAAGTGCAAAGTCTTAGTGCATTCGAAGTGCCAAGTATTCCTTAGTTGCTTCTCACCTACTTTCCAACAATTGATCTTCACAAATAAATTTAATATTAAACCATGCTAAATCGTACCAAGGCATCTCAACGTATTCCATACATGCTAAGACTTTCCAAGTGCCAACACGTGCCAAGTGCCAATATGTGTCAGGGACTAGTGTTATGCATGTGATGAAGTGGAAGGGAATGTTGAAGAGTGCTAAGGTGTGCCAGAGAGTGATAATGCATGTTGATGAGTGTTAAGGAGTACTAGGAAAAAACATTGAGGGAGCACTAAGTAAAAATTCATGGAAGTTAATGAATATGAGGAACGTGTACTGCCAAAGACTAGTGTTAATGGTCAGTGTTAGTTGTCATGCCAAGGAGGGAGTGACAAGGTATGATAAACATTGGTAAGGCATGCTATGGAATATCAAGTCATGTTAAGAATTCCCAAAGTGTGCTTGGGAGTTCCAAGGTGTGCTAATTATATCATGTGCCAATTAATAGTGCCAAGATATGCCAATACATGCTAGGTGCTAAGGATGTCGCACAGGGTGCCAGGGTATGTCAATATGTGTCAAGGCAACAAAAGGAAGAACCAATAAGAGGGTTAATAAGTTAGGACTTTATCTTTTTGAAAAGGGGCATTCTAGGCACACTAATAATAGGTCCCAATACATGCCAAGTGGCATTGTGTGCCAAGTTCTAATGTATGTCAATGCATTCAACCAAGGTGTTCCAGGGCATGCTAGGGACTATATGCAGCATGCCAACACATGCTAGGAGAGTTCCATGATGTGCTAGAGCATGCCACCATGTGCTTGGGCGTCAGTGTCATCACAAGATGTTCTAGGTACAAATATGTTCCAAGACATGTGGGGTGCTAAGAAATCTTAGTGTGTGCCAAAGCACTAATTTAAGGTGTGCCCAGATTGTTGAGGATTGTTAGGTCTTTCTCATTAATAGAATTGTCAGAGCTCGATTATGTATTAAATAATATATTTCCTACACACAATAGTGGAACTTTATCTAAATGGATTTTGCTAGATAATTAACTTAATAGATATGAATCATGTGTTGACTCATAGGAAATCTCTATTCGACTAATCATTACTTAAGGGAAATGATATACACTTATTACTTCTTAAAAAATTGACTGACCCTAACCACTATGGCCTTGGACATATTATAAAAAATTCTCCACAATAATGGTATTAAATCATTATCTTTTGACAAAAAATATATTAACAGGCATATAGCATCATCAAAAACTCATTGGAATGATCAATGATGACAGACATTTTTTTATCGTCACCAAAAGTAACAAAAAGAGCATTGGTGAGGGTCATTAAAAGTTCGTCACTAGAAGTGTCATGAAAGAGAGAATTAGTGATGGGCCTTTAACGACCCTCACCAAAAGTGAAATGTCTTTGGTGACGGACCATAAAGGACCATCACTATATACACTTACAATGACGGTTTTAGTGATCAATGATGACGGACATTTTTTGACCGTCACCAAAAGTAACAAAAAGAGCATTGGTGAGGGTCATTAAAATTTCGTCACTAGAAGTGTCACCAAAGAGAGAATTAGTGATGGGCCTTTAACGACCCTCACTAAAAGTGTCATTGAAAATGTCTTTGGTGACGGACCAGAAAGGACCATCACTATATACACTTACAGTGACAGTTTTTTAATGATCATCACCATATGTGACATTGGTGATGGACCTTAAAGGTCCGTCACAAACATGACCCTCACCAATGTGCTTTTTTCTTGTAGTGTTTTACAGGTAATGATGATTACCTTGTTGAAAATTTTAAAAAGGTCATGAAAGAAGAATTTAAAATGAGTGATATGGGTTTGCTGAAATACTTCTTAGGAATAGAAGTAGAGAAAAATGAAAATTGGATTTTTATCTCAAAATCTAAGTATGTTAATGAGGTTTTGGAATGATTTAACATGCAGGATTACAAGGCAGCAATAACACCCACAGTGATGGGATTAAAACTCAGCAAAGAGGACAGTAGTAAGGATTTTGATCCTAGTTTATACAAGAGCATAGTTGGCAACCTCATGTATTTGACTGCAACTAGGGTGGATATAATGGATGATGTTATTTTTATTTCCATATTCTGTTGAAAATGCAGCAAGATGATGGAGCTTAGTGAAATGAAGTCGCCTTCACTAAGTGGGCCCGCAGGCAAATTTTGGCGCAAAGTCTATTTTTAGACTATGTCTATTTTTAGACATATGGAGCATGGTCCAGGGGTTGCAGTATGCTATTCTTGGAGTATTGGTCATGTTGGTAAAAATAGATGGAACTCTATTTTTAGACATATAGGTCGAAGTCTATTTTTAGACTGCCTATCCTAAAAATAGGGAAGTCAAATATTAATTACCCTTAATAATATTTGGACTCTAAACTTCAGTTTACTCTCTTGGAGCACTTCAGTTCGAGCTACAGAAGTGGCTCATGAATCTGACAGAGGAATTACACTATTCCTAGGGGTTTGGTGAGCTCATGCATGGTTGACTTCAGTTAGGACTTCAGTGGCAGAAGTTTGGTGGACTTGATGAGACAGTTGGTGGAGTTGTGTTCGGTTTAACTTAGTTGAACTAGTTGAGATTAGTTTAACTAGCTAATCAACTAGTAATGAGTGGAGTGAATTAAATATTATTTAATTCACTAATTAGTAACTCATTATTGAGCTCAAGAACACATCAGTTCACTACAGTGCATGGACAGTTCAGTGGAGACCAGTGAAAGAGGTAGATGAAAGGGTTGAGATAGCTATCAGTTGTGACATCAGTTGTGCATGAGATTTGCACCACACATGGAGGAATTGCCCATGATGATTGCGCAGTCAAGCCAAGGAGATTCAAACTTTGGATCTCTTATTAGACCAGCCTTGATTGCGCAATAGAGGCAGGAAATTAGTGGATGTGTTTTGAACCTGTGCCTTGTTCAAAACCAAGCTAGTTTGTGTGTAACTTCATGAGATAGTACTGAATACTTGTGAGGAGTATTGTACTGAGTTTGTTACATTTTTTCTCCATTATAATATACACAATAGCTGTGGGGTTTTCAGCTATAATCTTTCCCCATACATACTGTGTAATGTGTGTGATGTTTTTATGATCTTTTGATCGCATACCGCTTGTTTTATTTCCGCATGTGTGATGATCTGAGTGGAAGAGATTATGTGTTGCATATGAATTCGAATTGATATGTGATCAGGATAATCTCGGTGGATAAATATTATTTATTCAGCAAATTTCTACATGGTATCGGAGCTATTGAAGCAGAGATTGATCATCATAGTGATTACAAACTTATTTCGGTAGACAGAGTCTGCATGCGGGCCAGGTAGCCTCTGGATCCATCCTTTCCTTTGAAAGGTGATACATCCAGTAAACGCCCCTGCAGTCGATCTCTGTGCTAGAAATAATTTGTTCTCACAGATCAAGAGCGGTTGAGCTTTGAGTTGGAATTCGAATTTTGCAGCAGTTTTGTTTTCTTGGTGCCGGAGTTGAAAATGTCTTTCAACGGTTTGCGACTCGAATATGCTCTTGAAGGAAGTTCGAATTATGTTGCATGGAAGGATCGCATGGAGGAAGTATTATAAGATAATGGACTGAAGGAGTTCGTGGATACGGATGTCCAAAAGCCCACTGATCCTGCTGAAGTCGAAGCTTGGCAAAAGAAGATGGCGAAATGTCGAAGGATCCTGTTGGAGGGCGTCAAGGATCATATTGTATCCAACCTGCATGGAAAGGCTTCTCCATATTTAATGTGGAAAGCTTTGACGGATCTATTCCAGAGTAAGAGTGACCAAAGGAAGCTGGTGCTCAAAGATAAGCTTAGAAACATCAAGATGGAGAAAGGCGACAGTATCGCCAAATACCTCACGAAGTTCACTCAATGCAGAGATGAGCTGGGAAGTGTGGGGGTGACTGTCGAAGATGAGGACATGGTCGACCTGGATCTCCTTGGTCTTCCGAAGGCTTGGCATTCATATCAAGATAGTGTCAATGGTCGGGAGAAGTTTCCGGGATGGGAGCGCCTTTGGGCGGATCTCATGCAGGAGGAGATAAGGAGGACTACCAGGGACGGATCTTCATCAAAGGGAGCTGATGAAGAAAATTGCACTTTGGATGCCAAAGCAAAGAAGGGGAAGGGTAAGAAAACTTCTCATTCCAGTGCAAAGGGCAAGAAGCAATACATGGCGAAAGTGAATTGTTTTCACTGCCATGATCACGGACATTATGCTACCAATTGTCCGAAGAAGAAGAAAAACAAGCAAGCGGGAAGATCTGCAGATGGAGAGGCTTTGGCTTCGCAGTTCGAGCTTGACTTTTAACTGATCACATGCTTGGTTTCAAGTGTGATGGGATCGGTGTGGTTCTTGGACAGCGGTGTGTCATTTCACATGATGGGAGATTGAGATTTGTTCTCAGATCTAGAGGACAAAGATCTGGGTGTGCACATCGAGATGGGCGATGATGGTAGGTACAGTGCGACTGGTATCGGTACCATATCCTTTCAGAGGGAGTTTGGTAAACCGTTCGTGTTGAAGGATGTCATGCATGTACCTGGATTGAAGAAGAACTTGATCTCTGTGGCGATGTTGGAAGATAAGGGGTATGATGTGGTCTTCAGCGAAGGAAAGGCCTTCCTGCGCAGTAAGACTACTGGAGAGACCCGGAAGATAGGGGTTCGAACCAAGAACCTTTATCAGTTGCAAGTAGATGGCTGCGCAGCAATGGCATGCAAGGTGGGAGACGTGGTGAGCCGGGATGATGAGGGTGAACTGTGGCACAGGAGATTGGGCCACCTTCACCATGGAGCTTTGAAGATCCTGCAGCAGATTTCTACTGGGCTTCCTAAGGGCACTCTTGCGCAGTCAGATCAGTGCAAGGGGTGTACTTTAGGGAAGTATGTGAAAGCCACCTTTCACGAGAAGGATAGTCGCGCCACGACGATCCTTGAGAGAGTTCACACAGACGTGTGTGGTCCTTTCTCAGTTGCTTCGACAGCAAAGCACAAGTACTACGTGATATTTGTTGATGATTTCTCTCGAAAGTGTTGGATCTTCTTCATGCAGAAGATGAGTGATACATTCGCGAAGTTCTGTGAGTTTAAGGCACTAGTCGAGAAGGAGTCGGGGAAGAAGGTGATTTCTCTACGGAGTGACAATGGTGGTGAATTCATCTCGGCTGAATTCAAGGAGTTCTACAGCACAGAAGGGATTCGGAGAGAGCTCATCGCACCCCATAACCCACAGCAGAACAGGGTGGCTGAGCGGAAGAACAGAACGATCGTGGGTGTTGCACGGGCGATGTTACATGATCAAGGCCTACCCCTTCACTTGTGGGCTGAGGCATGCAATACAGCAGTGTATGTGTAGAACCGTTGTCCTCACAAGGTTCTTGGCATGAGTACACCGGAGGAGGCTTATTCTGGTAAGAGACCTGAAATTTCTCATTTGAGAATTTGTGGCTCACTTGTCTACATGCATGTGACGAAGGATGCCAGAAAGAAGCTGGATCCAACCGCAAAGGTTGGAATATTTGTGGGGTACACTGATACACCCCACAACTATCGGGTGTATTTGTCAGACAGTCGAAAGACTGTTGTGCGACGGGATATCAAGTTTCAGGAGGAGAAAGCCATGCAGTGTTCGCTTGAGAGGAAGCTACACTTGCATGCAGATGAGGAGCTGTTAGTTCCTACGGAGGAGCTTCCGGATGTGGATCAGCCACAAGAGGAAGTTCAGGAGGTGGAAGAAACCACCCATGCAGCGCCAACCATTAGAGGTCGCATGCGCACTATAGAAGCTGAGCGACTGGCTCGAGATGCAGAGAAGGTTGTAGGACCACCTACAGCACAGCGCAGACAGAGGCAGTCACCGGATCGGTACAATGGATACATGGCTCTTGTGAGTCAATGTGTCGTGATGGAGCTATCCTCTTTTGAGGAAGCTATGGAGGAACCCGCATGGGTTGATGCCATGATCGAAGAATATGATTCGATTGTCAAAAATAGTGCATGGGAGATTGTCCCAAGACCGGAGGGGAAATTAGTGGTGGGTTCGCGATGGATCTACAAAGTGAAGTAGGCGGCTGACGGGAGTGTGGAGAAGTATAAGGCGAGATTTGTCGCCCGTGGCTTCTCACAGATCGAGGGGATCGATTATGAGGATACTTTTGCACCTGTCGCAAGGTACTCTTCCATACAGACGATCCTTGCTCTCTCAGTGCAGATGGGATGGCACATCCATCAGATGGATGTGAAGACTGTGTTCCTCAATGGAGTCATTGAAGAGGAGGTGTACATAGAGCAGCCTGAAGGTTTCGAGATCTTCAGCAGTGAGTCGCATGTGTGTCGACTCAAGAGAGCACTGTACGGGCTGAAGCAAGCACCTCATGCTTGGTACACTCGCATAGACAGCTATTTCACCGGGCTTGGATTCTCCAAGAGTGAGGCGGATCCTAACCTGTACCAGATTGTGGTGGAGGGGAAGCTGTTGATCATCGTACTATATGTAGATGATCTAATTTTGACTGGCGATGAGCAGTTGATACTTTCATGCAAGGAGGATCTTGCACGAGAGTTTGAGATGAAGGACTTGGGCATCCTTCATTATTTCCTGGGATTGGAGATTTGGCAGCGCAGCGGAGGACTGTTTGTTTCTCAGGGCAAGTATGCTCGGGAGATTCTGGAGAGGTTCAACATGCAAGGCTACAAGCCTATTGACACTCCTCTTCCTGGTGGTTGGAGGAAGGAGGATGCTACTTCAGCGGAGGTAGTGGATGCCACTGTCTATCGACAGTTGGTGGGGTCGCTTATGTATGTGGTCAATACACGACCTGATATATGCTATGCAGTTAACCAGCTTTCACAAGCTATGGTTAAGCCTACCAAGCTCTTTTGGAAGGCAGGCAAGCATGTATTGCGTTATATTAGTGGCACATCGGGATATGGTCTATGGTACAGACAGGAGGATGGAGCGAAGCTTTCTGGCTTCACTGATGCAGATTGGGCAAGGAGCCCAACGGACCGTAAGAGCACATCTGGAGGGATTTTTAGCATTGGGTCGACAGCAGTTTCCTGGTACAGCAGGAAGCAGAGATCCGTGGCACTTAGTTCAGCAGAGGCCGAGTACATGGAAGCAAGCTTGGCTGCATGCGAGGTTATTTGGATGAGGAAGATCCTCGTTGGATTGTTCGGGTTGCATTTGGAGCCTACAGTGATTTACTGTGATAACCAGAGTTGCATTAAACTCTCGGCTAATCCATTATTTCATGATAGATCCAAACACATCGACATCAGGTACCATCATATCAGAGATTGTGTTCAGCGGAGAATCATGATGCTTTCATATGTTCCCACGGAGGATCGGGATGCCGACATCCTGACGAAGGCGCTCACCAGGAGCAAGTTCGAATTCCACAGAGGCAGGATAGGGGTTGCAGATAATCCATATCTTGCTGAGAGAGAGTGTTGAAAATGCAGCAAGATGATGGAGCTTAGTGAAATGAAGTCGCCTTCACTAAGTGGGCCCGCAGGCAAATTCTGGCGCAAAGTCTATTTTTAGACTATGTCTATTTTTAGACATATGGAGCATGGTCCGGGGGTTGCAGTATGTTATTCTTGGAGTATTGGTCATGTTGGTAAAAATAGATGGACCTCTATTTTTGGACCTATAGGTCGAAGTCTATTTTTAGACTGCTTATCCTAAAAATAGGGAAGTCAAATATTATTTACCCTTAATAATATTTGGACTCTAAACTTCAGTTTACTCTCTTGGAGCACTTCAGTTCGAGCCTTGGAAGTGGCTCATGCATCTGACAGAGGAATTACGCTATTCCTAGGGGTTTGGTGAGCTCATGCACGGTTGACTTCAGTTAGGACTTCAGTGGCAGAAGTTTGGTGGAGTTGATGAGACAGTTGGTGGAGTTGTGTTCGGTTTAACTTAGTTGAACTAGTTGAGATTAGTTTAACTAGCTAATCAACTAGTAATGAGTGGATTGAATTAAATATTATTTAATTCATTAATTAGTAACTCATTATTCAACTCAAGAACACATCAGTTCACTACAGTGCATGGACAGTTCAGTGGAGACTAGTGAAAGAGGTAGATGAAAGGGTGAGTACAACTATCAGTTGTGACATCAGTTGTGCATGAGATTTGCACCACACTTGGAGGAAATTTCCCATGATGATTGCGCTGTCAAGCCAAGGAGATTCGAACCTTGGATCTCTATTTAGACAAGCCATGATTGCGCAATAGAGGCAGGCAATTAGTGGATGTGTTTTGAACCCGTGACTTGTTCAAAACCAAGCTAGTTGTGTGTAACTTCATGAGATAGTACTGAGTACTTGTGAGGAGTATTGTACTGAGTTTGTTACATGTTTTCTCCATTATAATATACACAATAGCTGCGGGGTTTTCAGCTATAAGCTTTCCCCATACATACTGTGTAATGTGTGTGATGTTTTTATGATCTTTTGATCGCATACCGCTTGTCTTATTTCCACATGTGTGATGATCTCAGTGGAAGAGATTATGTGTTGCATATGAGTTCGAATTGATATGTGATCAGGATAATCTCGGTGGATAAATCTTCTTTATTCAGCAAATTTATACATATTCATGGAGAGGCGAAAAGAAGCACATTGGCAGGCAACAAAGATAATTCTGAGGTATGTTAAGGGAACAAAAAGGTATGGAATTCTATATACTACTTCAGAATGTTTAGATTTAATTGGATACACTAACAGTGATTAGGCTAGAAGTGTAGATGATCGGAAAAGCACATCTGGTTATGGTTTTCACATGGGTTCAGGAGCCATTTCATGGGCTTCTAAAAAACAACCTATTGTAGCATTGTCTACAACAAAGGCAAAATATGTGGCAGCTACAGCAGTAGCGTGTCAAGCAATTTGGATGAGAAGGATACTAAGAATTTTATGTCAATAACATGTAAAAGGGACAATGATTTATTGTGACAATAGCTCAACTATTGCATTATCAAAGAATTATGTGTTTCACAAGAGAACGAAACACATTGACACAAAGTTTCACTACATCAAAGAATTGGTAAACAATGGAGAAATTGTTTTAGAACACTGCAGAACTCAGGAGTAGTTTGCAAACATTCTGACCAAGCCATTGGGGCAGAAGAGTTTTGAGTTTTTAAGGAAATGTCTAGGTATGACTGAAAACCCAGCAGTTGAACTTAAGGGGGAGTTTTGAAATGATAATTTCAACTGCACAGGTACTCCAGCCGCTTTCCAAATATGTTTGAAGAATTTATGACTGCAGTCGCTTTCCAAATCTGCTGAACAGTCAATTTTTCTGTTAAGAACCCTTATAGTCCTTTGCAGTTTTAAAAAAAGAGCCTCTGTACATTAAAGAACAGAGCTTTCATGTTTAAAAGAAAACAAAGCTTTTTCATTTGTGTTTGAATGTAAGAGATTATTTTAGTTTGAAGAACGTGGTCCCACAGACCACAGACCAGTCAGCAGACATGTGGAGGAATTTGATTCGAGTGGGTTTTTATTTGGCCCGTTTGCATTGTTGAATTACGGACCCAAAACTTTATACACCGCACCCTATGGAACTTTTCATGTCACAAATCCTGCTTGCATCAGCAACTAAATTTCGGATGCGATATGAGTTTATAGACCAGATTTTATAATTGATCGCATGCACAAAAGGTGACGTCACGTCATCCCATTTGTAACGCGATTTGCTCATTGCAATTTGGTTTAAACAGGTTTGAAGTCCGACGGAATAAGTTTTATTAAAGTTTTGTTTTTATTAACGTTTTGTTATATGTTGTGTATCACGCAAAAAAAAAAGGTTTTTAACCTTTGAGTTATATATGTTTTAACATATGTCATCTATTATATGCGCTTTGTAATGGTGGGCCCGAAAAGGGTGACATAGTTTTAAGTTTTAGTTTTTATTTCTTATATAGTTGTTTTATTAAAACTTGCTGTGGCATATAAAGTGCATTGTAACAAATGAAAAGTATATTGTTTATATACACAGAACAAAATTGAAAAGCACAGCAGTGCAAAATTGTAATACACAGCAGTGTAGTTTTTAGAAAAGACAGAGTGTATTTTGTTTTTAGACAGAGAGATGGGGAGTGTTTTTTTTTGTGTGAGACAAAGTGAAGTTTTTGGAACTGTGTTTTGCAGCAGTCCAACTTGTAATCCCTCTAAGGAGGAAGTTTTTTGTAACAGTGTTTTGTTTATGAAATAGAAGTTTTTTCAAAGTGTTGAAACTCTATCTCCTGAAGCAAAATTTTTAAATTTCTGTGTGTTAAGTAGGAGTATTATTCTCTCTATGTTTTTTTCTGGAATTCTCAGAAATTCCAACAATTTGAAGACAATCTATTTGGTTCGTCAAAATTCTAACATTCAAGGTGCAGGAATTGCGATGTTTGGCGTGCTAATTGCCATAGGAATTGCGACATTGTGGATGTAGGAATTGCAGTGTTATGGGTGTAGTAATTGTGACATTATGAGCATAGGAATTGCAGTGTCATGGGTGTAGGAATTCCAATATTGTGGGCGTAGGAATTGCGATGTTGTGGGTGTAGGAATTGCGATGTTAGGTGTGGGAATTACGACGTGTTTTGGCATAGGAATTACGACATCGGGCATGGGAATTGTTACTTTGATTATGTAGGAATTGCTTCATAACACGTGGGAATTGTAACGTTTATGCATGGGAATCTTGACATTGAGGTGTAGGAATTGTGACGGTTAGTGGTGGGAAAACAACTTGCACAATGCAAGTTATGTACATATTTACAAGACTTATCAAGGTCAATTCAAAATTTTATGAACCCTATTATTATAGGACCCTAACAGCTTGTTGTGGAAGAGGATGAAGATGAAGGTGAGGATGGAGGTGAATATGATGGTAGAGAAGAGGGTGGTTTATCACCATTTCCTTTTGAAGTCCTGCCATCATCTCCTCCTTTTCCTCCAGAAGAACCATATCCTATTGAAGGCTTGGAACTCTCACCTTGCAATCTTGAATTTCTCTCTTCATAGAGAACTTTCACAGTTTCAGTCTTGTCAAAGAATATTTTTTTGAAATCTTTCTAATCCTATGACATATTATAAGGCTCCCCTTCATGTGACATACTTGATGAACCTTCAACTTCATTTTGAGGTAGAATTTGTGGTGGATATTGTGGAAAACTTTCTATGCTTGTCCTTGACCTAACTTGAGGAGTTGCAATCACAATATTTCCTTCTCCTCTCTTGAGATAACCTTGTAAGCATCACATACACTTGAAAACAATTAAATCCTCACAACAAGAAATAAAACCAGTGCTCTGATACCAAACTTGATGTGAAAATTTATGTGCTTGAGGATGGTACAAATTGCAAGTAAATTGAATGATTTTTTGAGGTACTTAGGTTAAATTATTTAACACATTGAAACATGAATTTAACTCGTAAATTGTAGAAATAATAGAGAAACAAAGCCATAACAGTAACCACAAAACAACAAGTGATGAAGGAGTTCACCCCTCCTGGGCTACATCTCCTAGTCCAACTTCCAATGCTTGACCCTCTTTCATTATGCTCAAAACATGGTGATTAAAAAGAGTCACAATGCTCAAATGGCTTCAAAACCTACTTCAACAACTTCAGAGCTATCAAAAATATCTGTCTAGCCTCTTTTTGCTCCAAAAAAGACCAAAAACTGAGAAAGTTATGCCTCTTTCTCTCTTTCACTAAATTTTGTAGCTAAACTGGTCATGATTTGGCCCAAACCTAGCACGAGCATCCCAAGCATGAAAACTACCTTCCTAACATGGCATGATTCTCGCTTGGTGGACGAATTTGTAGGACTGATAATTTGGCCATTAAGGCCCCTGAAGTCCACGCACACCTGGTGATATTGGGGTTCATAGGACATGGGGTTGGCCCCCTCCATTGGCGTTCTACTTGACGGTCACATTTGGCGGACTGTGGCATTCATATGATGTGTTTAGGCTTGGCGGTTTTGGAGGTAGACAATTTGCTGGCGGTGACGGTTATCTGGCGACGGTTTGGGGTTGTGGTATCACATGCGATGGTCGATGTTTATGGTAACCACCACGGGGCGGGCTAGTTTTTAGCCCCCAACCCCCATGCTCGCAGTCCCATGGCACGGGGATGGCCAGGGGCTAGGCCCTAGCCTAGCCTTCCCCCAAAATGTATCAACATATAAATGTTAAATATGGTTTTAACCCATACATTGTTAAGAACTGCATCGTGGTATGACAATAACTACAGTGGTTTTTTGGGCGAAGGTCACATGGTTTGAACCCCGTCGACTTCACCTTAGCCCTTTAATAAATTTTAGTTGCCACCGAGGTGCCACATGGCAGCCTCTGGCTGGGCCATGTGGGGACCTCCGGTTGGTCCACATGGATTATGGCATTTATTGACACTTTGTCCATAATCATTATTCTTGCAGTAAAAGTAAATCTAGTGGCATTTAGATTTGCTCACTTTCCGGGTTTTATCTCTCTTTTTTCTTTTGGGGTTTATATTTTTCTAAGTCCTTTGATTTTTTTTTTAGGAATTTTAACCCTCTTTTTTATTTTTTATTATTTTTCATTTTTTCAAAATTTGGGAAAACAACTTGTAGAACGCAAGATATGTACATATCTATAAGACTTATCAAAGTCAATTCAAAATTTTATAAACCCTATTATTATAGGACCCTAACAGTGGCTCCACATGGGGGTGACATTTCCTGGTGAAATATCAAGAATTCTAAGATTTAGTAGCCTTTGAAATTTGACTGAGATAACCCTGTAAATGTCTCCTGATATCTGCAACTTATTCATATTTATGATATTTACTTCTCAAAGCTTAGAGCCTTCTCTTCGAGCTTCAACTTTGCTAAGGAAACATCCAATCCAATCTAAACTTTGCAATGTATATGTACAATGATCAAAGTGAATAAAATATGACTATTGGTTAACTCAGGTGAGTAGTAGTGCTTCAACATTCTGCCATTAACTAGTCCTTCTTGCAGATCTGTTCCATCCAATTCTTTCAAAAAGAAAGCATTATTACCTTTATATCTGTAAATTACATAAGTCCCTTTCCATAGAAAATCAAATTTCCCATGTTTTCCTTTGTCTTATCTTCTGGAATCCCATTTTAACACTTTATCTCCTATGTAAAAATCATTCTCTTTAGTCTTTTTATCATAGATTTTCTTGATCTTATCCTGAATGACTTGAGATTTGACATAAAATTCTTCCCTTGTTTGTTGCAAGTGAATAGTTTGATTTATCCTTATTTGGATGTCATTAGTTTCAACCTGTAATTCTTGGATCATTTTCATCA
The DNA here is from genome assembly GCA_034641835.2 of Pinus albicaulis. Taxonomy (NCBI): domain Eukaryota; kingdom Viridiplantae; phylum Streptophyta; class Pinopsida; order Pinales; family Pinaceae; genus Pinus; species Pinus albicaulis. The sequence continues at coordinate 1,723,573,517 of CM076580.1, forward strand.
CTGGTACACCTAAGGAGGAAGTAAAAACATCATCCATTCCATAAACTAGTTGGTAAGGTGAAGTACCAATGGATTCCTTAGTAGTAAGTCTAGCTGCCCATAAGGCATTGACTAACTTCTTATGCCAAGTCTTTTTATTATCTTCAAATAAATTTTTGATGATATTTACTAGGCTTTTGTTGGAGGATTCAGCTAGGCCATTACCTTGGGGGTAATATGCAGTAGAGTGGCCTAGGGTAAAATGGTATTTGTGGCAAAATTCAATTATTTTCTTAGATTTGAATGTTGTTGCATTATCAATAATTATCTTTTGAGGGCACCCAAATCTTGAAAGGATGTTGTTTTCTAGGAATGAAATAATGACAGTATCAGTGGATTGTCTGGAAGGTATGGCTTCAATCCACTTAGTAAAATAATCAGTGGCTGTCAAAATACACTTATGTTGGCCTGAAGAGGGAGGGTGAATTTCACCAATGAATTCTAAACCCTATTGTTGAAATTGGCTTTAAAGGGAGGGGCAATAATTTCTTCTTACCCTAAAAAATTTGGCACTTATGAAGTGAAGTAACATATTTTTTGACATCAGAAAACAAGGTAGGCCAGAAAAAAACCAGCTCTCAGGGTCTTGACTGCAGTGTATTTCTAGTATAAATTTCCTCCATAGTCATCTGCATGAAATTATTCAAGTATTTTGTCAGTTTCTTCCTTTAGTAAACAATTTAGTAAAATCCCACTATGATCTCTCCAAAAAAGTACACTATCTAAGATACAAAATCTTATTGCTTTAAGTTTCAAAAATCTAGCTTTAGTTCTAGACAATCCAGGAGGAGCTTGTAATTTTTGGAGTAAAAATATAATATATGTATACCAAGGTGAGTGTGAAAAGGCTTCACTGATCAATGGATTCACCATCTCTTCCTGTTCATCTACTTGAGCAATGAAATTTATATCTAGGGCATTACAATTGGATTCAACCATAATTCTGGCTAATCCTTGACCTTTAATGAGCTTGGTGGGTTTAATATCTATGTCATATTCCAAGATAGTGGCAATCCACTTACTCTCTTCTTCCATCAGGACCATCCTGAGTAAGAATGTCTTTAACTACATAATTTGGGACATAGGCAATAATGTGTGAGTAGAGAATATAAACTCTTAAGTCTTTAATGGCCTTAACCAAGGCTAGGGCTTGTTTTTACATAATTTTGTACTTCAAAGAGGCATCTATAAGGGCTTTACTGAAAAAATCTATGGGTTGTTCAAATCCTTGATCATTTTTCTGCAATAAAACTACAGCAATTGTCTGTTCTGAAGCAAATGAAAAATCATGAAATATTTCTTAAAATCAGGACTTATTAGGGCTGGCGTTTTAGTTAAGGCTTGTTTGATAGATTCAAATGATTGTTTAGCCTCAACAGTACATCTATGAACTGAATCTTTCTTGAGCATATTATTCAATTCTCTAATTATTTCAGCTAGATTAGATATGAATCTTCTTAGAAAATTTATCTTACCTAGAAAAGCTTGTAATTCTTTGATGTTTCTTGGTGGATTGATGTTCAGAATTGCTTCTATCCTATCAGGATCTATCCTAATTCCTTCTTTTGAGATTATATGTCCAAGTAACTTACCTTCCTCTAATCCAAAAATACTTTTCTTAGGATTTATAGAGATGCCATATTTCCTATACTTAATGAAAACATGTCTCAAATGATCCAAGTGTTCATTATCTGTTTTGCAAAACACAGTAATGTAATCTAAGTAAATAACTAAGAACTCATGTATTTCCTTTGCAAAAGCTATGTCCATAGCCCTTTGAAATATTTCTCTTGCATTCATTAATCCAAAGGGCATTTTCATATACATAAAAATTCCCCAAGGAGTAGTAAATGTTGTTTTAGCTTGGTCTTCTTCTTGAACTAGGATCTGGTTATATCCTGAAAAACCATCTAATAAAGAAATCCTTGATGAACCTACTACCCATTGTAATGTGGTCCATTTTAGGTAAAGGGTAATTATCCTTTAAAGATACTTTGTTAAGATTTCTAAAGTCCACACACAATCTATTTTCTCTTGTTTTCTTTCTTGTAGGAACTAAGTTTGAAACCCAATCAGAATATCTGATTGGTGCAATGATCTGGGCATCATACATTCTTTTAATTTCTTTTTCAATCAAAGGTAATAGTACAGGGTTAATCCTTCTCAACTTTTGTTTGAATGGATTTTGATCTTCTTTTATTGGAATTTTGTGTTGAATTATGTTTGTATCATAAGATTTTAAATCTTCATAACTCCAAGCAAACACATCTTGATTTTCCTTTAAAAGCTCAATGTATTTATCCTTTTCTTGCTGAGGTAAAATTTTGGACAGTTTGATTATCTTTGGTTTTGATTTTATACCAATGTTACATTCTTCTATATCAGATCTTACTGGCTCCATTTTTGGTTTTATAGCTACATCATTAGAGTCAAAAATATCCTCTAAGGGAGTTAAACCTTTAGGTAGAAAATTATCCTTAAGATTCACTATATCTAATTCATCTTCAACAATTTATTCAATATCTATGTTTTCTAACCTATTTATGTCACCTTGACTAAATCTAGTGGGTTTATCAAACTTTATTTTATTTACATCAAAGTCATTTAAATCTATTTCACAATCCAAATCATAATTGACTGTAGAATCTATATCTATAATACAATTCTGAAATTCTCCTTCATTGTTCATAAACTTGTAAATCTGTTCATCCTGAGAAAAAATCTGCCAATACTTAAGATTATCTCAAATTATTGGCCTATGTTTGACTTCAACAGTATATCTGTGATTAGGTTGGAATGGTAAGTTGCATGTGCTAGCAAAATTTGCAAGACAATGAGCTTGTATATTTTTCTTTCTAGGTATAACAACAAACTTACATTCCAATAAATCATCAGTTAAATCTATGACATTGTCTCTATATCTGCTTAGTCTAGGATTGTAAACTAAATAAACTCCATTTACTTTTTTAATGATCAAATCATAATCTCCCATGATTAAAATTATTTTTCCTCCTGAGTTTCTAATGATTTGCAGTCCTAGGATAAGGGCTTCATACTCGGCCATATTGTTTGTACATTTGAAATTAACCCTAAAAGCATGGCGTTCAGAATGATTGGTCTCCATGTTTGTTATCCAGACTCCTACTCCTGCTCCTAACTTATTCATTGAACCATCAAAATCTAAATGCCATTGAGATTCATGAAAAATGTTATCATTGTTTGGTTCTCTCTTTTTATCTACTAGTTCAGTTTGGATTTCATTTGTTACAGAGTTACTAAGAATGAAAGAATCAAGGTCAGTTGGTGTAGAGTAAATTGGGTAGTTTATAGATCTTTCAGCACTACTGACCATGTATTTCATTAATGTTTCTCTATATAACTTTTTAGGTTGGCCAAACACTGAGATAGTACCATAAGACATGTCCAGTTGTAGATATCCCTGCAACTGAACGAGAAAGTAGCATACCATATTTTGGTGGGATATCAGCTACTACAATGTCCATTAATATACTTTTACTAGGGTATTGAACTAGATTTATACAAAAATCCTTAATTAAACCTAAGCATTTAACCTTACTAGAATCAAAAGAAAACAAATCTTTGTATGGCCTTGTAATTTCTAGATTTAAAGTTTCCATGATAGATTTTGGCATTAAGTTATGGAAAGCTCCTAAATCTAGCACTGTGTTATGTAGAATTTGATCATGAATGGTTAAACTGATATAGAATGGAGGAACTACACCATTTGCATGTTTTCCATTTACATCTGGGCTAAAAATCAACTCTGGCTGATCATCATTTAGATTTATGGAGTCTTCTCCATCATTCATATTCAATGTTTCAGTTATGGTTGATTTATACAAGTCATTCTTTACCAATTCAGTCAAAGGGATTGGTATTTTAAGTTTTGCAATTTCTGATTGTATGTTGAATGCAGGTTTAGATTTACTGATTTGAATTAGTTCTTCTTTGGTAACTATAGTTTGGGTTGGTTTGTCTTGCTTTTCTACAGTTGTTTTTTCATTTTCAATTATTTTAGGATTCTCTGTTTGTGTTTCCTGTGTCTTTAGGATCAGCAGAAGGCTTTTTGGGATTTAAATTTGTTGTTTTTACAGAGTTAGAAGCTTTAGTAGCAGTAGATTTTTTAGAATCCTTTGCAACTTGAGTAACTCCATCAGTAATGTCAATAATTTTAGGGTCTGATCCTTTCTTAGGACTAGAAATTTTTTGGGAAAATTTTGAGTTTTGCTTATTTTCCCTTGGGAGAATTTGCAAAACTTTTGTTTTGGGGGCTTCTACTATTTTCTGATTTTGATTTTGGAAGTTTTCTTAGTAGAAGCCTCATTATTTTTCTTGTTTCTAAGGTTATACTGGTTGTGTATTTCATTTATTACATAGTCATAACCTTTCTTATAATCAAAGGATTCACTAGAATCTAATTTAATCTGTTGAAGTTCAAACAATTCCCGATCTTCCTGCGCTAAGAAAATGGTATTGTTGTCATCAATTCCCATTAGATTTATAGTATCCTCCTCATCATCATTATTATTCTAATAACTTTTAGCATAGTTCTCTTGGAATGGTGGCCTAATAATTTGGTCCAGGTATGTTTCTTTTCCTTTTCCAGAATTTATGTTTTTTCTAAAGTTGGGATTTCTAATCTGTTGTTGGTTATCCCACTGAGGTCTTCTCTCCATATTATCTAATATATCAATCACTCTTTCTAAAGTTTTAGCTATAACATCCATTTTTTTGTCTGAATTTTCATTTTCTTCTTTGATAGTAACTCTTCTTTCATTTATAAGTCTAGCTTTTCTAGCTAGGATGTTCACTTCTACGCTCACTGCATCAATTTGCATTTTTTCTAAGGTATCTGCATCTCTTTCCCTTAATTGGTATGTCATATCTGTATCAAATCCATCAGGGAATTTGAGAAAAATGGAATAAGGAGTAGGTTTCAGATTTGCAGGAATAGAATTATAGATACTATTCTACCTAGTGCAGTAATCTTGAACTGATTCATTTGGAGCTCTTTTTAAATTATCAAATGCAGACAAAATTTGGAGGGGGTTCTTTTTATTTTCCCATTTATTTAAAAACAAAGTAAAAAATATAGCTAAATCAATTACACTACCAACAGTTAAATCTTTAAACCATTTCTTAACTTCTCTTGTTAAAGTTTAAGCAAGTTGTCTCATTGGAACATCTGAATCATCAATTTCATAAATTTCAAAAAAATTTGTCATTTTAGTAATATGTTGCTAGGAATAATATTGAGTAGTGCCATCAAACAGTGGTATTTTGTTTTAATATTCTTGTGGCATATCATGAATTTGTTGTGGTAGGACAAGGGGGGAATATCTAGAAGTCATAGCTTGAAGCTTAGCTTGACTAGGAGGTAAGGTTGACCTGCTTGGAGCTGTGCTGGAAATGATAGTGGATGAACTAAAGATAGTATTTGAAGTGCTAGGAAATGAGGATGATGTCTTTAAGAAATCAAAAGGTGAACTAATGGACATGGTGGATGAAGTGATTGGTGGAAATAAAACTCTGGGCTGTAGAGGTAGTTTGGGGATAAAAGGATCTGTAGATGAGCTGGTAGTAGGATTTGGGAATGATGTGACAACATAAAGAGATGAATCTTTAGCTAGAATTATTGTGGTATGTAATTTTGAAGCTGATGATCTGTTTGCATTAGTCAATAAATGAGCTAATTCAATAGCTTCATCAATATCTTTTAAAATAGTAATGTTAATTACCTCAACTTTGGTCTGATATTCAGCTTTCTTAGAACTTACTGCAATAGATTTTGTTTTGCATTCAAAAATGAAAGAAAAGTAGGGTCTAAAATAGCAGTTTTTAAATCATTTTCAGATTTACTTTTAAATAATGAATGCTCAAATTTTAGATCAACATCAATGTCTTTCAGACTTTCTAATTCACTGGGTAATGAAATGACTCTTATCAATGAGATTTCAGCCTCTAAATTTTCTGTTTGTTTTTTCTTTTTATCAATTCGGTCTGGGTCATCTACTATTATAGCAGGCTTAGGATCCGAGTTAGACCTGGTATAATAGAATTTCCTAGAAGCCAGAATTACAATTTTTTAATACCCACAACTTATAAAAATAATCTTAAAGTAAAAGAATGATTTAAAATATTTCTTTAAAACTAATTTTATGACTGAGGATTGGTTATTTCCCCAGTATGGTCACCAGTAATGTTATCACTCTAGTAAATTCTTAAGTTGTGGGATTTTGGTTTTTAAGTCAAAGAATACTAGAGGTAACCGCAAACCTACTTCAAACTCTAGGATCTAGTCTTCCTAGGGTTCATAGAGGGCTCTCTCTTTAAAATTTAACTTTGTTTTAGTTTATGGATATTAGGCTAGTTATCAAAGTGCAGATTTGGTTTTGTTTTGTTAGATTTGGTGGGAAAAATTCACTTGGATGGTAGATAGAGGGAAATCTACCTGTCCATTGGGATATGGAGTCTAAGTCAAGCTAACAGAACTGGGATCAAAGCCTAAAAGGTCAAATATCTGCAGGGAAAGGTAGATGACCCTTGGAGATCTTGGGAAAAATGGTTTTTGAGATGGTATGATCGAGATAAAGGGCACTTAAGGATCCTTTGATCCGGAAAATGGAAGTAGAAGATAGAGGTCAAATGTGAGAGGGAACAATTAAGAATTCCTTGCAATGGAAATCAGAAGAAAACAAAGAAATGATAACTTGTTAAAAACAGGGTGCTATTAACATGTCCTGTAGTAATACTCCTAGTTATACATTCAGATTTAGAATTAAAACACAGATGTATGCAGGAAACAAAATAAGATAACAATGACAAGTTTAAAGAGATTACTTCACTCCAGATAGTTATCACAGGGATCCTGAAGTATGATGCCAAAAAGGTGATCCAGTCTGTTGCTCAAAATCGAAATCCAAAGCCTTCAAGTCAATGAAAATATCTATAGTAATCTCCAACAATTTTATTCCACACCAAAAATATTTCCAAGAGTGAAGTATTTATATAAAATGTTTTACAAAATATCCTAGATGACTTATAGGAATAAACTTAGGAAAATTAAATCTTTTACAACAATAATAGTGACAGCTTGCTCAACAAACTAGCAAGTTGTCCTATTTTATTCAAAATAAATAGAAACTGTTTGTAGATAAGAAGCAGTTGGATGTTATGTGTCTTCCCTACTAGCTTTTTAGATATTTTTAAAAATCTAGTTGCCTTCACTGATACTCTTTCACGCTAATACTCTTTATTACTGATCCTCTTTCAATTCTGATACTCTTTACCTTTAGTAAAATGGTGTTCTTGTTGTAAAAATCTATTTTTACTGTGAAATCAACAAACAAAATTTTTGTTTTTCATGTGTCTGCCTTTATTTATTTATCGCAAATCAGTCAATGCCTGCCACTCCTTGTTTTTAGGAATTCTAATGTTCTTAAGTTTCCTAAAATTTTCATCAGCCTTAATGTACCAGGAAAATGTAGGTTTTAAGAAAAACAAATGTTTGATTTCATACTACAAATAAAACAGATCTTCAAAACGTTTTAGCAACACTTTCCCTCTAGGAATTCCTTGGCTTGTTGGCGTGTTCACCTATTCTTTGGCATGTTCTCTGATATTTTTTTCATAATCATTTTGTGGCATTAGATTTTCATTAATCACCATAATATCTGGAAGTCCCTTTTGCCTCAAATTGGTGAATTTAACCATGAATCTAGTAACAACAGTGTTCATTCCTTCACATTTCTCCTCAAGCTTCCTCATTAGATTTATTTTAGTGGTTACTTTCTGTTATAGGTCAATTTTGGCACCATTCCCAATGACATGGTTAACTGGGCATCATCTCTAGGACCGATGATCAAGGGTCTATAATTCCCTATCATTTCAGTTGCTACATGCCCTAAGACAAGAAACAAGACAAATCAAGCAAGACTTTCATCAAGCAAAGGTTTCCATGGTTTGGAAGTTTGGAAGCATTATTGTATGAGGAAGCTCCTGGCGAGGCTCTAAGGGGCCTAAGGGTGTTGCATATGCGAGTAGCCCCATGCAGAGGCTGCTCATAGCATACCAGGCATTCTGGTGTGTTGGTCACATTGGGAGCGAAATTCTCATTGTTCCGGAATCTCCACTTGGCCAGTGCCTTCTAGAAGAGTTCACATGTGTCAAGCTTCGGATCCAAGTGTCCATTTGAAATCTACATGAATGGAAAAATGTATTGCCTATTTTTGGAAAGCTATTGATTGAAAAAAAACCTACCGCTCATCTATAAATTGAACACATATCTAAGTGTTTAAAAAGGAAGAATTTGAGTAGAGAAATGTTGGAGAATTTTTAATTGAGAGCTTGGTTTGTAGAGCTACTGCTGGAGAGATTTATGCTGTGATGAGACTTGGTAACTATGCTGGAAGGTCACTCCAAATCAGTCACTAGGTTGTAACCTCTCCTTCTATCATCAATAAAGAGTACTTCTTGTTTTTCCCTACATGCATCTATGTTAACTTTGATTTTCCATATTGTAATATCTTGGTTGATGAATGTAGTTTATTATTAACTGATTTAGCTAACTAGCTTGAATAGATATCTATATTATTGCATCTTCTGTTGTTTCAATGTTCTTTCTTGCAGGAATAATTCAGCCAACAAACCACTTTAATTTGAAGCCGTAGCAGAAGAAACAGAAGGAGTCATTTGGAAGCAATTGAAACAAGTAAGCATCCAATGCTCTCTGTGTATCTGTTTTGAGTTAGGAGAAATGGTAGTATAGTCTTTCACCTATTGTTCTAGACTAACACCTATCTATGGAAGCGTAATTTATCTGTAGATTACAATTCTGGCCCAACAAACTGGCGACTCCGCTGGGGAGAATTTCTCTTAGTTTTAGGTGTTTTAGTCTCTGATTTTCTTTGATTATCCACCCAGTAGTTGTTACACATAAAGATTAGATTTTTTCAGAGCTTAATTTGCAAAGACAATGATCCAATCAGTAGTATTTTTCCTTTTCTACTGTGCCCAACGCACCCTTAGTCAGGGCATAGTGCTTTGCAGAGCACTGTATCCCTTCCAAGCCTGCGTTGCAGAGCACTTTCTCCCCTTGGAGATTGCATTGGATCCTGAAAGGTACCAAATGCCCTTGAATTTGACTTTGCAATTTTCTTCAGTTATGTTTGCTACTGTGTTCTGAAAATTTTGATGCTCAATTGACCAGTGACTCTATATACTTCTTCCTCCTTTGGCTGAAAATTTGTTCAATGTTTGTTTAGAAAAGTTTTTCTTTATCATTGACAAGTTGATTTCAAAGTATTTTTTATGGTCGCATTAAGAATCATTTGCTTTCGAAATAGGAAATTGTCATAAAATCTTCGTTTCCTTGATAGGAGAAATTGTTGTTGAAATCCTCATTTTTCCTTCAAAAGAGAAATTGTTGTTTGTATTTTTCGTTTCTCAAAAGTAAAAAGCATTTCGATTATTGATCTAGTGCACCTAGTTTCTTTTATACATTCATAAAATTAAGGAAACTGAAAAGAAAAACTTGCATTTGCATGTTCGATTGTGTGTTTTTTGCAAAAGGAACATTAGGAAATCTGCATTTAGTTTGTGATTCGTTGATTTTGTCTTTGTTCATTGATTTGTTTTCTCACAAATTATTTGATCTTTTTCAAACAAATTAGCGTTCTCTTCCCTTAGTAGCTAGGTTATTCATTGAAAATGCTGAAAGTGAAATTTTGTTTATCATTCTTAACTTGCATTTTAGGAATTTCATATACATCATCATCGTGAACCTGAAAGGAAAATTGTTAAGCAAGATCAACATAAAATAAATCTCAATTTACTTAACAACGCATTGGAACCATAATGATAACACTTAGAAGGTCTAGGCTAAAGACATGTTTCGACGTCGTAAAACATAGCAGTTATAGTTAACTTGTATGCAATACATTCCGAGTGTGATACCTCACTCCACGTACATAAGTATATCGTAGCTCGTCCACGTACTCTCGGGTATATCGGGCGGTGTTACAGTACGATAAGTATAAATGGGTGCTCTCACTGTGCCGTTTCGCATCAGATAACGCTAATAAGGACTTGGGTCTCCACGTAACTTCGGGTATATTTGGGAGGACAAATTTTAGGTGTTATCCATCCATAGTGAACCGATTCAGTCAGCCTGAAATTTTGATACACCGAAGCATTAGGGGAGATTACCTGCCCTTACTTCTTGGTTCGCCAGGAGGTATTATGTAGTTCATAGTTTCTTGGTAAACCCTTTTGCCTAGCATTACCCTCTTTTTGTTTATTTGTTCTTTGGTTAAAATAAATCAATAATCGTGGAAGAAAAAAATCCTACCCCCCCTTCGTTTGCGTAGATTAGCTTTGAAACCACCTTTACCACCGGAAGTTATTTCTGGTAGTTGAAGGCGATCACAATCTGCCGAATCAAGTACAATTCATACCTCTGGCGAAACATCATCATTTAAACCAGATTTAGCTCAAATTGTTTCTACACATCCCGGTTTGTTTACTGTTGTCGAAACGAAGTCTTCACAGCTACCCATGGTCACGATCCATTCAATCGCTGAGACCATACCTCTTGGACCCAATGTTGTTCAATCACAAATTGATCAAGATCTTGTCTCTTCTTTTCCAAAAAATATGAATCCTGAACAACCGGAAATTGTTCCTACCTTGGTCACTCCATAAATTTTTGTAGCCATTGAAACTCTTATATCACACAGTCAACCGTCTAAAATATATTTTGGGCCTGACGGTGAAGTTCTTCCTCCTGGTTTAATTGCAATTGAATAAATCCCACAACCTAATACACCTTTAAGTCCAACCCATTTTGGGGGAGACCTTTACCTGTACCAGTATTTTACTCAATCGTTTCCCTCTTCTTTTGTTGATACCATTGCCATTCAATCTCCCGTTGATTTCAGAGAGTATACATTTGGTCATACAACCATGCCTGAACCAACATCTTCGGTTGGGTCTACTGTTCCAATTACGTCAGCTCCTACCCTCGCTACTCCGTCAATGTTCACAACCTCACCAGAGTCATATTTTCATGGTGGCCCTTCTATCCCATCAGGTTACAAATCATTAGCTAGCACTTTCTCTGGTACATCTTCAAGACCATGGTCTTTACCAATGTCATCATCTGCTGTTTTAACTGGTAGTCCTATAGTCAGTACTGAATGACTTGATGCATTACACACATCATCAGGGAAATATCAAGTCAGTCCTTATGGGTCAATTCCTTTAAGTACCATATCAACTGGACTCCCAACATTCGGGGAACAATATTTTCCGTCTTATTATCCTCCTTATGTTGGGGGTCAACCTTTGGTCACCCAATATGACAGTACTTAGTCACATTTTGGTCAAACTAATGTTGACATGAATTTTTGTCAATGGCAGCCCACTCTGCCTATCCAAGCACAAACAGTTGTACATTTGTATCAACAAGTTCAACCTATTACACCCACTTCAATACCGCTTGTTAATACATCTATACCCCAGTTACAAAATCAAAATATTGTACATCAACCTTATCAGGCATGTTCTTTGACTCAATATCATCAAATGTTGGGTCAACAGACTCAAAATCCTTGGTTAATTTATAACAACCTGTATCAGGGATCATTTATTCACAAGCTGGTGTACCATTTTATGGGATGTCACAAATTCAACCTTATACATATCGACCGAATCCAACTTATACTAATTTGGGTTATAACATTGGTGGACAGACCCCATTGCAGCCACAGGCGCAAATCCCTCAAACTTCATTTCAACAAGTATCATATCCAAGTTTTGGTCAACAGAATTCTCGAGCGTTTGCTATGAAAAACAACCCCTATCTGGGTTACTAGTAGAAAATTCCATATGTCGATGCTTAAAGAACTATTTCCCAAGCAATTCCATCTTATCCTGGCTATGCTCAACCCGACCTTAATAGACAGTTGCCTTTTGTTGCAACCTTGGAATTACCAGATTTAAACCAGTTAACCAATGATCCTATCAAGTATGCTCCTTGGTGGCCGGTGATACCTCATAAATTACCCTCCGATATTCCTAAATTCAATGGAAACCCTGGAGAAGATCCATCAACTCATGTTATGACTTATCATTTATGGTGTTCATCAAATTCCATAAATGATGATTCTGTTCGATTACGTCTTTTCTAGCGTACGCTGACAGGTTCGGCTGCTAAATGGTACATAGAATTACCTGGAGCTTCTTTCGATAATTTCACTACCTTAGCTACTGTCCTTTTGACCCATTTCCAGTTACCGATCAGATACGAAACTGGAGCGGAACTGTTGACCAACTTCAAACAGACTAATGCTACTCACATTTCTAATCATATTCATGAGTGGCATCGTTAAGACATATGTTCCCAATCAACTCCTTGTTGAATGGTTCATTAAGTCCCTGTTACCATCTATAACTGAGGATGTGGCTAAAGGTGGCGTTGTCACAGAAGAGCAAGTTATTGCTCATGCCCAATATTTAGACTTGATTTATACTCAGTCTCACATGCTCTATGAGAAAATACCAAATGCACTGTGATATAATTTCAATGTTCCTCATCAAATAAAGGACTCTCATGTCGGAGACGGCTTGATAGGAACTGCAAACACACACCACCCTACTGCATCTGATCTTGCTCCTACTTTCAAAATTAATTCCATGTCCTTTGACAAAGGAAAAAGTGATAAGCAACCAGGAGGTAATAAAAAGGGGAAATCAAAGAAAAAGAAAACTTCTAACCCGCGGGAACGATCATCTGATAAACCGTCTAGACCACAGAAACCTTGTTATCCATGCATAATTTGTAACGAGGAAAATTTTGTTAGGGATTTTCCTCACCATGCTGAATTCTCAAAAATCATCAAGACTTCTCATGCATCAGCTGTGTTGACAGACCCATTCCCAATTTCGGACACAAATTTGGTTGCTATGGATCTAGCTCCTAGTTCCCAAGTGTTAATGTTATCCACTACAAAACCTTCACAAGATATTTTGGTGTCAACACGGAATAAATAATATGGTAGTCCGGCCACTGATCAACCTACTACCTCGACAACGAATCCATCTAATGAATCAGTACCACCTCATGTTATTCCTGAATTGAAAATTAAGCCACCAAAGGGAGTAATTCATAAATCAACATATAATCCTCGAGCAAGATCTGCACAAAATTATAATATAGTTGAAGATTTGGCTCAATCCCCTTCAGCTATGTCTACTCTTGAGGTATTACAAAATTTTCCCTCCCAGAAGCAGGCTTTATTGTCGGCCATTGGTGGAATTGATTCGAATGATTCTAATCTTGTCATCTTTAATCATACGTGCTATGTACCGCAATTACCAACAGAATTGGCATTCTCCATCCAAGTAAATTTTCTCAATCACCTTGTTCATTGCACTATTATTGATGAGGGAGCATCTACGTGCATTATGTCTCTAAACTGTTGGAAATCACTTGGCTCGTTGGTATTATCGCAATCATCAACGATGTTGAAAGCTTTTGATGGAAGAAAATATAAACCTTGTGGTATTATCAATAACCTGCAAGTTGAATTAGGTGGAAAAATAGTAAGTATTGGTGTTGAGGTTGTTGACGGACCCCTTTACTATAATATTTTACTCGGAAGACCATGGGTATATGCAATGAATGCCATTGTCTCTACATATTTTAGAATGATGGCCTTTCCGCATAAAGGTACAATCACAGTCATAAATCAATTATCCTTTTTTTCCTCCGCTTCGCAGGTAACTAGAAGCATTATGTTCATTCACTTACCCCAACTAGAAATCCATAACATTGGTGTAGGACTCTTAAAGGATTCCACTCTTATGGGAACCTTTGCATTACCGCCGCCCGCGACGTCAGAAGAAATTGCAAGCATAGAGACCTGCTACATTATCTCTTCCACTCTATCTGGCTTAATGAAGAGTATGGGTGATTCTGATATTTCTAAGTTGGATGATGTTTTACCACTCAGCCCTATTGAGCTACAATAGCAATCAATTTATTTGGCTTGGGTGGAAAATCTGAAATCAGCGTCGCCAAGTGTTTGGGTTGATCGTTCATTAGATTTTGGTACTCCATCTGATCCATTTTCCACAAAATTTTTGATAGATGAAAATATTTTGGAAGTTATGATGGCAGAAGGAGAAGCATGGGAAGATTATCATCATCATTCCCATGTTTCAAATTATGAAGAAAATAATCTTAGTGAACTATATCACCCATCCATTCAAAATTTATTTTCAAATTCTTTTCCGATTAATGCAATTGAATCTGAGCGAAATTTATCTAATATCGAAGAAATGATTTCTATCGATATTTCAACTAAACCTGGCATTGTAGAAAATATTCATGTCGGTGTATCTTGTTCTCCATCAGAACTTGATTCATATCACTCTCTCTTTCGTGAATTTCGTGACGTATTCACTTGGTCTTATGAGGAAATGCCAGGCATTAATACTAGTATAGTTGAACCCACTATTAATATGTATCTTGATGTCAAACCGGTGTGTCAACGGCTTCATCCTATTCATCCGAAGAAATTCATTGCCATCAAAGCAGAAGTTGAAAAACTTTTGCGTGCTGGTTTCATTTACCTTGTTCCTCTAACTGAGTGGGTTTCCAATATCGTTCCTGTTATGAAAAAACAAGGAACCATTAGAGTGTGCGTCGATTGTCGGGATGTTAATCAGGCTTGTCCAAAAGACAACTATCCTACTTCCTTTATCGACCATATTATTGAAGATTGTGCTGGATGTGAAATATTTTCGTTCATGGATGGATTTTCCAGCTACAATAAAATCAATATCCACCCAGATGACCAGCATAAGACAACATTCATATGTCCCTGAGGTACATTCGCATATAGGAAACTTCTGTTTGGTTTAAAGAACGCTGGGGAAAATTTTCAGAGAGTAATGGATTATGCTTTCAATGACATCAAGCACATTGTTCAACCATATCTAAATGATTTACCAGTGCATTCACAAAATCGGACTGATCACCCGATGCATTTGAGAGCCATTTTCTTACGCTGCCGACACTACAAGATATGCCTCAATCTGCACAAATGTGTGTTTTGTGTTGGTTCTGGTCGATTTCTCGGATTCATAGTCTCAAAATAAGGAATTCAAATAGACCCACTAAAGGTACAAGCCATTCTTAATTTTCCTGCACCATCAAACCTAATTCAAATACAGAAATTTCAAGGAAAGGCTAACTTCCTGAGAAGGTTCATTCCAAACTACACCGAAATGGCTAAAGGATTTACTCGATTATTGAAAAAGGGGGTTCCCTTCCATTGGGACCAAGTTGCACAAGCTTCTTTTGATGTTTTCAAGGACCATCTTGTCCGAGCATCATTAATGTATCCTCCTAATTATCAAAATGATTATTTCCTATATATCGCCATGGCTAAAAAGACCATTGCTATGGTTTTGGTCCAAGTAGAATATGGAACTAAACATCCGATCTATTATTTGAGCACAATCTCAATGATATGGAAGTTAAGTACTCTTACGTAGAAAATATTGCCTTGGAATCCGTTCAAGCTGTCCAAATATTTCCCCATTATATCCTGTTCCGAAAAACAACAATAGATTCGGATTGCAACCCAATGACTTACATCTTATCACGTCAATTGCTAGGGGGGAAATATTAAAAATGGTTTGTCATTTTGCAAGAATTTGATTTGGAATTCATAAAATCCAAGTCAAAGAAGTCTTTAGTTTTGGCTGAGCTTCTCTGTGACCTTCCTTCTGATAGTAATGCAACTATGTCAGAACCATCTATTCCAGATGAGTCTTTATTTCTGATCGGATCATCTGATCCCTGGTATGGAGATTTCATCATTTATCTCCAAACCCAAACTTTTCGACCTAATACCTCTCACTCTGATCAGTGACGTATTCAATACCAAGCCAAAGATTATCTGATAGTCAACGATACACTTTATCGTCGTGGTGTCGATACCATTTTAAGGAGGTGCCTCACTCATGAGGAGGCTGAAAAAGTGTTAAATGATTGCCATGCTGGGGCTTGTGGTAGAAATTTATCTGGATATGCTACCGCACAGAAGATACTCCGCGCCAGTTACTTTTGGCCCACTATTTTTCGAGATTGCATCCTCGTATTCAGAATTTGTCATGCATGCTAGATTTTTTACCGTAAAATACGCAAGCCGCCAACGCCAATGCATCCTGTTATCTTTGCTGGACCATTTACGAAATGGGGTATTGAATTCATGACCTGTAACCCTCCTTCGTCCGAGGGGCATGGTTATATTATTGTCGCAGTCGACTATTTTACCAAATGGGCCAAAGCAATGCCTACATTCAACAGCACAAGACAGACAACTGCATTGTTTTTCTTTAACCATGTTATTGCACAGTTTGGGGTCCCATAGGCTATAGTTACGGATCATGGGAAGCATTTTCGCAACCATATGATGTTTGAATTGACAGCCAAGCTAGGATTGTCACATGATAGTTCTACTCCTTATTATCCACAATCAAATGGAAAAGTTGAGGCTATTAACAAAATTCTTAAACGAATGCTTCAATGAATGATTGGAGTCCGTAAAAGGAACTGGCACTTGATCCTATACTTTGCCTTGTGGACGTATCGAACCTCAGTGAGAAACGCAACTAGATTTACTCTTTTTCAATTGGTGTATGGTTTGGAAGCTACCGTACCAATCCAATGTGAAATATCATCCTTAAAACTCGCGATAGACTTGTTACCTGACACCTCAGAAGAAGAAGCGCGTCTCCTTAACCTCATCCATCTAGATGAAATGTGTCATGAAGCCCAATTGGCCAACGAAGCGCATAAGAGATGTATAAAGGCGTAATACAAAAGAAATGTCCAGCCTCGCATCTACTCAGAGGGAGACGTGGTCCTTCTTTATGAACAAGAAGCTGATGTAATAGGTACAGGGATATTTGAGCCATTATGGCATGGCCCCTATATTTTCAAAAGAGTTCTTTCTAAGGATGCCTACGAGTTAGTTTATTATGATTGAATTCCACTGGCACAGCCTAGAAATGGCTTGTATTTGAATCGTTACTATGCTTAATCATGAACGTAGTAATTTTTTGTATTATATTGTTTATATGATGTTGATTTGCATTCACTATCTTAATTTGTTTTTGAGAGTTTTCTTGACGTTTGTAATCTGCTTTACATTTTATGGCAAATGTCTGAATCTTTGAAACCATTTGTTGGATATGTTGATGGTGCTAGTCGTAGTACGCAGAATCTATCCTCTGTAGCGTGGGCCATTTTCACTCCAAACGACGAGTTGGTGAGTTTTCAAGGGATTTGTATCAGTAGATCAACGAATAATATCACTAAGTATAGCGCGTTGATCGAACTTCTCTCTGATTCCATTTCATTTGGTATTAACCGCATAATCATAAGGTTAGACTCACAAATTGTGGTACTACAACTTACTAGTATTTATTCTGTTAGAAATCGAACACTTCTTAGATTTTTCCTAAGAGTTCGAATTTTGGAAAGACATTTTGATTTCATTCAATATCAACACATTTCCAGAAATCTAAACACTTCAACTGATTCATTAGCTAATCAAGTTTTAGACAGACATTTGCGACATAGATGAAGAAAACATTCGCATCATTGAATTGGATTGTGCATTAAACGTAGGAAAAACTCTGAAACACATAGATAGATAGTTATAGGTTTTTACAAAATTTGTGCCCAAGATATGTTGGTCATCTGACCTCAAAATGTATGCAAAAAATCACAAGTAAACTAGTTGTGCTCATGGTAGCACGCTATAGATCTAGCAATCCTACGGAGCAACTGCATCCAATGGTTAGGAACCCCAATAGTGTGTCATTGTAGTCGCATGGGTAACTCTTCGAGCCGGAAATCCAGAATCCCGAAGGTTAATCCCTCTATGTGTTGTTGAAGCTCAGCTAGAGTCTCAGCCATATCAAGGTCCTGAAGGACTGCTCTCCCAACAACCCTCTCTGCTGGCGCATCTGCCTCACGCTCTTGTTCCTCTACTAGTTGAACGCGACCAATATCTGCATTACACTAAACATTTAGTTTAGTCTTGGAAAGAAAAAAAAAACACAAAAACATTGTATAAAACTTAGGAAAATCAAAAAACATGTTCAAAACATTCTTACCAATTGCACGCAATCCACAGCTGAAGTTCTTGGGCAAAAACAGGTTCAGAGCTCCAAAATTCAAATGGTAACTATTGAATGATAAAAATGAATAGTAAAACTCTTTTTAATAGTTATTTAATTGTTTGAAAATCATATTTATTTCTATGACTATGTTTTTATTATACTTTTATCATGAAACAGGTATTTTTAATCCATTTGATGTTGTTTTGAACAAGAAATACAACTGATGAACATATTAGTCATGCAGATTTATTCAAAGAATGATTTGACCACAAAGCATACTTTTCCTCCTTATTATTCGAGCTTTTTTAAGAACGAAAATGGATTTGAAGCACACTTTTATCTCCTTTTCGAGCTTCGATAATAGCGAAAAAGAAACCCATGGAGTCTTCTTTCAGCTCTTTTCAGACTCCAATAATGTGAAAAGATTGCCGAGCACTTGAATTTTCGAGCTCGTTAAAGGAAATGAATTGATATCTACTCAGTATAAGTTTAACCCTTTTCCGGACTGAGATGTATTATTTAGGAAAAAGGAATACCTTGGTTAAACATGACCAAGGAGGTTCTCTCAAATATCATTTTACACTTTTTTGGATCTGAGAGACAAATTTACGAAAAAGTACTTTTGGAGTTCTCTTTCGTCCTCTTTTTCAGACTCTCTAAATATGAAAAAGGACCGGGCTATCACTGTCGTTAAGCTCATTAAAACATAAAATAACGACAGGCTTGTTGATCATGGCAAGAATCGAGTTTCATTCATCTCTAGACTCATTAAATTATTAAATAGCGATACTTTATTCACCCGAAGGGTTGAATTATAGATCAAGCAAATGTTATCCTCCTCAATCTTGTTAAAAAATAAAGAGGTACTAGTCGACAAATGACCGGGGAAAATTTTGGAAAAGCAAGTAAATTTTCTTTTTGGTAGCAAGTCGCTCTTGAACATGACACTTCTTTCACTCCATGTCCGTGACTGTTTGTGTTGGGTAATCATCTTGACGTTTCATTCACACCTATGGTTCATCATACCTTCACTTCAGTTTTGGGTCAATGCTGGAAACTCATTATAGTGTCATTGATATGTTCAAGAGAATTCATCCAGTGATTAAAAACTCATCCATCTGCAATACTCGTAAACCTTCATTTTCATGACCGTCATCCCTGAAAATTGCTATATAAAGTCATACCCTTGTCTCCGAAATCAGTAACTCCTGTTTTGCAATAAGGTGACTTCCCGTTGACAACAAATAAATATCCAGGAATTTCACTTAGAAACATCAGATTCCAGTACCATGAGGCTTGTTACAACATCGACAAGATCCTCGCTTCCAGACCTTTGACAGAAATATTTTGTTTGGCATTCGACATCAAATCATCTATTCACGCCTTAAAAAATGTACTGCAGTACCTTGAGGGCCATTGACATTAATGGTGGTTCTCTCGTGTTTGTTAACAGCTCACATCATTGGCTGGTAATCAAACAATGTCTTTCCATGTTCGACAACAAATCATATATTTGCATGGCTAGACTTGTACCCGAATGATCGAGTGAAGGAGATAAGAAGACCCCATATCTAGTTTCATCCATCCGTACTGTGATTTCAGGATTTTTGTACACATCATCTATACGGTGACCTTACATATAGATTTTCATCCAAACATGGGCCTATATCTGTAGGCGTGTCTGCATCTGGGCAACATTCCAATGTAGACGAATTTCTGAATTATGTACATGTTATTATATTGTTTTATGTGCTGACTATGGGAATGCCTACCCTCAACAATTATTATCAATAGAGTATATATCATGATGAAATGTATTGTAAGATTGATGCAGGTGACCATTCCGCTTCGTTTCCAGGCTCATCACATCATAAAGCATCTCAATCAAATGTTGTTATTATTTGGATCTCATGCTTTAGGGGGGAATTGTTATAGGTCAATTTGGGCACCATTCCCAATGACCTGGTTAACTGGGCATCATCTCCAGGACCTATGATCAAGGGTATATAATTCCCTATCATTTCAGTTGCTACATGCTCTAAGACAAGAAACAAGACAGATCAAGCAAGACTTTCGTCAAGCAAGAATTTCCATGGTTTGAAGCTTATTGTATAGCATATGAGAGCTCAAAAATTTAGGCTCTAAGGGGCCTAAGTGTGTTGCATATGCAGGTAGCCCCATGCAAGGCTGCTCTGCAAAGCACTTCTCAACATTCACAGGTGTGTTGGTCACATTGGGAGCGAAATTCTCATTGTTATGGAATCTCCACTTGGCCAGTGCCTTCTAGAAGAGTTCACATGTGTCAAGCTTTGGATCCAAGTGTCCATTTGACATATACATGAATGGAAACATGTATTGTCTATTTTTGGAAAGATATTGATTGCAAAACAACCTACAATTCATCTATAAATTGAACACAGATCTAAGTGTTTAAAAAGGAAGAATTTGAGTAGAGAAATGTTGGAGAATTTTCAATTGAGAGCTTGGTTTGTAGAGCTACTGCTGGAGAGATTTATGCTGTGATGAGACTTGGTAACTATGCTGGAAGGTCACTCCAAATCAGTCACTAGTTTTTAACCTCTCCTTGTATCATCAATAAAGATTACTTCTTGTTTTTCCCTACATGCATCTATGTTAACTTTGATTTTCCATATTGTAAGATCTTGGTTGATGAATGTAGTTTATGCTTAACTGATTTAGCTAGCTAGCTTGAATAGATATCTATATTATTGCATCTTCTGTTGTTTCAGTGTTATTTCTTGCAGGAAGCATTCAGCCAACAAACCGCTTGAATTTGAAGCTGTAGAAAAAGCGACATAAGGAGTCATTTGGAAGAGACTAAAACAAGCAAGCATCTAATACTCTCTGTGTATCTATTCTAAGTTAGTAGAAATGGTAGTATAGTCTTTCACCTGTTGTTCTAGACTAACACCTGTCTAGGGAAGCATAATTTATTCGTAGATTACAATTCTGGCCCAATAGCCACCTACTTTTGATAGAGACTTGAAGAAACCAGAAGATGCAGATGGTTAGATACTTGGGATGAAAAATTTCTTTGAGTTGCATGAGTACATCGATAATACGAAGGCCATAATTGATATATTTAGCCTGAAGGGTAAAGCATACATTTGGTGGTAAGACATGAAGCGGTCCAAGGAAATGAGGACAAGGGATTTGAGTTAGTATGCATTCAAGGGGCTTTTTAGGAAGAAGTACTCGTCAGAAAGGTGCTACGATGATAAGGCTAAATAATTTTATGAACTGAATATGGGATCAATGGCATATGAAGAGTAGACCACCAAGTCCCTAGAGCTATTGAGGCATGTATCGTATCTAAATATGAGAAGATGAAAGTTCATCGATTTTTCAGTGGTTTTCTATTAGCATTTAGATATCGGATTGAGTATGATGAGCCTTGGTCACTTGAAGAAGTTATTGAGAAATTGAAACATTTCTATTAACAAGAAATGCGTAAGAATTAATATTAATAAGGATGGAAAGGGAAACATAAAGGTAAGGATAAATGGAAACCGAATAGAAAAAAATCCTCATAATGTAGAAGAGAAAGAAAATGTGGCACTGAAAAATAAGTTCAATTCATCTAGAAAGGGACATGGATCATATCAGAAAAATGGAGGTGATGGTATTGGATGGTTGTAGCGTTGAACATGTGATAAGGAACAAATTAGGACAGATTTTCCACATAATCATGGTGGTAGGCTTCAGATATATATTACACAGGAGGTGCAGACTGTTAGGGATGTTGGGCAGAGAATTCCTCATATTTATGCAACCATGGAAAACAGGCAAGAAGATCACGAGGAATCTATCATTAATATGGACAGTAAGCTTTGTGATCAAGTTATTTCTATTTTGATTGACTATGAATATAATTCATAGTTATGTTAGTCCTAAATTGGTGGATAAGTTGGGTGTGAATAAAGATATGAATGCAAAATCTTGGTTATTGTAGTTGGCTACAGGTACAAAGAAAAGAGTTCATCATTGGGTAAGAGCTTATGCATTTGAGTTGAATCGCATGTCTACAAAAATGCACTTGAAAATATTTCCATTGGGATCATATAGTATGATATTGGGTGTTATCACTCAGTAATTTCTCAAGGTTAAAGAAAGAAGTCACTGAGGTAACCACAAAACTACTTTTAAGCCTTAGGATCTAGCCTTCCTAATGCTTAGAGAGGGCTCTCTCTGTATGATTTATCTTTGTTGATTTTAATTGATTTTAGGCTAGTTATGTAGGGTAAATTGGTTCCGGATTTTGATTTGATTTGGTGGTGAAATCACTTACTCAGATTGATAGATGTAGGTTGTATTCCATTGCGTTGATGGAGTCAATGTGTCAAGCAGTTAGATCAGGATCAAGGTCTAAAGGGAAATGTTTACAGGGAAAGATAGATGAGTTACTTAAGATCTTCAAGGCTGATGATAAAAATGGTTTCAATCGGGGTAAAAGATCAATTAAGGGTTCTTAAATCTAGATAATGAGTTAAAAGGAAGAGGTCAATTGAAACTAAGGAGCCATTAAGGGTTCCTTAGTCTAGATATCAGTGGAAAAGATGTAAATGATAATCAGTTCAAGACAGAGTGCTATTAACATATTTTGAAATAACAATTCCTAATTTATCATTTAGATTTAGAACAACATACAAGTATTGATGAAAAACATAATAGATTGACAAAGAAACAAGTGAAAATACTTCACTGTAGTGGCCCAACACATGAATCTTGTAATATGATGCTTTATTGCTTTAATCCAGTCTGATGACCTGAAATTGGTACAATCACCCTTAGGTTCATAATAGTACAACTATAGAAATGTTCAACAATTTATCCACACACTAAATACTTAAAATTATGAAGTATTTATAATAAAACCAATACAAAATATCTTGTTTAACTAATCAGGATTTATTATGGGAAATAAAATATCTAGAAGCTGAAATGTAATGACACCGTTCAACTGATTGAAAGGTGTCCCTATTTTTTCTGATTTACTGCAATCTATTTGTTTATCTCAAGCTGACTTGTCTCTCATGTTGTCTTCATGCTAACTGCATATAATTTATATTTTAATTCTGTCTTCATCTGCATGCTTTTTGACTTTGTTTTATCTTCTTTCTCTGTCATCTGCTTTAAATCACTATTGTTGGTGAAAGTATTTTTATCCTCTAGTTTAACTTTGACTGTGTGAATGGTCCCCTTCTCTGTTGTATTACTACACATGATTTTCTACTAGATCAAGCCTTCTAATACATTTTCTTGTAAATCTTGGAGTAAACAGGTTTTAACTAGTATTAAACTATTTATCCAAGTTCCTTTTTTGCTAATAAACTGCAAAATAAATCAATAATTAATGAAAACATAGTTAGCTGAGAGGTGAAAATGTTTTTATGGAAAATGGAGGCCTATGAAAGGAGTCTGGACTGCAGAGTTTATCCCAGGCTATCAATAGCTTTGGTTTTATTTGAAAATATGCAGAAATAACTCAATTACAGGGTTTTGAAATAATATTGGCTCAATGCACAGTGGAGGTGAAATGGTGGTTTTAACTCATGGTAGGATGGACATGTAGCATGATGGTTTAATGCATTGGTTTTGGGTTTCATAACAGGTAAGCGGTTTATCAAATAGCAGGGTATTTTTAATTGTAGTGAGCAGGAATACCACTTGGTGGTTTTCGCATCGAGGAAAGCTAGTGGGCAGTTTTGGGGAGGAGGATGCGATGAAGTATGGGGTTGCCACGTAGTAGGGAAGAGGGTTGTGAAACCACCCATTTTTCAACCTTCCCTCGACTTTAAAATTTTTACTATCGAGGTTGCGAAATGAATTAGAAGTCGTTGGATTCGATGGCAGAGATCAAACGGTTGACAATTGAGTTGGGTTATGCTTGGTGGGACCGGGGAAACTTCATGCAAAGGGGTATAATATAAAGTAAAGTTTTAATGATATATGGGAGGTTAGGCTTATAAAATGGAATCAAATAATATAAATCTAATGGGTTAATATATGAATATCGGGATATAATATCTAAAGGGATGATGAAATATATAAACTATATAATATCAGAAGTTTAATATATGGATTTAGAATGTTGTGGGAATTTAGTATATAATGGGTTAGGGATATATTTTAAATGGGAATTAATATAATATTAAAATGGAAGGGTTTATGTACTAAGGGGGTTTAATAAATACTAAAAATGGGCCTTAATAAGGAGAATGAGGTTTTTAAGCTAGGGAAATGTGTTAGAATAAGGAAAAAATGCGGAGTTAGTTAGGGAAAAAGGGTTTTTAGGATGGAGAAAGGAGTTTTTGGAGAGGAAATGGTTAGACTAAGAGGAGCGATATTGGTAAAAGGGAAAGGGTTAAAATGAAGGGGAAGGGATGGTGTGTTTTAAAAGGATGTTATTAATAAAAAATAAACCAACTAAATCTTTCTAATGACTTGTAAAAAGTTTTTTTTCCTACCCTTCTTTATCCTAGCATTTTTATTTCCTTTTCTTGGGCGCATTTTGTTAGCCACCTATGAAATTTTTTGACAAGAAAACAGGTGGCTAAATTCTTTCTGAGCCTTCAAGAAATACATTTCCTCCGAAAACATATCATTCTTGAAGCCTCCTGTGTCTTTTTCCCTTTGAAGAATCCTCACTGTTGTTTCCACTCAAAAAGCCTTACTGTCTGTGAAAGAAAATGCTCAAAAGGCCCCCATTTTCCCTTATTTCATTCCCTCAAAGCCTCTGTTTTCATCACCCTTTTCCCCTCTAATTCCTTCATTAACCCTCTAAACCTCCCTAAATCCCATTTAAAACCTTATAATGTCTTTTATTTGGTTAAAAAACCCCCTTATTCCCTCTACCGAAAACCCTTTTAAGCCTTAAAAATCCTCTTTTTGGCTTAGAAAACACTCATTTTACATATGAGGCTTAAGCCCCTTTCGGCCAGCCCCTAAACCACTTCCCCACCATGTGACCAGGAGCTGGAACCTAGCGCTATGGCCCTGGGCTCTTATCGCAATCAGAGCAGTCATGCGAGCACATTTCTTTGTTAGCTTGATTTTCTCCGATGCGAGGTCTTCTGCTCTATAGACCACAGACGTGTTCTGAACTGTTAATTTTTGAAGATCTGATGGTCAGCGCTTGTTCCGCAGCGCACCCAGTCGCTACTCTGCTTTAACCCCTCGATTACATGTAAACCGTTGATCTATCACTCTGATCCAATGGCTATCGCATAATCACACCGTCGCAACGCCCAATCCCATCGCATTTGACCTCTGCCGATTGGCGAGTCCCAATTTGATCTGAGCCATCCATCCCACATGATCCTATGGTCTAGATTTCTCCTCACTCTGCTCATTCGCCCCCCGTATTTCCCCCTCAGGTCAAATCTCAGTCGTTGATTCCCTGCCGATCCAACAACCCTGATGTAATCACAAGTTTAAAACTCAGAATTTATGACCCCGCCTCCCTCCGATGTGATTGGATCTCCACCGTTGATCCCTTTGGATCCAACGGCTCTCATCATCTCTGCCCTTTCACATACCCCTCTGTTTCCCCGCTCCCTCTTTAATCTTGACCGTCCATTCTTTAGATCTGACGGCTAGGATCTAACCCACCTTTGACCTACCACTACCCAAACGCCAGTGCACTTTCCCTCATCGCACTTCATCCTCCGCCATCTGATCTTTCTACTTCATATCCGACGGTCCACATGCATATCGCGTAAATATTCTATCTGAGCTTTAATGTTTCAAAGTTACGCGATGAAAGCGGTTTTTGAGGGGACACGTGTCTTGCAGCGACCTATATCGCGTTTTTTCTCAGAATTTTACAAACCGCTTAGAAGCCGCGTGACACCATCTTTTTTCCAACTAAAACCACATTCCTCCCCGCTGCCCCCGCAACCTCCATAATCAATCTCTGCCATCCATCTGATCAGATCTACGACCCATATCGCATCGCGTCCCCACCATATATCTTCTTCCATCAGATCTCCACAGAGTTCATCTGACAGTCCCCACCGTTGATTGCCTCCTGCAATCCAACGACCCAAAATAAATCGCCCTCCGCCCGCCAGGTCCCACCATCCAAAGGCCCCGCCTTCATTCATTTTTCCCCTTTATTCCTTTGTATTTCGCCCAAGCTTTAAACCTTTGTGTTTTACACTAAAGGATTTGATTCTCCACCTTACTTACTATTAACGCCTCTATTCATAAATCCTGGTCGTTGATTACCATTTCCATATCTGATCAAACGGCTCACGACCCTATTTACACCGAACTTTCACCATCCCCGTTTCTTCACCATTCTGATGGTTTTCCACCCGTTTTTGCCTACATTCCCCATTCTGCCACCATTCCACAGGCCTCCACAGAATTTTTCCACCACTTCCCTGGGTTTTTCTAATGAGTTTATCGCATTTGTGCAGGGATTACTGAGTGGAAAATTCACTCTGTCTCTACAGTCAACAGTCACTGTGGCTGAGAGCGCAAAGAGGCCATTATAGCAGTGGCAAAGTATCAGCAAAGAGGATTAGAGGATTTAAGCCCGTGATTGAAGATTTAATGCTCTAATCCTTGTCAAAAGAAAGAAGACGTAGTTTGAAGATTGAGGCACACTAGCAAGTCATATCAGTTCTACGTAACAGAAGAATGTATTTTCTCAGATATAGCACCTTTGGATAGAGTTCTCCATGCCTCCTCGAGCCCTTAAACAGTTAAGTACACTGACAGGAGCTTCTTAAAGACTGTCAGGACCGCAGTTATGCAGTATGGAGACCTACAGACCTTTCTATCCCGGTTGCTTATTTCCGGAAGGCTACTTAGAGTACCAAACAGCCAGAAGGACTTCAAAGAACACATCCGAGGTCAAATATCGACCTGACAAAGACTCCCAAAACATACTACAGAGTACATACATCGATGCAGAGCCATTAAGCAGAGTGGGCTCGACCTTCTGCCTCCACTCTGTCTTAATGAGTCAATTTAATTTACATCTACTTCTACTATCATTCATCCTGCTATAAGAACCCCGCATAACATATTGTAAAGGGGGTTGTTGTTGTTGTTGTTAGTTGTAGGGATTCATTCGACTGTTAGAACAGTTTTGGGGGAAAGAAGCTGAGTGGTTTGTAATTTAGTAGGCTGGGAGGAGAAGTTTGGACTGTAATCAGCCATTGAGCTCAGTTTATGTGACTTGTTTTGCACATCAATTAATCAAGCAATTTCACAGGATCCTAGTCTATATTACGGGTGATGTTTCCTGTCTTATTTCATTTTAATCATGTTGTTCATATTTCTCTGATAAGAATCAGTAAATCAGGCTTAGGATATACCCCTGCACAGTACCCTAATGACCACTGCTCTTCTTGTCTTTGATGTTTTCTACTGATAGTGATCTAAGGGAAAATTCATGTAATTTAACCAGTTAAAGATGTTGGTCCAGCCCATGCTTACTAATGTGTGAATTTGGGGTTTGTTGCTTAGATTTTATTGTTGGGTTTAAGCTGGAAGAATTGGGATACCGGGGATTTAGTGTGAGCCCTGTACACTGGGGTCCTTTTCCAACAGTTTGGCTTTCCTAAGTTCCCTTTGAGCTGGTGTCAAAAGCATTGAAGGTTAAAATTCCTTCTCTGATCTTAGGCCTAGTTCTGTGTTAAATCTTAACTCTATTTTTCCTTTGAGATTATGTTGAAGCAGGCCTGGAGTTAAATGACCTCTAACCTGATCTTAAGCTACCCTTTGTGCCTTCATTGAGAGTTGCCTCTGAGTATGTCAAAGCAAGTCTGGATTTAAATGATATTTGACCTGATCTCTGGACAGAAATCGGGTTTTTTTCCTTCTTTCACCTTCACTCCTTATTGTTCCATTCCACCATCTATCTAAAAGATCCTTTAGTATATATCACTTGCCCTATGGAAAGCCTTGGTTAGCTTTTATGTAAGTAATCCCCTTTCATGACTCCATAGCCCAATGGATGACACTTTCTTGACCTATCCTCTTTTACCGAAACTTCCTACTACTTTGTTCCTTCCATTCCACAACCTTCTCAGTTGATGATCTCCAACCCAACAACAAACCAAATCATTTAAAACAACCCTTGTGCTTCATAAATAGCCTAATACCTCATTTTGAGCTTCAAAGATATATCATTCTTTGATTTTATGGAGAGATCCCTCTCCGGATCCAAGAGGGCTAGATCCTAGGATCCCAAAGTGGTTATGATGTTGTCTTATCTTTTGGTATTGCCAAATCTTCCAAAACATAGGAACCCCAACATAATGGCGACTCCACTGGGGAGATATTTGAGTTAAACACTCCTTTAAACACTTATAAAAGCTCAAAGAGGTCCATAGTAGCCTTGGTTTGGTGGTTAATCACTGCGGTGGATAAAAAATCTCTTCAAACATCTTAAATCCTCCACCTGGCAACTCCACAGTTCCTAAATGATTAAAAGACTCCACTGGTGATCAATAGGCCACTGATTATCTTTGTTTTCACAATGACTCCACTGGGAGGCCAGTCGCATTACAACATCATCCATGCTAAAGACCAAATCACTTCACTAATGTAAGACTTTGAACAATTTTTGGAAATGCATCCAAGTTTCATAGCAGAGTGTTGTGATATAATGTCAAGGGACTTGGTAGAAATGGAATGGGAGGACCTTCCTGGGGCTATCCTTCTCAGCTCAAAATTCAAACCCATGCTCAAGAAAATTTTCCTAGAATTGGTGGTTGAAAGATATGAAGCTGAGATTGAAATATTGAATTCACAAGAAAATTCATATCATTTCAGAGACCCCAGAGCATTTTTGGAAAGTATCCCTGCCCCTAAGAAAGAAGATATTCCACTAACTTTCGATGAGCAGGAAGAAGACGATCAGGCTTTCAAGAGCCACACTGAAGACGCAGTGGAAGATACAGTAATCAAAGCTGCTCAGGATACAGACAGCTTACCAGTCATGGGATGCCTGAAAGAATAAACTGTACATCATGTGTTCATTGATCCTGTGGCAGAGTAAATGGAGGCCCTGATTAGCTTGAATTCTCCAGCATTGATCCTTCGCAGGGGCCGAATTCATTAGGAGTGGTCACCACTTATGGTGACCTCAATTTCGAAGAACCACATGCAGGGCACCCTGTGGTTGTCTCTGATGAGAAGTCAGTTCTTCTGCCCTTTTTTGTTACTACTTGACTGGCTGCATTGGATTTATTGTATCACCTAGAACATCAGATATTTCCAAGTAGAAGTAGGGTAGGTAGGAAGTTCAATAAAGCTCAGTCTATGAGAGTTTAGTCAGTGTTTTTAATTTATGCAAAGTTTCATTCCATGAGCAGTTTTGTCTTTATTCCATGGCCCACAGCAAGCCAGACAGTCTAATCCTAGCTTGATTGTTTTTCAATTTCTGTCTTAGAATGTAGAGAAGAAATCTGCTAGACAATTTAATCCTAGCAGATAATAGTTTAGGTAGAGAAGCTATGAGGAAAACTGTCTAATCTGGTCTCATGGAGTAATAAGGGTAGCAGTAGAATAGGTTTATTTTCCTGTTTGTAAAAAAATTGATGATGTAAAGGGTCTACAAGTCCAAATGCACCCAGAAGAAAAAATGTTAGGAAAATAGTATGGGTAGGTATTTGTTTGGGAGAATATTACTGCTGATATAATGTCTTCATGATTGTGGTAGCTGATCCAAGAAATAAAATGGATGTTTCAATTACTAGGCATCTGGCCTACTCCAAATATTATTTTCTGAATTCTTGACACTTTGAAGAAGATGCCATCCCCATGTGGAGCAACTGTTAGCCACCTATGAAATTTTTTGACAAGAAAACAGGTGCCTAAATTGTTTATGAGCCTTCAAGAAATACATTTTCTCCAAAAACATATCATTCTTGAAGCCTCTTGTGTCTTTTTCCCTTTGAAGAATCCTCACTGCTGTTTCCACTCAAAAATCCTCACTGTCTGTGAAAGAAAATTCTCAAAAGGCCCCCATTTTCCCTTATTTCATTCCCTCAAAGCCTCTGTTTTCATCACCCTTTTCCCCTCTAATTCCTTCATTAACCCTCTAAAACTCCCTAAATCCCCTTTAAAACCTCATAATGTCTTTTATTTGGTTTTAAAACCCCCTTATTCCCTCTACCGAAAACCCTTTAAAGCCTTAAAAATCCTCTTTTTGGCTTAGAAAACACTCATTTTACATATGAGGCTTAAGCCCCTTTCGGCCAGCCCCTAAACCACTTCCCCACCATTTGACCGGGAGCCGAAACCTAGCGCTATGGCCCTGGGCTCTTATCGCAATCGGAGCTGTCATGCGAGCACATTTCTTTGTTAGCTTGATTTTCTCTGATGCGAGGTCTTTTGCTCTATAGACCGCGGGCGTGTTCTGAACCGTTGATCTTTTGAAGATCTGATGGTCAGCGCTTGTTCCGCAGCACACCCTGTCACCGCTCTGCTTTCACCCCTCTGATTACTTGTAGACCGTTGATCTATCACTCTGATCCAACAGCTATCACATAATCACACTGTCGCAGCACCCAATCCCATCGCATTTGACCTCCACCGATTGGCGAGTCCTGAATTGATCTGAGCCATCCATCCCGCATGATCCTACGGTCCAGATTTCTCCTCGCTCCTCTCATTCGCCTCCCATATTTCCCCCTCGGGTCAAATCTCAGCCGTTGATTCCCCGCCGATCCAACAGCCCTGATGTAATCGCAAGTTTAAAACTCAGAGTTTATGACCCCTCCTCCCTCCGATGCGATTGGATATCCGCCGTTGATCCCTTTGGATCCAACGGCTCTCATCATCTCTGCCCTTTCACATACCCCTCTGTTTCCCTGCTCTCTCTTTAATCCTAATCATCCATTCTTTAGATTTGACGGCTGGGATCTAACCCGCATTTGACCTACCACTACCTAAATTCCAGTGCACTTTCCCTCATCGTGCTCCATCCTCCACCGTCCGATCTTTCCGCTCCATATCCGACGGTCCACATGTATATTGCATAAATTTATTTTTTCCGAGCTTTAATGTTTCAAAGTTACGTGATGAAAGCGGTTTTTGAGGGGACACGTGTTTTGCAGTGACCTATATCGTGTTTTTTCTGAGAATTTTCCAAACCACTCAGAAGCCGCGCGACACCAGCTGTCTTCCAATTAAAACCACTTTCCTCCCCGCTGCCCCCGCAACCTCCATAATCAATCTCCACCTTCCATCTGATCATATCTACGACCCATATCACATCGCGTCTCCACCATATATCTTCTTCCATCGGATCTCCATAGAGTTCATCTGATAGTCCCCACCGTTGATTGCCTCCTGCGATCTAATGACCCAAAATAAATTTCCCTCCGCCCGCCAGGTCCCATCATCTAAAGGCCCCGCCTTCATTCATTTTTCCCCTTTATTCCTTTTTATTTTGCCCAAGCTTTAAACCTTTGTGTTTTACACTAAAGGCTTTGATTCTCTGCCTAACTTACTATTAACACCTCCGTTCATAAATCCTGGTCGTTGATTACCATTTCCATATCTGATCGGACGACTCATGACCCTCTTTACACCAAACTTTCACCAGCCCTGTTTCTTCACCATTATGATGGTTTTCCACCCATTTTCACCTACATTCCCCATTCTTCCACCATTCCACAGGCCTCCACAGCATTTTTCCACCACTCCCCTTGGTTTTTATAATGATTTTATCGCATTTGTGCAGGGATTACAGAGTGGAAAATTCACTCTATCTCTACAATCAACAGTCACTGTGGCTGAGAGCACAAAGAGGCCATTACAACAATGGAAAAGTATCAGCAAAGAGTATTATAGGATTTAAGCCCGTGATTGAAGATTTAATGCTCTAATCCTTGTCCAAAGAAAGAAGACGCAGTTTTAAGACTGAGGCACACTAGCAAGTCATATCAGTGCTACGTAACAGAAGAATGCATTTTCTCAGATAGAGCACCTTCGGACAGAGTTCTCCATGCCTCCTTGTACCCTTAAACAGTTAAGTACATTGACATGAGCTTCTTAAACATTTTCGGGACCACAGTTATGGAGTATGGAGACCTGCAGATCTTTCTATCCCGGTTTCTTATTTCTGGATGGCTACTCAGAGTACCAAACAACCAGAAGGACTTCAAAGAACACATCTGAGGTCAAATATCGACCTGGCAAAGACTCCTAGACAATACTAAAAAGTACATATAGCGATGCAGAGCCATTATGCAGAGTGGGCTCGACCTTCTGCCTCCACTCTGTCTTAATGAGTCAATTTAATATATATCTACTTCTACTGTCATTCATCCTCCTATAAGAACCCCGTAGAACATATTGTAAAGGGGGTTGTTGTTGTTGTTGTTAGTTGTAGGGATTCATTCGACTGTTAGAACGGTTTTGGGGGAAAGTAGCTGAGTGGTTTGTAATTTAGTAGGTTGGGAGGAGAAGTTTGGACTGTAATCAACCATTGAGCTCAGTGTATGTGACTGGTTTTGCACATCAATTAATCAAGCAATTTCACAGGATCCTGGTCTATATTACGGGTGATATTTCCTGTCTTATTTCATTTTAATCATGTTGTTCATATTTCTCTGATAAGAATCAGTAAATCAGGCTTAGGATATACCCCTGCATGATACCATAATGCCCAATACTCTTCTTATCTTTGACATTTTTTGCTGATAGTGAATCTAAGGGCAAATTCATGTAATTTAACTAGTTAAAGATGTTGGTCTAGCCCATGCTCACTGATGTGTGAATTCGGGGTTTGTTTCTTAGATGTTCTTGTTGGGTTTAAGCTAGAATAATTGGGATACCAGGGATTTAGTGTGAGCCCTTTCCACTGGGGTCCTTTTCCAACAGTTTGGCTTTCCTAAGATCCCTTTGAGCTGGTGTCAAAAGCATTGAAGGTTAAAATTCCTTCTCTAATCTTAGGCCTAGTTCTGTGTTAAATCTTAACTCTATTTTTCCTTTGAGAGTACGCTGAAGCAGGCCTGGAGTTAAATGACCTCTGACCTGATCTTAAGCTACCCTTTGTGCCTTCATTGAGAGTTTCCTCTGAGTATGTCAAAGCAGGTCTGGATTTAAATGATATCTCACCTGATCTCCAGACAGAAATCTGGTTTCTTTCCTTCTTTCACCTTCACTCCTTATTTTTCCATTCCACCATCTATATAAAAGATCCTTTAGTATAGATGACTTGCCCTATGGAAAGCCTTGGTTAGTTTTTATGCAAGTAATCCCCTTTCATGACTCCATAGCCCAATGGATGGCACTTTCTCGACCTATCTTCTTTTACCGAAACGTCCTACTGCTTTGTTCCTTCCATTCCAAAACCTTCTCAGTTGATGATCTCCAACCCAACAACAAACCAAATCATTTAAAACAACCCTTGTGCTTCATAACTAGCCTAATACCTCATTTTGAGCTTCAAAGCTATATTATTCTTTTCTTTTATGGAGAGATCCCTCTCCGAATCCAGGAGGGCTAGATCCTAGGATCCCAAAGTGGTTATGATGTTGTCTTATCTTTTGGTATTTCCAAATCTGCCAAAACATAGGAACCCCAACACATTTAAGCTTGTGGATCCTTTATTTATTTAAGTGAGCAAACTATCTATTTCTAACCTTATGACGTCGAACGACTCAAATTAAAATAATGGGCTCGTTTATTTCTCTACCTAACTACTAATCTGCCAAGATTAAATAGTTTGGCTAGATATTTATTCTCTTTCTATCAACATAAAATTTAAAGCATGAAAGATCAAGATTAAGCATTTTGAATTTCATATATTGTGGCATTTTTGACAAGCTGCACACAATTTTATTTGCAAAAACTAATCTGAAAGGATTGGCATTTAAACGTGAAACACTTTCATGATCTAATTTGGTGGGGTTCATATTTAATGTTCTTTCTTGATCTATGTTTATTTATTTTCCTTTGATTGTTCTTTTAGGACATACCCTCTTTTCATATTTTAAATATGGGAAAACATTTGCAGAAAGCGAAGGTATGCACAATATTACAAAATTATACACAGTCAATTCAAAATTATGAATCCTATTATTATAGGACCCTAACAGTGGCTTCACATGGGGATGGCATCTCCTTGCGAGATGTCAAGAACATCGTCAAGTAGTAGCCTGGTCCATTGGGCCAATCCCAAGTATACACATGCTTTGTTGTATAATCATTGTGACTGAAAATCTTGAACTGAGATTACACCTTTTTTTGCAAAATGAAATTTGATCTAAAACTAAAAAGGTGCTACAACCTTCAAACCAAACTACTAAATCATCAAGACTTTAGAGCCTTCTTCTTGGCTTTAAATCTTAATAAATTATTTCAGCACCTGCTGAAAACTGAAAACTGAAATAAACTCGTTGTTGAAAATTGAATTCAATCAAACTAAAATCCTATCCACTTACTCTAATCAACTATCCAACTGTTGGTTAGGTAAAATGAAAGAGCCAATGTAACCATTCAAGCATTATATACTTTGATAGATTTTGCTGCATTTTCTTGTTGATTATAAAAACTGTAATTCTGCAAACTATTAGAAATTTTTCAACTGATTGAAAGGTGTCAACCTTCAAACCAAACTACTAAATTATCAAGACTTTAGAGCCTTCTTCTTGGCTTTAAACCTTAATAAATTATTTCAACACCTGCTGAAAACGGAAAACTAAAATAAACTCGTTGTGAAAACTGAATTCAATCAAACTGAAATCCTATCTACTTACTCTAATCAACTATCCAACTTTTGTTTAGGTAAAATGAAAGAGCCAATGTAACCATTCAAGCATTATATACTTTGATATATTTTGCTGCATTTTCTTGTTGATTATAAAAATTGTAGTTCTGCAAACTATTAGAAATTTGTCAACAAATGTGAAGATAAGGAAATACTCAATTTCCTTTGTTGACTCTAGAAACTATACAAAAGGATCTTCAAAGATATATGTATAGATGTTAAAATGATCCAAGCAATTGTACATCTGTTTTGGATTACCTCCATGCCATGAAACTAAACTATTATTTTCAGTTTTATCTCCCTGTAAAATCAACTTATGATTGGATTGAGATAATTGAAGATTTTTAGATAAGATTTGTGATGATATGTCTACTGATGGAAATGTCTGTATGAGAAAAATTTTATCATCTTGATTCTGAATTTCATAGTCAATAAATGGAGAAAGGATTTGAATGCATTCATTATCCAAAATATTTGCTATTAGATCATGAAAAACTTTGAAGGATTGTTGCAACCTATTGCATATAGGTTTGAATGGAATTTCATAGATTTCTTCAGGATGCTCATCCTTTTCTTTAGAAATATTATCCCAAATCTTCTTTAAAAAATAAAATTATTCAAAACATAGTGGTATAAAACTTTCCCGTGTCATTTGATCAGATGTTTCAATGGAATTTGATAACTGTAATTGTGAGACTGAAAAGTCCTGATTAAGAGTCTTATTGTCTTCTTTGTTGTTAATCAGAATTCCTAAAGACTGATTATTATTGATTGCTTTAAATTTTCTCTAATGAATGGAAATGAAGCAAAACAAAGAGGTAAAGAACCTTCACTTATTTCCAAATTTTCTGTAATTTCTTCTAAAACTGAATGTCTTCATTCCACAAATTGGTTACTGATTTCTATGTAAACTTAGTTTGAGTTTTAAGAACATAATTATCATCATATTGATCATATATAGGCAAATATTCAAAGGAAGGAATGTCATCAAACATACATAGTAAATCAGAAAATTTTTCTTTCACATATTGGTCTGTAAATCCGTTTTCTGGTCTATGGTAGTTGGGATTAGCAGGAAAATGATTATGGCCAATAACCTCTTCCTTTTCTTCATGATGATTATGAATAAATTCATATTTCTTGGTGATCTTCTGTATCATTTCTTTTATATTTCTTGCCAATATATCAAGTTTTATCTCTGCAATGTTTTTTCTTCTCTCCTTCTGCTTTCAATTTTTCCTTTCTGATTAATAGAATAACTTCTACATCAACTGCTATGTTCTGCATCTGTTCAAGTGTTTCTGAATCTCTTTCTCTTGGTTGAAATTCTATTTCTTGATAAAATTAACTTGGGTAATGCAAGAGAGCTGAATCAGGAGGAGGTCTGATATTTGATGGCATTGAATAATAAACTTGATTGAATATATCAGAAAATTGTTGTATTGTCTCATTTGGATGTCTTTTCAACTGATCATATTCTTCTATGATCACAAAAATATTAACTTTGATTATCCATCTATCAAGGAAAATTTTTCCAAACTGTTGGAAATTTGAGATGCTTGCATTATGCAAATTCTTGAACCAAATTTTTACTATACTTTATAATGAAAGAGAAAAAAGGCCGATCTTAACATCATCTTCATCAATCTCAAATAGGTCCAAATAATTTTCAAAACCTTGAATATTTTTTTGGGCAGTGATGTTAACATTTTCTCCATAAAACTTAGGAAGATGTTTGAAATAGTTATCAGGAAAATCATGAAGTATAGGAGGTAGTATGAGGGGCTTATATCTATCAGGAACTTTACAAGGTACATGAATATGTACAGGTATTGTAAGATCAGTGTTGATTAATTGAGGCTTATTAATTGGAAAAGGATCATCAAATGTTTCAGAGAACAACTTCTCAAAGGAATCAAGAGAATTAATATTTACAATCTCCAAAGGAAAGTAGTTAAAGATTAATCTAAGATCTTCGCTAAAATACAGTATACCTTGAAAAAATTTCTTGATGAGAAAGAACATAATGTCTTGGATTAAGATCCAAGTTGAAAACCTGATATTCCCATGATGTTCTTATAGGTTCATTTCTCCAGTGGAGTCTTGAATCTAAAATTGAATTGGAGTTGGAGTTGCTAGGTGGATGATTTTAACCTCTGTGTGTCTGATCACTATCCACCATCATAGATTAGATCTGATTCTATAAAATATTTCTGAAGGAAACATTAGTATTCCCCAGTATGGTCGCCAATATGTTATCACTCAGTAATTTCTCAAGGTTAAAGGAAGAAGTCACTGAGGTAACCACAAACCTACTTTTAAGCCTTAGGATCTAACCTTCCTAATGCTCAGAGAGGGCTCTCTCTATATGATTTATCTTTGTTGATTTTAATTGATTTATGTAGGGTAAATTGGTTTTATATTTTGATTTGATTTGGTGGTGAAATCACTTACTTAGATGAATAGATGTAGTTTTGTATTCCAATGGGCTGATGGAGTCAATGTGTCAAGAAGACAGATTAGGATCAAGGTCTAAAGGGAAATGTTTACAGGGTAAGATAGTTGAGTTACTTAAGATCTTCAAGGCTGATGATGAAAATGGTTTCAATCGGGGTAAAAGAGCAATTAAGGATTCTTAAATCTGAATAATGAGTGAAAAGGCAGAGGTTAATCGAAACTAAGGAGAAATTAAGGTTTCCTTAGTCTAGATATAAGTGGAAAATATGTAAATGATAATCAGTTCAAGGAAAGGTGCTATTAACATATTTTGAAATAACAATTCCTGATTTATCATTTAGATTTATAACAACATACAAGTATTGATGAAAAATATAATATATTGACAAAGAAACAAGTGAAAATACTTCATTGTAGTGGCCCAAAACATGAATCCTATAGTATGATGCTTTATTGCTTTAATCCAGTCTGCTGAATTGAAATTGGTACAATCACCCTTAGGTTCAGAATAGTAAAACTATAGACATGTTCAACAATTCATCCACACACTAAATAATGAAAATTATGAAGTATTTAAAATAAAACTAATACAAAATATCTTGTTTAACTAATCAAGATTTATTATGGGAAATAAAATATCTAGAAGTTGAAAGGTAGTGACACCTTTCAACTGATTGAAAGGTGTCCCTGTTTTATCTGATTTGTTATCATCTTTTTGTTTCTCTCAAGATGACTTGTCTCTCACGCTATCTTCATGCTGACTGCATCTAATTTATATTTTAATTATGTCTTCATCTGCATGCTTTTTGACTTTTTTTTATCTTCTTTCTCTGTCACCTGCTTTAAATCATTGTTGTTGGTGAAAGTATTTTTATCCTCTGTTTTAACTTTGACTGTGTGAATGGTCCCCTTCTCTATTGTATTAATGCACATGATTTTCTGCTGGATGAAGCCTTCTAATACATTTTCTTGTAAATCTTGGAGTAAACAGGTTTCAACTAGTATTAAATTGTTTATCCAAGTTCCTTTTCTGCAAATAACCCGCAAAAGAAATCAATAATTAATGAAAACACGGTTAGCTAAGAGGTCAAAACGTTTTTAGGGAAAATGGAGGCCTGTGAAAAGAGCCTGGATTGCAAATTTTATCCCAGGCTGTCAATAGCTTTGGTTTTATTCGAAAATCTACAGAAATAACTCAATTGCAGGTTTTTGAAATAATATTGGCTCAATGCATAGTGCAAATGGTTTATCGCACAGTGGAGGTGAAATGGTGGTTTTAACTCATGGTAGGATGGATAGGTAGCATGATGATTTAAAACATTGGTTTGGGGTTTCATAATAGGTAAGCGGCTTATCAAATAGCAGGGCAGTTTTAATTGTAGTGGGTAGGAATACCACTTGGAATTTTTCACATCCAGGAAAGCTAGTAGGCAGTTTGGGGGAGGAGGATGCGATGAAGCATGGGGCTGCCATGTAGCAAGGAAAAGGGTTGCGAAACCACCCATTTTGCAACCTTCCCTCGATGTTAAATTTTTGAATATCGAGGTTGTGAAATGAATTAGAAGTCGTTGGATTCGATGGCAGAGATCAGACGGTTGACAATTGAGTTGGGTTATGATTGGTGGGACCGGGGAAAATTCATGTGGAGAGGTATAATATAAATTAAAGTTTTAATAATATATGGGAGGTTAGGTTTATAAAATGGAATCAGATCATAAAAATTTAATGGGTTAATATATGAAGATCGAGATATAATATATAAAGGGATGAGGAAATATATAAGTTATATAATAGCGAAAGTTTAATATATGGATTTAAAATGATGTGGGAATTTAGTACATAATGGGTTAGGGATATATTTTAAATGTGAATTAATATAATATTAAAATGGAAGGGTTTATGTAATAAGTGGGTTTAATAAATAATAAAAATTGGATTTAATAAGGAGAATGAGGTTTTTAAGCTAGGGAAATGTGTTAGAATAAGGAAGAAAGGCGGAGTTAGTTAGGGAAAAAGGGTTTTTAGGATGGAGAAAGGAGTTTTTGGAGAGGAAATGGTTAGATTAAGAGGAAAGGGATATTGGTAAAAGGGAAAGGGTTGAAATCAAGGGGAAGGGATGGTGTGTTTTAAAAGGATGTTAGTAATAAGAAATAAACCAACTGAAGCTTTCCAATGACTTGTAAAAAGTGTTTCTTCCTACCCTTCTTTATCCTAGCATTTTTATTTCCTTTTCTTGGGCGCATTTAAGCTTGCGGACCCTTTATTTCTTTAGGTGAGAAAACTATCTATTTATAACCTTATGACGTCCAATGACTCAGATTAAACTAATGAGCTTGTTTATTTCTCTACCTAACTACTGATCTGCCAAGATTAAACAGTTTAGCTAGATATTTATTCTCTTTCTATCAACATAAAATTTAAAGCATGAAAGATCAATATTAATAATTTTGAATTTCATAGATTGTGGCATTTTTTACAAGCTGCACATAATTTTATTTGCAAAAACTAAACTAAAAGGGGTGGCATTTAAATGCGCAACAATTTCATGATATAATTTGGTGGGGTTCATATTTAATATTCTTTCTTGATCTATGTTTCTTTTTTGTCCTTTGATTGTTATTTTAGGACATACCCTCTTTTCATTTTTCTAAATATGGGAAAACATTTTTAGAAAGCGAAGGTATGTACAATATTGAAAAATTCTACACAGTCAATTCAAAATTATGAATCCTATTATTATAGGACCCTAACATTGGGTATGGTCTAGATATACCTTCCCAGGACCAAGGTGGATTGTTATGAAAAAACTATTGACTGCTTGGATGACAATGGGGAACCAAGATTATTACAAGGAAAGAAGAAAGCCACATCAGTTAGGATGGTGACAACTATGGAGGCCAAGGGTAGTCGCGGGAAAGGGTGTGTATTATTTGAAGTACATATTTATAGTGACAAAGGTAAGGAAGTTGAGGATACAAATGTTTTGATAAGGTACCTAGTTCTACAATAGTTTTAAGATGTGTTTCCTGCAGATATTTCAGAGTTTCCGCCTCACAAGGAAGTATAATTTTATATTGAGTTGGTACTAGGGGTAGCTCCAACATCAAAATCACCTTACAGGATGAGCACACATGATCTGGTAGAGTTAAAGTTGCAGCTAAAGGATATTCTTGACAAAGGATACATTAGGCCAAGTGTATCACCATGGGGCACACCAATATTGTTTTTAAATAAGGAGTATGGTACTCTCATATTGTGCATTGACTATAGGTAGTTGAACAAAGTGACCATCAAGAATAGGTATCTGTTGTTGAGGATTGACGGCTTGTTTGATAAATTGAAGGGATCATGAATGTTCTTAAAGATTGATATGAGATCCAGATATCATCAAGTACACATTAAGGAAGAGGAAATTTACAATAAAACTTTCCGTACCAGGTATGGGCATTATGAGTTTGTTGTAGTTCCATTTGGTTTCACTAATTATCCAGCTACCTTTGTGTGTTTTATGAATAGTGTGTTGTGTCCTTATTTGGAAAAGTTTGTTATTGTTTTCATTAATGACATATTGGTATATTCTAAAAATGAGGAAGAGCATGTCAAGCATTTGGTAGCTGTTGAGATTCAACAAGATGATGATCCTAGTGAAAATTAAGCACCTTCACTAGGTGGGGCCCACAGGCTATTTTTAGGTGTATGTCTATTTTCAGAATGGTGATAATATTCTAAAATTAGCAAGATACTGATTCTAAATGGTTGAGAAAATTATATCTTTGGATGAATTTATATTTTTAGAAGATGGGCGAAGTCTATTTATTGATCACTAATCTAAAAATAGAATGCATGTCGATTATTATTTGCCCTTAATAATAATCAGACAATAAATAGTAACTTATTCTCTTGGAGCACTTTAATTCAGTGAAATATGTGGCACATCAGTGGGCTGAAGGAATTATGCAATTCCTAGGGTGTTTGGTGACTCATGCATGGAGGACTTCGTTATAACTGATAGTGGCAAGTTGTAACAAAGTTGGAAGAGTAGTTATGTACGTTGTTATTTAGTTTAACTCAGTTAAGGGAGTTAAACTCAGTTGTTCTAGTTGTAACTAAAGATACACTAGT
The DNA here is from genome assembly GCA_034641835.2 of Pinus albicaulis. Classification (NCBI taxonomy): domain Eukaryota; kingdom Viridiplantae; phylum Streptophyta; class Pinopsida; order Pinales; family Pinaceae; genus Pinus; species Pinus albicaulis. The sequence continues at coordinate 1,723,615,119 of CM076580.1, forward strand.
GAAAGATGAGTGAAATAATTATTTAATTAATTCACAACTAGTGTCTTACTTGCAACTGAACAAATGCAATAGTTAACTACTTGCATGTCAGATCCAGTGGAGAGATAGGTGAAAGGGTGAGATGGACTATCAGTTGTGACTATAGTGATGCATTCAATGCATCTACACATAAATTGGAGTTGCCAATGAGGATTTCAGAGTGCAAGCAAGGAAATATCAAATTCATTCAGGGATATTCTTTAGCAAGTATTGTGCTGTGGAGGCAGGATGTCAGGAGGCAAGAAATGCATAGATATGAAAATTTCTGCATGACAGTGTGTGACAATTATTTATTGTACTAAAAGATCTATGAGCTGAGCTTTGTATGAGATTGTTACATGTTTCATTGATATACATAATATATGATAGTTGGGGTTTGTAAAACATCTTGTTATGTGCGATTGATTTTGCTTCATATGTGTTTTGCAATTGGCGATTTAATTTTCACAAGTAATTAAGTGGAAGGATTCTATATTTAGCATAAAGATTAACTTGTTAGATCAGGAGAATTTGGAAATACATTATTGTGTTTATAAATTTCTACATGGTATCAGAGCAGCGTTAATCATCGAATATTGCAATATTGAAGCGATGTTGAGTTTGGTGCTGGTGGACAGTTCGAATTTGCTGCAAGAGTTTCTTGGTGTGACAGTTGAGTAAATATTGAAATGGATTTCAATGGGTTGCGGTTGGAGTATGGACTCGAGGGAATCTCTAACTACATAGCCTAGAAGGATAGGATGGAGGCGGTGCTTGAAGATAATGGCTTGACGGAGTTCATCGATAGCGATGTTCCTAAGCCAACTTCGACGGATGCTACATTACTTGACGTCTGGCAAAAGAAAGTAGCGAAGACAAGAAGAATTCTGTTGGAAGGTGTGAAAGAACATATTGTGTCAAGCCTTCATGGGAAAGCCACTCCATTTGCAATGTGGAAGGCTTTGACATATCTTTTACAAAGCAGCAATGACCATAGGATGTTGGCACTGAAAGATAAAATCAGAAAAATCAAAATGGAGAAGGGCAACAATATTCCAAAGTATCTCATGAAGTTTGTCCAATGTAGGGATGAGTTGGGGAGTGTGAGAATTACAGTTGCAGATGATGACTTGGCGAGCTTGGCTCTCCTTGGACTTCCGAAGAGTTTGCATAGTTATGAAGACTCTGTCAATGGGCGGGAGAAACTACCAGATTGGGAGCGACTTTGGTCAGATCTAGTGCAGGAGTAGATAAGGTGGAGTACCAGGGATGTCTCTTCATCAAAGTATGATGATGAAGAGGATTGTGCTTTGGCTACCAAAGAAAGGAAAGGAAAGGGGAAGAAATCCCATCCAAAATCTGAGGTTAAAGGCAAGAAGCTAGATTTGTCCAAGGTGAAGTGTTTTCACTGTCACGAACATGGGCATCTCGCCACAAACTACCCACAGAAATAGAAGAACAAGATGGATGTTGGAGCTTCAGTTGGTGAGGCCCTTTCCTCAAAATTTGAACTTGATTTCTCCTTGATCAGATGCTCGGTTTCAAGTGCAATGGGATCGGTGTGGTTTCTTGATATTGGTGCTTCATTCCACATGACGGGAGATAAGGAGTTGTTCAATGACTTGGAGGAGAAAGATCTCCAAATGCATATAGAGATGGGTGACGATGGTTGATATAATGTGACTGACATTGGAACCTGTTGTACTATACAACAACCCTCCCTTTTTCTTAAATTTTAGAAATAAAATTCATTTAGAAATAGGGTCCCTTTTTCTTTTTATAGAAATAAAAGGCTTAGAAATAAAGACTCATTGTTTTGAAAAAGCTCATCTTTGTTTGTTTACAAACCAAATACAACATTCAAAACTTCCGACCCAATCAAGTATAAAAGACCTTATCATAAGAAAACAAGTCGAAATGTAAAAGTCCAATGAATAACAATCGCAATCGGAGATCGGAGAAAACCCTTAGAGGAAATTTAACATAGAAACCCAAATCCTCCGATGCGATTAGTTCGATCGCAAAACTTCAATCGCTTGAGGTTTAAAGTTATCTATTTACATATCTCCGTTGCGATGCGATCAATCGCAATCACATGATCGGAGCATTCTCTAATAAATCTTTGCAGTCAATTTCAAATTCTCCGATGCAACACGCATTATTATAATAAACACTTTTCAAAAGAAAACAAACATTTGTTCGTTTAAATGAGAAAACTTTTATATGGTAGACCCCACCATCGGAAATCGGAGAAAGTTATTAACTATTATTTTCGATTGAAATTCTCCGATTGCGATCTAAAACCATCTAATCGGAAATCGGCAAAAGTTTACAATCGCAATCGGCCAATCGAAGAAATATGTATTATGATATTTATGTGCCATTTGAAAACTTTCTATGCGATTGATAAATGACATTTATTACATTCGAAAAGTTCAGGATAGGTGAATATTATAATATTTCACAAGCGCCAAATCTCCATTTGTACGTGGGTATTCAATAGCAAATCGAATGAATATTGGTTGATGATTTCATTTTTAATACGTGAGTGTGACCCAAAAAGAACATTTACGCGCTATACGAAACCAATAAATAATGAATCATGAGTTCATAATCGTTCCGTTCAAGTTGCTTGTTTGTCACGACTGAAAGTTTATTGTTTTGCAGAGCCAAGGAACATTGAACCCTTTCGTTCACAGACAAAGGGAAATAGTATCAAACACAGAAATATCAAAGAGAGCGAGGAGAGCCAAGACTGTTGTTCCGTTAAGTTTGTTGAGACTCCTACAGTCTCAAAAGAGAAGCCAACAAAACTGAGATTAGTTACAGATACATCATGCCAAGGGCTCGGGAGAATGACGTGGGAAGGAGTTTACAATCTATTGGAGAAGGAAAAACCCAAAGTCACAGTGGAAAAGGCATCAGTTCCAAATGAAGATAGCTCAGATTCCGACTCTGAGATTACTGAAAAATCACTTGCAAATTCATTTTTGCATCGAATTGCAGCCAGAGCAAGCATCATGCCTTATTATGATGTAATTCGATGGGTCATCGATAGTGTGAAGATAAATGACAGAACGTTTGTTTCAGCTTCTGGAGTGTCTTTTGGGTCGTTTAAAGCAGAAGACATTAAGGCAATGTATCATCTTCCTGATCCGCAAAAGGTGTATAACAAAGAATTTATCAAAGAGTTTGCTGATAATAATAAATTTCAATCTGATCCTATCAAAGATTGGAGGAAAAATCCTGAGAAGCACAGAAATGAAGCATCCGGTATGTATTCTGTAGATTCCCTCTTACCTCCGTATTGCTATGCCGCTGCCATGATGTGTAGATTATTTGGTAATGACAATTCTGCTAGGTTTTCTATACAAATGGTCCCATTAATCTTAGTTGTTGTCAATTCCGACATTATGGACTGGGCTGTTATTCTCTCTGATAGAATGGCTAATAGAATACTCGAGTACAGACAAGATAAAACCGCTAGAAATTCCACTCCTTTTTTCTTTTGTGCCTATATTCTAGATGCTCTTTGTTTTAATTCCGAGTTTCCCTTGTTAGGATGGAAATGGACTCCCAAAGACCCTACCCCAATTCATATATATCATAAACTTCTTTGGAAAGTTCATTTCCAAGATAATGTATATAGAATATGCCATGGTTTTCTTATCCCTGTCTTCTGAACCATTTTCAATCGCTTCCCTCCTAGATTCTCTGATAAAGCTAAAGCCGACTTATCCTCAATAGGAGATTGGTTTGGAGAGGAGAAATTTACATACATCAGGATTTTTGGGAGTATTGTGGAACCCCATTTTCTTCCTCTTATTGTTCCAGACAAACTTCTCGCCCAGGAAATTTCCTATCAATTAACAGTTGAAGGAATATCCAGAGCTTTAAACAATAGTAAGAAGAGAATGTGGCCTCCATTCCCATTCAATTGTGGTCAGTTTACTTTAAATGACTTCAAACATGCAGAAAAGGAAGTCGCCAAAATAAAGGGTTGTAAATTTGCAACCATTCCAGGGAGACAGTATGATCCGCGATAGATAGCCTTTAATGTTACTGCTTCAGTTTCAATTGCTCGATTTGAGCATGAACCAGATGATTTTGATGATTTGTTTGTTTCGTTGAATGATTTTCCTCAAATTTATGATTTAGCCAAGTCTAAATTCCAGAAGGAAGAAATGAATAAATTTTTGTTATTCAGAAGTCAAAGATTGTTGAGAGTTCCTCTAGACCAACTGAGAATTCCTATACAAGGGTCAGAGACAAAGGGTACATCTGGCAAAACGCCAGGAGAAACATCTGCCGGTAAATTCATTACACAATCGGTTATTAACCAGCCAACTGTACATATTGAAAAGGTGAGCACTGATGGCAAACCTGATGCTCAGAAAGGGGATACTGATGGTAAATCCGATAGAAATACTGATCAGCAGTCCACTGCTCAAACAATAGAAAAATGCACAAGTACTGATACTAATGTGCATAATAAAAAAGGAGGATCGGATAGCAAAACCATTGAGCAGAGAACAGATACAGAGAAAGCAGACACGCAATCGGGAAGAAAAGAAACCACTGAGAAAATTATAGACTCTGCTGATCTTAATGTTTCCTCTCAATTATTGAAACAATATGATCAATTCGCTCAGCAATTGGGACTGCAGGATAAAGATAAAGAACAAGAGGATCAGGACGTTGAAATCATTCCTGAACATCTGACAGGGCAGATTGTACTGAAGATTGAGGAGATCCCTCCTTTAGATGTATTTTACAGCCCTAAACATAAGGTTGTTGTTAGAAGACAGAGAAAAAGAAGGAAGATGGATCAAGACATGTTTTCTACTCCACAGGAAGAATTTATGAATATTGTTTACAAGAATACTGAAGTGAATCCATCTGAGGATCTCACTAGATTGTCCCAATATGCAGGAGCATATAGTGCTGCAACAGTAGATAAAGCTGTAGAAGTTTCTCAGTGATGACTCAGAAAGATCTCCATATAGCTTCACTTGAAGAGAAAGCTAAGGAAAGTCAGCAAAATATTACTCAATTGCAACAACAACTACAAGATCAAGAACTCAAGTCCAAAGAGTTAGAAGAACAGCTTGCCAAAGAAAAGAAGAAAGTTGATGAGCAGGTCTTAGGCAAACAACAACAATTGAATGAAGAAATTTCCAAGTTACAAGGTTTGTTACAAAATGAGAAGAATGCGAAGATTGTACAAGAAAGGGAATTTCAAACAGATTTAGATAGGTTCAAAGATTTTCCTAAATTAAGTGAATTCAAATCGGAAGCTCTTGAAGCTAATAAACTGTTGTCTCAACAATTGAATGAATTTTGTGCAAAACTATCACAGGCAGAACCATTTTGTGATATTACCTCATCATTGATCCAGAACATTATTACTCTCAGACAAGAAATTGATGATGCTGATGAAAAGATTTCTGAATTTCTTACTTGGCAAGATACAGAAAAAGGAAGAGAAGCTAATCTTCCTAGGATAGAAGAAAGACAGAAAGAAATCTTGTTTACAGAATGGGAACATCAGATAATGAAAGCCGAGAGAGCAATATCAAGAGCTAGGAGCATGATGAGTAATATCACGCAATTTATAAATGACAGCTTGTATTCAATCAATCTCATTTCAGACTGTGTTCCTGGTAGTTTCCCTAAAGTGAAAGAAACTGAAAACAGATGGAAAGAAGAAATGATCAATAAAAGTCAACAAATCGACAAACTTCAAGAAATATCTTGGGAAAATATGTGGACTTATTTAATTAAGCCAAACAATCAACAAATGGCTATTAAATTCCTTTCAAATGCTGTCGATTGTTTAATTCCAGAATTTTCCGATGCCACCTACGCTGGACAGCTGCATTCCGAGATGAGTCATCCACCGAGGCTCCAAGATATGCTGAAAATTTGCAATTTGGCTACATCAAGCGAGAAAGAAAAGAAATGAATCAGTTTCATTTAAGATAGCATTTCTGTTTTTAATTTGATAGATTGTAGCAGTAGTAGTAGGATTCTGTTTATGTAATTTCTTATTTAAATCCCTCTCATGCATTTAGAAAGGGATCCGGAGTTGTAATATTTTTTGGACTTGGAGCTTACATTTCTGTACTCCATTCCCTCTTATATTTTATAAAGGATCACATCTGGTGATTTTGTGCTGAAATTATCTTTGAAGTGTTGCATTTTTGTACCTTTGGATTTGATTTTACATCAGAGTTACTGGATTAGAGTATCAGATTTCATTTGACAGTCTTCAAGATGAATGAGGTATTTCTATCTGTTCACTGTTGATTTCCTTTGTTATATGATATTCACTTGAAAATTTGCTATCATTTATATATATGGTTTTCATAACTTTTCCTTTTATATATCATTTCTGAGTATAATTGAAATGTTATCTTTCATAAGCATATATAGATGGTATACAATGATGAATGCAATATGCTAATATAACTTTGTTTAATTTCTTAAACAGAGTTATCTTTATTTGTTTCTGCACATTTCAATTTAAATAATAATACATTTTCATGGTTATTGTTAAAATTGGAACAATCTTAAGTTGTATTCACATATAATTACCCGGGTTAGTGTTAGAATTTCTTTATCAGCATTTAGTTTAATTAGATAGTTTTATTTCAGTCAATTTAGTCCCATTTCCACTCATCCAAATCAACCCATCACCAACCCATTTAGTTATAATGAAACTGGTCCTTTAAATCCAGTCAGAGCCACCATACCAAACGGAAAATGAGTTGTCCTAAGGTCCCGACCGGGTGGTTTTCCCCAATGTTTGAAGCAGAGATTTTCTAGGCTTCAACATTTTTGGTGCTAGAAGGAGGGCATGAGCTATGAATGGCAAGTAAATCTTTATCTACAGGCCATTCTGAGAGCAAAACACCCTCATTAACTTCTTCAATTTCTTCTGAAATTCAAAATCCTAGAGAAGAAATTGCGAAGAATATTCATACACCCACTACCAAAATCTCAAAATATTCAGACAAGCAATCTCCTGAGTCTCCTGAAGTTCAAGATTTAATCCATAAATTGAAAGGATTCTCACTATCTCTTAAAGAGTCTGAAATATCTGAAGGTAGTGTAAGTTCAAAATTTGTTCCTTCAAAACCTCTTACTAGGTTGCAAAGTGAAAAACTTGGTATTCCTCCGAAAGAATTTCCTTTACCTAGTAAGGGCAAGACAAAAAGAATTCAATCGGAATCAGAAAGTGATATAAGTTCATCATCTCATATTCAATCACCTGTTTCCGAAACCACAACTCAACAAAGTGCAGTTGTTTCCACATCATCTCCTCAATCATCATCTCCTCAATCATCATCTGCTCAGTCATCATCAATCTCAACATCATCTATTCCAACAACTTCTATTCAAACACCACCAGTTTCTACTACTCCTCCAATAGTCATTCCGATAATGGCTAGACCATGGGCTACTCTAGGGGCAGTCAACATGGCTGCACCTTTACATGATTTACCAGACAATCCTGGAAAATGGCTTCCGAAATTTAGCCCAGATCTTAACATCCAAGCTGAAGAACATATCAATAACTTTATGTTGGCTGTAAATTTGAACGAAGTCACACATGAAGATGTTGTAGTTATATTATTCCCTTATACTCTTCAAGGAGCAGCAGGATCATTGTACTTTTCATTACCTTCGGGATCCATAACAAGTTGGGCCATTTTTGCAGATCATTTTTTAACCAAATTTGGAGATGACCGATCAATAGCTACTTTACTCAATGACCTCTCAAATTTGAAAATAGAACCCAAAGAACCCATTAAAGATTTCAACGCTAGATTCAACAAACTCTTGAACAAAATCCACACAGATTCACAGCCTAGTGAACAAGTCAGAAGTGAATGGTATATAACTTCCTTACCCTCAAACATAGCAATTTTTGTAGATAGAGCTGCAAAACCTACATTAACCGAGAATATGAAAGAGGCTATTGCAGTAGAGAAACGAATTATTTCTCTAGAAAAGAAAAATGCTATTGAAGAAAGGAAATCAAAGAAAGTCAGCTTCAAAGATGATTCAAAGAAAAAGGCCAAAGATCGATATGACATGGAGGGTTTACAGAAAGTTCTTAAAACCATGTCAAATGAAATGGTTGAAATTAAAAAAACAAGTAGCTGAAACTTCTACCAAAAAACCATTCCGAAATTTCAGAAGAAACCAAGTTGAATCTAAACCTCCTAATGCAATCTCTAATGCAGAATCAGAGGAAGAAGAAGAAGAAGATACATCTTTAGTATCAGATGAGGAAGATGAGAATGAAGAAATAGCTGAATTACATGGAATGTGGGATTTTATCCTCCCTAATTCTGATAGTGAGGTAGAACAAGAAGCTATGCCTGTAAGTACTAGGAGTAAATCTACAGCAGAGCCTATACAAACAGCTCCTAAAAAGAAAATCACAACTCCAAGTACCAAAGACAAATCTCCTACAAAGAAAGCCTCTCCATTACCTACTCAAAATCAGCCATCTTCTTCTAATCCTCCCACATCGACAACAAAGACTTTAGTGGTGTTAGATCCTATGGAGTACAACATCGTCGAAGACATGAAAAAGATCAAAGCCAACATTTCCTTACATGAACTCAGCAAACTGAAACACCAGCAGAAGTTGCTATTGAAATAATTAAACGCTACACCAATTGCTCCTTTACCAAGCGGTGTAGTTGCAAAAGCAGCTAGACGAGCTAGTAAACCACCAGATAAGGTAGATGCTACCGATACCGTGCTCATTAGAGAAAATTCAAATTCTCAAACTCCTCCTTTTCTTCTGACTTATGAAATGTACAATAAGAATCTGCATAATTGTTTAATTGATTCTGGAGCTTCCTCTAATATAATGCCTACTTCTGTTTGTGCCAAATTGAATATCGAACCACAGAAATCGGCAGTTCATATTGTTCAATTAGATCGCTCTAAAGTTCAAGTTGTAGGAGAAATCAATTCAGTTACTATCAGATTAGCTTCCGATCCTAGAATTGTCCAAAGAATTGATATTTTGATTGCTGATATTCCTGAATTCTATGGATTAATTTTAACCAGGGACTGGTCTGCAAAACTTAATGGTTATATCTCGACTGATTATTCACATATGTGGCTTCCCTACAAATGGAAACCAAATCAAATCAAAATCGAACGAGAAAAACATATGACGCACACTATCACTGAATTTGAACAACCTAATGAACCTGTGGCATTCAACAACAATATTCTTGGAGGTTATTCTGCTGAATAATTTCTTGGAAACTTCAAAGCACCCCAATCACCTTTTCTGTAAATACTTTTGTTTCTCAAGTAGAAAATTTTTCACAATCCGATGCTTCCAAAATTGTAAATACTTCTGATGTAATTGTAGATAAGTCAATAGATAAATCTTTATTTTGGGCGTTATATTTTGATGGATCAAATTCTAGTGATGGAGCTGGAGCAGGATGCATTTTAATTGATCCAGATGGAGAGAAAACCATGCTGTCATGTAGGCTAGAATTTGAGTGTACTAACAATACTGCATAATATGAAGCCTTGGTTCAAGGACTTTATAAAGCTATAGGGTTAGATGTTAAATACTTGAAAGTCTTTGGTGATTCCGAAATTGTCATAAAACAAGTTAGGAATACTATTCATTGCCTTTCAGGACATCTTAAACACTATCAAAACCTAGTACAAGATCTTACCACTCATTTTTTAGCATTCAATATTTCTCCTATTCCTAGGAATCAAAATACATCAGCTGACTTGTTAGCTAATGTTGCATCTAAACTCCTACCTGTTGAAGATTGCAGTCCTGATAGGTTTTCTGTAGAATTAATTTTTCGTCCATCTGTCCCATACAATGTCACAAATTGGATAGTTTTCTATCATGATCAAGATATTTTAAATTTCATGACTTCAGAGAAATCATATGATGAGAAAATTATTGATGAAAATGATCATGATTTACAAATTGCTTCAAAAGGTAATGAAAATCCCATTCCGAAATCTGTTGTTAAATTGGAGGACTTATATGATATTAAAGACAGATTCAAGAAAGTCACTAATGCCAAACTTCAAAGTTCCACTTTGAAGTTTGAATTAGTGAATCTTGGTTCTGATTCCAAACCTCAAAATGTTAATTTAGGACTCAATTTAACACCAGAGGAAAGGAATGCTTTCATTAAACTCTTGAACAAATATAAAAATGTTTTCGCTTGGAATTATGATGATCTAAAAACATATGACACTTCGGTTATTCAACACACAATTCCAATGCTTCCTGATATTAAACTTGTTCAACAAAAGCTAAGGAAGGTTCATCCAAATCTCGAAGGACAAATCAAATCAGAACTTAATAAACTTTTAAAAGCCAAAATCATTTTTCCTGTCAGGCACTCCAATTGGGTTTCCAATATGGTACTTGTAAGGAAGAAGAATGGTGATATAAGAATCTGTATTGATTTCAGAAATTTAAACAAGGCATGTTTAAAAGACAATTTCCCATTGCCAACCATGGAACAGATACTTCAAAAATTAGCTGGTTCTGAACTTATGTCCTTTCTTGATGGATTTTCAGGCTATAATCAAGTCTTAGTTCATCCAGATGACAGATTGAAAACAACTTTTAGAACAAAATGGGGAACTTATGCTTATCAAAAAATGCCTTTTGGACTAATAAATGCAGGAGCAACTTTCCAAAGAGCCATGGACATAGCGTTTAAAGGTCTGATCAATAAGTCAGTTGTTGTTTATCTTGATGACATAACAGTATTTTCAAAAAAGAGATCCAATCATCTACATGATCTAAAACAAATATTTGAAAGATGTAGAAGTTTTGGTATTTCCTTAAATCCAAAGAAATCTTTCTTTGCTTTGGATGAAGGAAAACTCTTAGGATTTGTTGTGTCAAAAGATGGTATATACATTGATTCAGATAGAGTAAAAGAGATCTCTGATATTTCTTTACCTCATAACAAAAAATCCATGCAATCATTTCTTGGACAGATCAATTTTGTAAAAAGATTCATTCCTGATTTTTCTTTAATTGTTTTACCTATGCAAAATATGATCAAGAAGAATTCAGTATTCAAATGGGGGCATAAATAGAAAGAAGCCTTTGAGGCAATCAAACAAGCGATCATTAATGCACCAGCATTGAGTACCCCGGATTTTTCTAAAGATTTTATTTTGTATACCTTAGCCACCGAGACATCCTATGCAGCTGTTTTAACACAGCTCAATGATCAGAAAATTGAAGCATCAATTTCTTTCTTTAGCTCAAATCTACAAGGAGCTGAACTGAATTATTTCGATGTTGAAAAACAAGCCTTTGCTGTGTTTAAATCAATCAAGCATTTCAGACCTTTTCTCTTCAAAACTCATACAAAAATCATTTTCCCATTCTCTGCAGTGAGGCAATTATTAATTCAGAGAGAAGTAGGAGAAAAACGAGCTAATTGGGTAACAGCTTTGCAAGAATATGATGTTTGATATTAAACCAGCTAAGATTGTTAGAGGACAAGGTTTTTGCAGATTATTAGCAGGAGCTCATAACATACCAGAAAATCAAGATTCAAATCAAGATATTCAAGTAAGTCAGATAAGTATTACAGATTCTGAATCTCAGTATGCCGATCTCATCTATTACTTGAAAAATGGGTATGCTCCTTCTAATCTCAGCTATAAGAGAAAACGTGCTTTAAGGTTAAAGGCTATTAAATATGAGATCATTGATAATGTGTTATTTAGGAAAAATTATGATTCAATTTTATTAAGATGTCTTGAAAAGACTGAAGTTGAAAAGGTTTTGTAGGAGTTGCATGATGGACCAGCAGGAGATCATTTTGGAGGTGATACCACAGCTCACAAAATAATTCGTGCTGGCTATTACTGGCCTACCCATTTTAAAGATACACATGACTATGTAAGGAAGTGCAGAATTTGCCAAACTGCAAGTGGAAGACAAAGGAAACCAACTTTTCCTTTGCAACCAGTGAGTATTGAGCAACCATTTGAACAATGGGGGCTTGACATTATTGATGAGATAGTACCTCATTCTTCCAAACAGAACAAGTACATCCTTACTGCAACTGATTACTTTACAAAATGGGTAGAGGCAATCCCTTTGAAGGTAGCCAATTCTGATGAAATTATTGATTTCATAGATCAATTCATCATAACCAGGTTTGGTGTACCTCAAGCTCTTGTCTTTGATAATGCATCTTACTTCTCTGGAAATAGTTTAATTGAATTTGCAGTCAAAAGAGGTTTTAAATTAAAATATTCAGCAAATTATTATCCACAAGGTAATGGTTTGGCTGAATCCACTAATAAAAACCTTATCAAAATCATTAAAAGGATTGTTGATCAAAATCAAAAGAATTGGCACAAATCTTTAATCTTTGCGTTATGGGCTGATCGTATCACTGAAAAAGCTTCAATAGGGACTTCACCTTTCAATCTGGTTTATGGAAAAGAAGCTGTGATACCATCAAATTTAACTCTTCCATCATTAGCCTTAGTGCAATTTATTGAAGAAAATCCTTCTTCATCCATTCAATTGAGATATGATCAAATCCTTAAACTAGAAGAAGATAGAGATAAAGCTAAAATTGTTCATGAAAAACATCAACAGCTTGTAAAATCTTCTTTTGATGCAAGTTCTACCGGCTCAAAAATTTTGTCAATTGGTGATCTTGTTCTAAAATGGGATAAGGCACATGAAGAAAAAGGTAAGCACACCAAATTTCAGAAAATGTGGCTTGGACCATTTCAGATCATTGAAAAGATAGGCTCAAATACATTCATGCTCCAAGATCTAACAGGTAAGAGAGAATCTCTTCCTGTAAATGGGCTTATCTTGAAGAAATTATTTTCATAAGGAGGTAACCCCTTCTTAAACTGTACATATTCCCTTCTGCAAAGTTTTTAATTGTTTTTTCAAATAAGGGTTGTTAATAAGTCTCTAATTGACTGTTTACTTGTTAGAAAAATTCTTAGGAAGAATATTATAAATATTTATTTTGTGTAAATAAGAATCTTTAAAGAAATGATCATAGTCTTCTGATAGTTTTAAATAAGATGTTAAACTTTGAAAGATTATACCAATTATTTGCATGATCTTTTGAAAAACTTGAGGGAAATGTAAATCATTATAAGTTTATTAAGCAGAGAGAGGTTATCTATAAAAGTAAAGATTATTCAAGTTTTGGTACTCAAAAAACTCTAAAAAATTGTCATCCATTGATTCTTAAGGATAAAACTATTTCACCCCATCCATTTAGGTTGTGATTTTTTAGAATGTAATTCTAAGAAATTATGTAAAATTTTTTAAGAGATAAGAGGTCTCATCATGAGCCGACTTACCATATTCATAAGAAGTAATGAAACTAACATTACCAATAATGCACATCAAAATAGGGTAATGACTTATAAATATAAGACAAGGGGTCTCATCACGAGCCAACTTGTTCAGTTTAAATACAACTAGTGAATGGCATTGTTATTAACTGGCTACCAAAACAGAACAATGGCTCTTAAAAATAAAAAATAAAAATAAATAAAAGAAAAAAAACATGAGATAATATGTCTTATGAATTTATCTTTTAAAAAGTCATAATCTTAGTTGGATGGGACAATGAATAGTTAATGGTTAAAAGGTAACCCTATCGAAACTATGAACGTTTGCGGGCAGCAGAGGCAATACCTATGACAATAGAGTAAATTATAAAACCAAACTTGGAGAAATTCATTTACTTCATTATTAATACCAATCAAAGCTTGAGATAACCCAAAATGTTTTTATTCTCAAGAAACTAGAAAGAAATTGTAAATAATTTTTATTTTTTTCATAAGTTAGATTTTATTTTTGATTATCCTAGGATAGTTTTCATTATCTTTAAAAAATCTTTACTTACTAAAAATATAGTATTCATTTTATTTTTTCAGAGATAACTGGTTCTTTCAGTGAATCGCCAATTGTTGTACTATACAACAACCCTCCCTTTTTCTTAATTTTATAATAAAATTCATTTAGAAATAGGGTCCCTTTTTCTTTTTATAGAAATAAAAGGCTTAGAAATAAAGACTCATTGTTTTGAAAAAGCTCATCTTTGTTTGTTTACAAACCAAATACAACATTCAAAACTTCCGACCCAATCAAGTATAAAAGACCTTATCATAAGAAAACAAGTCGAAATGTAAAAGTCCAATGAATAACAATCGCAATCGTAGATCAGAGAAAACCCTTAGAGGAAATTTAACATAGAAACCCAAATCCTTCGATGCGATTAGTTCGATCGCAAAACTTCAATCGCTTGAGGTTTAAAGTTATCTATTTACATATCTCCGTTGCGATGCGATCAATCGCAATCGCATGATCGGAGCATTCTCTAATAAGCTCTTTGCGGTCAATTTCAAATTCTCTGATGCGACGCGCGTTATTATAATAAACGCTTTTCGAAAGAAAACAAACATTTTTTCGTTTAAATGAGAAAATTTTTATATGGTAGACCCCACCATCGGAAATCGGAGAAAGCTATTAACTATTCTTTTCGATTGAAATTCTCCGATTGCGATCTAAAACCATCTAATCGGAAATCGGCAAAAGTTTACAATCGCAATCGGCCAATCGAAGAAATCTGTATTATAATATTTATGTGCCATTTGAAAACTTTCGATGCGATTGATAAATGACATTTATTACATTTGAAAAGTTTAGGATAGGTGAATATTATAATATTTCACAAGTGCCAAATCTCCATTTGTACGTGGGTATTCAATAGCAAATCGAATGAATATTGGTTGATGATTTCATTTTTAATACGTGAGTGTGACCCAAAAAGAACATTTACGCGCTATACGAAACCAATAAATAACGAATCATGAGTTCATAATCGTTCCATTCAAGTTGCTTGTTTGTCACGACTGAAAGTTTATTGTTTTGCAGAGCTAAGGAACACTGAACCCTTTCATTCACAGACAAAAGGAAATAGTATCAAACACAGAAATGTCGAAGAGAGCGAGGAGAGCCAAGACTGTTGTTCCTGTTAAGTTTGTTGAGACTCCTACAGTTTCAAAAGAAAAGCCAACAAAACTGAGATTAGTTACAGATACATCATGCCAAGGGCTCGGAAGAATGACGTGGGAAGGAGTTTACAATCTATTGGAGAAAGAAAACCCCAAAGTCACAGTGGAAAAGGCATCAGTTCCAGATGAAGACAGCTCAGATTCCGACTCTGAGATTATTGAAAAATCACTTGCAAATTCATTTTTGCATCGAATTGCAGCCAGAGCAAGCATCATGCCTTATTATGATGTAGTTCGATGGGTTATCGATAGTGTGAAGATAAAGGACAGAACATTTGTTTCAGGTTCTGGAGTGTCTTTTGGGTCGTTTAAAGCAAAAGACATTAAGGCAATGTATCATCTTCCTAATCTGCAGAAGGTGTATAACAAAGAATTTATCAAAGAGTTTGCTGATAATAATAAAGTTCAATTCGATTCTATCAAAGATTGGAGGAAAAATCCTGAGAAGCACAGAAATGAAGCATCCGGTATGTATTCTGTAGATTCCCTCTTACCTCCGTATTGCTATGCCGCTGCCATGATGTGTAGATTATTTGGTAATGATAATTCCGCTAGGTTTTCTATACAAATGGTCCCATTAATCTTAGCTGCTGTCAATTCCAACATTATGGACTGGGTTGTTATTCTCTCTGATAGAATGGCTAATAGAATACTCGAGTACAGACAAGATAAAACCGCTGGAAATTCCACTCCTTTTTTCTTTTGTGCCTATATTCTAGACGCTCTTTGTTTTAATTCCGAGTTTCCCTTGTTAGGATGGAAATGGACTCCCAAAGACCCTACCCCAATTCATATATATCATAAAATTCTTTGGAAAGTTCATTTCCAAGATAATGTATATAGAATATGCCATGGTTTCCTTATCCCCGTCTTCCAAACCATTTTCAATCGCTTCCCTCCTAGATTCTCCGACAAAGCTAAATCTGACTTATCCTTAATAGGCGATTGGTTTGGAGAGGAGAAATTCACATACATCAGGATTTTTGGGAGTATTGTGGAACCCCATGTTCTTCCTCTTATTGTTCCAGACAAACTTCTCGCCCAGGAAATATCCTATCAATTAACAGTTGAAGGAATATCCAGAGCTTTAAACAATAGTAAGAAGAGAATGTCGCCTCCCTTCCCATTCAATTGTGGTCAATTTACTTTAAATGACTTCAAACATGCAGAAAAGGAAGTTTCCAAAATAAAGGGTTGTAAATTTGCAACCATTCTAGGGAGACAGTATGATCCATGACAGATAGCTTTTAATGTTACAGCTTCAGTTCCAATTGCTCGATTTGAGCATGAACCAGATAAGTTTGATGATTTGTTTGTTTCGTTGAATGATTTTCCTCAAGTTTATGATTTAGCCAAGTCTAAATTCCAGAAGGAAGAAATGAATAAATTTTTGTTATTCAGAAGTCAAAGATTGTTGAGAGTTCCTCTAGACCAACTGAGAATTCCAATACAAGGGTCAGAGACAGAGGGTACATTTGGAAAAACGCCAGGAGAAACATCTGCCGGTAAAGTCATTACACAATCGGCTATTAGCCAGCCAACTGTACATACTGAAAAGGTGGGCACTGATGGCAAACCTGATGCTCAGAAAGGGAATACTGATGGTAAATACGATCGAAATACTGATCAACAGTCCACTACTAGAACAATAGAAAAATGCACAAGTACTGATACTAATGTGCATAATCAAAAAGGAGGATCAGATAGCAAAACCATTGATCAGGGAGCAAATACAGAGAAAGCAGATACACAATTGGAAGGAAAAGAAACTACTGAGAAGATTATAGACTCTGCTGATCTTAATGTTTCTTCTCAATTGTTGAAAAAATACGATCAATTTGCTCAGCAATTAGGACTGCGGGATAAAGATAAAGAGCAAGTAGAGCAGGATGTTGAAATCATTCCTCAACATCCTACAGGGCAGATTGTATTGAAGATTGAGGAGATCCCTCCTTTGGATGTATTTTATAGCCCTAAACATAAGGCTGTTGTTAGAAAACAGAGAAAAAGAAGGAAGATAGATCAGGACATGTTTTCCACTCCACAGGAGGAATTTATGAATATTGTCTACAAGAATACTGAAGTGAATCCATCTGAGGATCTCACTAAGTTGTCTCAATATGCAGGAGCATATAGTGCTGCAACAATAGATAAAGCTGCAGAAGTCTCTTAGTTGATGACACAAAAAGACCTCCATATAGATTTTCTTGAACAACAAGCCAATGAAAGTCAGCAAAAAATTGCTCAATTGGAACAACGATTACAGGATCAAGAACTCAGGTCTAAAGAGTTAGAAGAACAGCTTGCCACTGAAAAGAAGAAAGTTGATGAGCAAGTTTTAGGAAAACAACAGCAATTGAATCAAGAAATTTCCAAGTTACAAGATTTGTTGCAAAATGAGAAGAATGCGAAGATTGTACAAGAAAAGGAATTTCAAGCAACTTTAGATAGGTTCAAAGATTTCCCTAAATTAAGTGAATTCAAATCGGAAGCTCTTGAAGTTAATAAACTACTGTCTCAAAAATTGAATGAATTTTGTGCAAAATTATCACAGGCAGAACCATTTTGTGATATTACCTCATCCTTGATCCAGAATATTATTACTCTCAGGCAAGAAATTGATGATGCTGATGAAAAGATTTCTGAATTTCTTACTTGGAAAGATACAGAAAAAGGAAGAGAAACTAATCTTCCTAGGATAGAAGAAAGACATAAAGAAATCTTGTTTACAAAATGGAAACATCATGTAATTAAGGCCGAGAGAGCAATATCAAGAGCTAGGAGCATGATGAGTAATATCACGCAATTTATCAATGACAGCTTGTATTCAATCAATCTCATTTTAGACTATGTTCCTGGCAGTTTGCCTAAAGTGAAAGAAACCGAAAACAGATGGAAAGAAGAAATGATGAATAAAAGTCAACAAATCAACAAAGTTCAAGCAATATCTTGGGAAAATATGTGGACTTATTTAATTAAGCCAAACAATCAACAAATGGCTATTAAATTCCTTTCAAATGCTGTCGATTGTTTAATTCCAGAATTTTCCGATGCCACCTACGCGGGAAAGCTACATTCCGAGATGAGTCATCCACCAAGGCTCCAAGATATGCTGAAGATTTGCAACTGGGCTACATCAAGTGAGAAAGAAAAGCAATGAATCAGTTTCATTTAAGATAGTATTTCTGTTTTTAATTTGATAGATTGTAGCAGTAGTAGTAGGATTCTGTTTATGTAATTTCTTATTTAAATCCCTCTCATGCATTTAGAGAGGGATCCGGAGTTGTAATATTTTTTTGACTTGGAGCTTACATTTCTGTACTCCATTCCCTCTTATATTTTATAAAGGATCACATCTGGTGATTTTGTGCTGAAATTATCTTTGAAGTGTTGCATTTCTGTACCTTTGGATTTAATTTTACATCGGAGTTACTGGATTAGAGTATCAGATTTCATTTAGCAGTCTTCAAGATGAATGAGGTATTTCTATCTGTTCACTGTTGATTTCCTTTGTTATATGATATTCGCTTGAAAATTTGCTATCATTTATATATATGGTTTTCATAACTTTTCCTTTTATATATCATTTCTGAGTATAATTGAAATGTTATCTTTCATAAGCATATATACATGGTATACAATGATGAATGCAATATGCTAATATAACTCTGTTTAATTTCTTAAACAGAGTTATCTTTATTCGTTTCTGCACATTTCAATTTAAATAATAATACATTTTCATGGTTATTGTTAAAATTGGAACAATCTTAAGTTGTATTCACATATAATTACCCAGGTTAGTGTTAGAATTTCTTTATCAGCATTTAGTTTAATTAGATAGTTTTATTTCAGTCAATTTAGTCCCATTTCCACTCATCCAAATCAACCCCTCACCAACCCATTTAGTTATAAGGAAACTGGTCCTTTAAATCCAGTCAGAGCCACCATACAAAACGGAAAAGGAGCTGTCCTAAGGTCCCGACCGGGTGGTTTTCCCCAATGTTTGAAGCAGACATTTTCTAGGCTTCAACAGAACCATTACCTTTTAGAGGGATTCAAGTAAACCATTTCTGTTGAAAGATGTTATCCATGTTTCAGGTTTGAAGAATAACTTGGTCTCAGTAGTGATGTTGGAGGACAAAGGTTATGACGTTGTTTTCAGCAATGGAAAAGCCTTCCTGTGACATAAAAAAATAGTTCAAACCAAGAGGATAGGGATTCAAGTTAAGAATCTATACAAGATGGAGGTAGATGGTTGTACTGCAGTGGTGGGAAAAGAAGAATAAGTGGTGAGTTTGGATGAGGGCGAATTATGGCACAGGAGATTGGGCCATCTTCACCATGGCACCCTAAATATTTTGCAGCAGATTTATACTAGACTTCCCAAGGGTACACTTGCACAGATAGATGAGTGCAATGGATGTACAATGGGTAAGTTTGTGAAGACCACCTTTCATGAAAAGGAGAACCGTGCTTTGATGATCCTAGAGAGAATTCACACAGATGTGTGTGGACCATTCTCGGTTGCTTCAACAACAAAACACAAGTATTATGTTATTTTTGTTGGTGACTATTCTTGTAGATGTTGGATCTTCTTCATGTAGAAGAAGGATCAAACATTCTCAAAGTTCTGTGAGTTTAAATCATTGGTGGAGAAAGAGTCAGGGAAGCAAGTGAAGGCTTTGAGGAGAGATAATGGTGGTGAATATATCTCAAACGAATTCAAACACTTCTATAGAAAAGGATGAATTCGAAGAGAACTCATAGCGCCTCATAACCCACAGCAGAATGGGGTCGTGGAGAGGAAGAACAGAATGATCGTGGGCGATGCACAATATATGTTGCATGACCAGGGCCTACCAATTCACTTGTGGGTGGAAGCATGCAACACTGTGGTTTATGTGAAAAACCATTGTACTCATAGAGTACTTGGCATGAGTACACCTGAAGAAGCTTTTACTGGTAAGAAACTAGATGTTTCTCACTTTAAGATTTTTGGCTCATCTATTTATGTTTATGTGACCAAGAAGGGCAGGAAGAAGTTGTAGCCAACTGTAGAAGTTGGGATATTTGTGGGGTACATAGAAACACCCCATAATTATCGTGTGTATTTTCCAAACAGTCGGATGACTATGGTTCGACAGGATATAAAATTCAATGAGGAGAAATCCATGAAGTTGTCGCTTGAGAGGGAGATACATTTGCATGCAGAGGAGGAACTGCTTGTTCCCAAATATGAGCCTCAAGATGTGGATCAGCCACGGGAGGAGGATCATGGATTGGAGGAGTCCACTCACACAGAGCCAAACATCAAAACTGGCAGAAGGCGTACCATAGAAGTTGAGAGGATGAAGCTTGATGCGGCACGGAATGTAGGAGTCCCTACTTCACAGCACAGACAAAGACAGTCACCTGACTGATATACTAGATACATGGCTCTTATGAGGAAGTGTATCGTGACAGAGCCATCTTCCTTTGAGGAAGCAGTGTAGGCGCCCACATGGGTAGATGGCATAGTGGAGGAGTATGACTCCATTGTCAGAAACAATGCTTGGGAGATTGTTCCAAGGACGCTTGGTAAATCATTGGTAGGTTCAAGATGGATCTACAAGGTAAAGCAAGCTGTTGATGGGAGCGTCGAGAATTATAAGGCAAGATTTTTTGCTCGGGGCTTCTCACAGATCAAGGGGATTGATTATGAAGAAACATTTGCGCCTGTCACATGGTATTCTTCCATAAGGACCATCCTCTCAGCGCAGATGAGTTGGCACATTCATCAGATGGATGTGAAGATTGTGTTCCTTAATGGGATCATTGAGGAAGAAGTGTAAATTGAGTAGCCTAAAGGATTTGAGATACTCAATAGTGAGTTGCATGTGTGTAGACTCAAAAGAGTGTTGTATGGGTTGAAGCAAGAACCCTGTGCTTGGTACACTTGGATCGACAACTGTTTCACTGGACTTGGCTTCACCAAGAGTGAGGCGGATGCAAACCTATACCAGATTGTGGTGGAGGGTAAGCTTTTAATCATTTTTCTTTATGTTGATGATTTAATACTGACTGGTGATGAGAAGTTGATACACTCATGCAAGGAAGACCTTGCAAAGGAGTTCGAGATGAAGGATATGGGTCTCCTTCATTATTTCCTTGGATTGGAAATATGGCAGCGAGAAGGTGAACTATTTGTGTCTCAAGGCAAGAATTCTCAGGAGATACTTGGTAAGTTTCACATGGAGGACTGAAAACCCATGGATACTCCTCTTCCATGAAATTGGAGGAAAGAGGATGTTACATCAGCAGAGGTAGTGGATGCTACTTTCTATCGACAGTTGGTGGGTTCATTCATGTATTTAGTTAATATAAGACCGGACATATGCTATGCGGTGAACCAGCTTAGTCAAGCAATGGTTAAGCCTACCAATCTCTTTTAGAAGGCAGGAAAGAATGTCCTGAGATATCTCAGGGGCACATCTAAGTATGGCTTATGGAACAAACATACAGATGAGGTGAAATTTCATGGCTTCGTGAATGCAGATTGGGTAGGCAACCCAATGGACAGAAATAGCACATCAGGAGGGGTTTTCAGTATCAGATCTACAACTGTTTCTTGGTATAGCAGGAAACAACGATCTGTGGCATTCAATTCAGTGGAAGCGGAATACATGGTAGCAAGTCAAGACGCATGTGAGGCTATTTGGATGAGGAAGATCCTGGTCGGTTTGTTCGGTTCTTATTTAGATCCTATAATGATTCATTGTGATAATCATAGTTGCATTAAAATTTCGATTAATCATGTGTTTCATGATATATCTAAGCATATAGATATCCATTATCATCATATCAGAGATTGTGTGCAACAGAAGATCATGTTGCTTCAGTACATTCCTACGGAAGATCAAGATGCAGATATTCTAACGAAGGGGCTCACCAGGAGCAAATTCGAATACCATAGAGACAAGATCGGGGTGAAGGATAATCCCTTTATTGTTGAGAGGGAGTGTTGAGATTCAACAAGATGATGATCCTAGTGGAAATTAAGCACCTTCACTAGGTGGGGCCCAGAGGCTATTTTTAGGTGTATGTCTATTTTTAGAATGGCGAGCATATTCTAAAATTAGTAGAATGATGATTCTAGATGGTTGAGCAAATTCTATATTTGGATGAATTTCTATTTTTAGAAGATGGGCGAAGTCTGTTTATAGATGGGTAATCTAAAAATAGAATGCATGTCGATTATTATTAGCCTTTAATAATAATCAAACAATAAATATTAACTTATTCTCTTGGAGCGCTTTAATTCAGTGAACATATGTGGCACATCAGTGGGCTGAAGGAATTACGTAATTCCCAGGGTGGTTGGTGACTCATGCATGGAGGACTTCGTTATAACTGATAGTGGCAAGTTGTAACAGAGTTGGAAGAGTAGTTATGTGAGTTGCTATTTAGTTTAACTCAATTAGGGGAGTTAAACTTAGTTGTGCTATTTATCACTAAAGATACACTAGTGAAAGATGAGTGAATTAATTATTTAATTAATTCATAAGTAGTGTCTTACTTTCAACTAAACAAATACAACAGTTAACTACTTGCATGTCAGATCCAGTGGAGAGATAGGTGAAAGGGTGAGATGGACTATCAGTTGTGACTATAGTGATGCATTCAATGCATCTACATAGAAATTGGAGTTTTCAATGAGGATTATGTAGTGCAAGCAAGGCAAGATCGAATTCATTCAAGGATCTTCTTCAGTAGGGATTGTGCAGTGGAGGCATGCTGTCAGGAGGCAAGAAATTGGTGCCTAGATATGCAAATTTTTGCATGACAGTGTGTGACGATTATATATTTTACTGAGAGCTCTATGAGCTGAGCATTGTATGAGATTGTTACATGTTCCATTGGTATACGTAATATATGATAGTTGGGGTTTTTAGCTTTAAGCTTTCTCGGTAAAACATCTTGTTATGTGCGATTGATTTTGTTTCCGATATGTGTTTTGCAATTGGCGATTTAATTTTGAAAAATAATTAAGTCAAAGGATTCTGTATTTAACATAAATATTAACTTGTTAGATTAGGAGAATCCGGAAATACATTATTTTGTTTATAAATTTCTACAGTAGCAGTGTTGATATTTTTGAAAGAGCATGAGTTGTATTGCTAAACTTATAACGTTTAGTTTCTTTTAGACTATGTTGCATTACTAGGGACATGCTATCTCCAATCATGGCATAACAGTGGACCCATAAAATGTAAGAGCTATGATGGAGTGGGAAACTCCTAGAAATGTAGATGATGTGACATCATTCATGGGAACGACAGGTTATTATAGGAGGTTCATGAGGAACTTCTCACATATTGATTATCCTATTACATCGTTGAAGAGGAAAGGTAATAAGTTTTAATGGACAAAGGAGTGTGAGGCTAGTGTTGAGCAGCTTAAGAAGTTTTTGGCACATGCTCTAGTGTCAAAGATACCAGATTTGGACAAAGAGTTTGTATTATGTACATATGCTTGCAAGAGAGGACTTGGTGGATTCCTTATGCAAGATGGACAGATGGTATGTTATGAGTCACAAAAACTAAATAAGCATAAGTATAACTATCTGACGCATGATCTTGAGCTAGTAGCAATCATACATGCATTGAAGATGTGGAGGAATTATCTTCTTGGTAGGAGGTTTGTACCAATGAGTGATCACAGTGGATTGAGATACTTGTTTGACCAGTTGAATCTGAATGCTAGGCAAGCTAAATGGTTGGAAACATTAGTGAGTTTGGCTTTGAGATCAGGTATATCAAAATAAAAGGAGAACAATGTCACATATTCTCTTAGTAGGTAGATACATGTAAATAACATATTAGCTATGAGCTCCTATGGGACATATTTACAGGATAGGATCTTGCAAGTAGGTTGGTAGGATGACAGGTATATGGAGATTGTGCATAGGTTGTAGCATAGTACAGGTACATGTATAGGTAGTGGTAAAGTTACAATTACAGGTACAAGTGGTGGTACACGTGCAGGTGTAAAGGATGTGGACTATTGTCTCATGGTAGAAGGATTACTCAGGTTTAGAGACTAGATATATGTTCCAGAAAACAAGGAACTCAAGAAGGTGATATTGAGGGAGTTTCATGTGAAACCAAATTCAGGTCACCCAAGATATCATAAGACACTGACTGGAGTGAAGAGGTTCTATTATTGGTCGAATCTAAGGAACGATGTGGTAGCGTTTGTGGCTAGATGTTTGTATTTTCAGCAGGAAAATGTAGAGTGTAGGCATCCAGGTGGACTGTTACATCCGATTGCGATTCCAGAGTGGAAATGGGAGGTCATTTCCATGGATTTCTTCACAATTTTTCCCGAGAAATCTAGACAACATGATTCAATCTTTGGAAAGGTTGATAAAGGTTGCACACTTCATTCTAGTGAAGACTACATATTCAGCTAGTGATGTGGCACAAGTGTTCATCAGAGATGCGGTTAGATTGCATGGTGTTCTAAAGAATACTATGTTAGACCAGGATGTGAAGTTCACTTCCAAGTTTTTGAAGGAGTTGTTTGCAGGTTTGGGCATAAAGTTGGCCTTCAGCACAACTTATCATCCCTAGACAGATGGACAGATAAAGGGGTTCAACAGGATCTTGGAGGACATATTGAGGATGCATGTAATGCATTAGAAACATAAGTGGGAAGAGTATCTTCCACTAGTAGAGCTTTCCTACAACAACGGGTATCAAGAATCCTTGAAGATGAGTCTGTTTGAGGAACTGTGTGGGAGGAATTGTAATACCCCCATCAGTTAGATTGATCCAGTGAACAAGGTATTGATTGGACCATACATGTTAGTAGAAATGGAACAATATATGCAGGTGTTGGATCGACGGGTCCAAAACCCAGTTTTAGAGTGTACTTGTGCAACCAATAAATCCCTCCAAATACTGGCCCTTTTGGCAGTGATCCAGTTGTGCAGATCAAAGTATCACCTAAAGTAGCATGAGGGGGGTGCTGGAACTAGGTTCTTACACCTAGAGGGGAATTATGATGTAGATTTAATCCTTGCTTGTCTGATCTGATCTGATCTAATCTAATTACTACTATTTTTCGCTATTTCTCTTAACCCGATTCATATCTAAACTTAACATAAACACTTATTTATTGTGCAAAAAAAAAATCTATTATTATATGATTAAACTAGAAAAATGTGCATCAAATAAAAACAATTACATAATAGCTATAACATAAATCATTAACTCATAAAGAATTAGCACACAAGAAAAAAAACCATGCAATTAAACCAGATAATTTCCCAAAACTTCTCTTTATTAGTTAGATCTTCGATGAATACAACTTCTTTCTCTCGTGCACATAGCCGCAGATTCCTCACACACAACCTAGGACTTAGGTCTCTACGCGCACAATCATAGAGTCCTCGCACACAGCCTAGGACTTAGGTCTCCGCACACACAGCCGCAGGAGCATGTCTCTTGCTTAGAATAATCACAAATTTCTTTCCCAAATCACATCAACATTAGCATCAGATATATCACATCATGGATCATGTCTTCACTTGACTCATACATGCCTATTTATAAGATTTTAACGCTCAAAAAACGTGGTCCCAAACCATGGTTTGAGCCCCATGTTTTACCCTTTTACCTATTAGAAAATGGGGAGTTTTAACTTGCCCCAAAGCCCCTTGACCTTCTGTGTGCTGCGTGTTTCTATCAAAGTTAAAAAAAAATATTAAGACTTGACCTAGGGGACCCTTGCCCAACAGGCCTCCAACGCAAAATTGTGCCTCGTCCTTAAGTCACTCTGCACAAAATTCCTGCATTTTTTCCTTTAGCACCTAAGTGGCCTCGTGTAGAGGCTAGATGGCCTCATCACTCTGTGTTGCAGTGTTATGTGCTTCTCTGACTAACTTCTTTGTTGTAGGCCCATCCACTACCAAGATGATGTTGCGTTGAGTTTGGCGGACTCCTTTGAGTGCACCCTTAATTTTCTATGATAGTTGAAGTGCATCATTGGCCCAAGGTTAGTGCTACTAGGAGATGCTCCTTGTGGCAAAGCTCATAAATTTCACCCTCAATGCTTCAGCCTTCTTGCAATCTCATCAAACCTTTGTTGCCTATCCTGCATGTTTCTCTGTAATTGTTGAACTAATGGATTCTCCTGGATGGAGGTCCATATCTCCATGGTGTCTTCAAATAGAGTGCTACACTCATCCACAGCTGCAGTAATTCTAGTCATCTCCTTCTGAACAACAACAGCTCGTTGTTCCCATACCTCTAGCGGTGTTTTTTTCTACAAATTGGTCTATAGGTCGTCAATATTTGTTCCAGGTCAGCACGAACTATTACAATTTGTGCCTAGGAAGCCTTCCGTGTGACTGCAAGGGTTTCAATATTTGTAGTAGGTGTAGGATCATATGGCATTGGAAATCATTGAATCTCGGCACGGAGTGGGGTGATAAGTGATTTGAGCTGCTCTCTATGAATTTCTATGGTTTTCGTGCTTGCTCGGCCTATTGTTGCTCCTGACATAATTGCATGACCTTTGTTTCTGCTTCTGATCTGGTGTGTGAAGCACGATACTCTTGATACTACAACTCGTCCGTGATTGAGGAGTAGATCTGGTGCAAGTGGGCACTGGGGAGCGTGGCCAAATTAACTACAATTCCTGACCAAGATTAAGCAGTTGTGCACTACACTAGATGTGATGAATGAAGCACTTTGCCAGGTATCTATATCAACCTACTTTTGGTGGTGGATTCTGTGGTTGAGGTGTTGAATGAAAGCATGCTCGCCTGAACGACGCTCACTTGAACCCGTAGTTGTTAGATTCCTTGTTGAACTTTGCTGAGGACAACCATGATATGGTGTTCAATATTACTCCATTCTTCTTCAGCTACTGTCTTGACAACGTTTCCAATTTCATCATAATCACCTTTTGTCAATATGAGGGGCTTAATCCCTACCTTCTTTGATGCTTTTCGCTTCTTGTTCTAACCTACCGAGGACTTGGTCCCTCTCTTGGTTCCCTGACAAGTTTCTGTCTGTGTTGAAGGGACCTCTATACTGACTACATCGAGGTCCTCTAGCTCCTCGTCGCTATGAATTTCAACAGTGTACTTCTACTGTTCTTTTGTATTTTCATCGGTGTGGACTTCTTAGTGTTTTTCTTGGTGCGTGGCTTCACCATAGATGGCTTGGGCCAGGCGGATGAAGTGGAAGCAGTATCTGCTGCTACATCCAAACAGGAGGGGTGTCAGTTGGCGGTTATGGTGACGAGTTCATATTTTGTGATGAGGAAAGGCAGGTCATACCATACCCTAGACATATCTTTCCTTGCTTGAATGTACACATTGTAGAAGGAGGCCTTGAAGTTGGATATGAAGTTTTATTTTTCATATAATGTCGGTGAGAGGCGCGACTTTAGCTGCACAACCTGGTGGAGCTCTATCTGAAATAATATCGAACAAATCTTACTTTCTGCGACCCACACCAGATCCTTTTTCGTCCATAGCGATGCATAAAATATATCTTCGCACAACTCAGGGTCAATTGTTGGGAATTGCGATTGAGATGGCGGCTTTCATCCAATGAGCGCGACGAGTAACAAAAGACACACATAAGGGAATAATTTTCCATCTTCCCAGGCTTGTCAGACATTCTCCAAAAATTATTGGCACAGATATTTCTCCCAGTTGTACTGGACGCCCTTGGTGTATTGCATAACTAATGCAACGACTGGTGGTGGAACTTACTTAGGTAGACACTTCAACATGATTTTACAAGCCAATAAATACATAAAAAATATGATAGTAGGGTCGGTGATGGTGTTGACCTCAAACCCTCATGTCTTTCTGACCACTCCATATGTCTCCTTCATGTCGTCTATGATTTTCTTCTACTGGCCCTTCCCTCCAAAGCTTCTGCGGGGTTTTCTCCTTGGTATGGTAATCCCGTAACGTGACGGATGAGCATGTCATCAATGGGTATTCGTGTTCCAAGCCATGGGCATTCCTCATGCACTAGAGCTAGCAACTGGTGCATACATGTATCATTTATATTGTTGCGATAAAAGTGGGGAACGTTCAATAGGTTGAGGATTCTTGAATTTCCTAGTCCCATAGCCAATTGCACATGCTCCACCTTGATTATGTTGTATTCTTCATAAGGGACTTTCTGCAAATACTGCGATGATGCAAGCTTAGGGAAATTTTTTTGGTCTACCAAATCCCAGTCCTCCAACTTTAGAGAGGGGATCTGCCCCAGCAAATCACCCTCGACAGGAACTTCCTCAGGTAGCAGGGGTGTA
The DNA here is from genome assembly GCA_034641835.2 of Pinus albicaulis. Classification (NCBI taxonomy): domain Eukaryota; kingdom Viridiplantae; phylum Streptophyta; class Pinopsida; order Pinales; family Pinaceae; genus Pinus; species Pinus albicaulis. Next base: position 1,723,643,571 of record CM076580.1, read on the forward strand.
TGGATTACTGCCTTGATCTTATCAGGGTCCCTGGAAACATCCACTTATAGCTTCAGCGGAGGCATATGCGAAGGAAGCTGCGATATGGGGTAAAATTTCTAAAAAAACCCTTCTTCCAGCACAGTTATCATAGTTTCTTCCACTGGCTACTTCTACCTTTCTGCGTGAGAAGCCGACTTTTGCTTCAGGGTCTTCTTGCATGGGGACTTCTGGGTCTTTGATCACTGTCCCTTATTTTGATTCTGCAGCACCATAGGGGTGGGCTGGGTTGCTATCATGGTATCTGAAACTAAGTGGCCTAAACCATGTTGGCACAACGTTTATTCAAGGGGTTCCCACAGTGCAGACATAAGAGATATCAAAGGGAGAAATAGGAAAGGAGACAATTCAATTAAATTACTTAGAAAGCAAAGGGAACTTGTGTAAACTTCCTTGCCATATTTATAGCGATGTCATGGCTTAAACAACCTTAAATCCATTTGTGTAGCTCTATTAATGCTAAAAAACCTCCAAATCTGGCGTAATCACATCCTTAAATGCAAGTTACCTGCTCCTCTAAAGGTAACAAAGTTGTCATTTCTAGATTTATTGTTTCAACAACTAGAATTTAACCTTTTTGCAACTGCAACATCCTCCTGGCACGACCTCTACGTTGGTTTCAAAAATACTTGGACTCCCTAAAACTTTGTCGCACAAAATTTTGGCAATAAAAACTGACATACTTCTTTAAAATCATGTACCCTCTCGGAATTGTCTGGGGCACTAGGACACTCTTCCGACTATATAGTCATTTAGCGCACGCAGGGATGGGGTCATCCCTGTAAGTTTTTAGGTGACTACCATTAATATATCTAAGAATTAATTCACCATTTAACTTAGCCAATCACACCGCACATCCCTCCATAATTTCCTTGATAATATAGGGTCTGAGCTAGTGCATCTTGAACATCCCTAGAAATCGCACAAACTTACTGTCATAGAGCAACACCAAATCATCATTCTAGAAATTATTTTGTTTGATATTTCAGTCATGACAAGCCTTTTTGCGCGTCTTCTACACCTATTGGTGGAACCTAACAATGAATCTATCTTCCTCCAGTGCAACAAGTTGTGATAGATGCTCCTCCATAATTTCCTATTCAGCCATGTTGGTTATGGATGCGATACGCAGACTAGGGACAATGTATTCCATAGGCATAATGACCTCCTATCCATAAACCATCCTGAAAGGTGTTTGTCCCATCAGTTTCTTGAACGTTGTCTTGTATGACCATAGAAAAATAGGTATGCGCACACCCCAGTCACTGTGATTGGTGTTGCATATCTTCATGAGCGCATTTTCTAGAATCTTGTTGAAGGCTTCTACGGTTCCATTCGCCTGGGGATGATAGGGCGTACTCTTCTAATGATGTATTCTAAATTCTTCTGTCAGGGCCTGAATGGTCTCAATTAGGAAATGCATACCCTAGTCACTCATCAGAAATTTGGGGCATCCAAACCGCATCAAAATATTCTCAAAGATAAAGTGCACAGTCGTTTTTGCGATGCAGTATTTCACAAGTTGAGCCGCCCACCTAGTCAGGTAATTTGTGGTAGTGATGATGTAGCGCACTCTAGTTTTTTTCCTTGGGGGGCTAGTCAACCCTCCAAAATAAATTTCCCACTTGTCGAAGGCCTGCAAAGTGAGCTATGGTTGTAGTGGTATCTCGTTTCATCGCGAGGGTCTTCCAGTCCTCTGACATACATCCCAAGCGCGAAAATATTCCTTAGAATAAATGTGCAAAGTAGGCCACCATAAACCAACCCTTAAGATATTTTTCACGGTCGATTTACCAACATAGTGACCACCTACAATGCCTCCATGTGATTCTGCCAATATGCTAGGTCTCTCAAACTCAGGAATATATCACCTCAAAACTTCATCAGCTCCTATCTTTTATAATTGACCTGCTATCGAAGTGAAATCCGATGCACGCAGTACCAATTATTTATTTAGTTTGATCATATATTATACAGGTGTACTCCTAGTGGTTAGAAAATGGATGATATCAGAAAAATGATCATAAACTACCCTAATAGTGAACAATTGCACATCCGGTAACCCGTCATCCAAATTAGTTGGTTCTTCACCATTTTCAATGCACGATAAGTGGTATGGTCCTATGTTCAACCTTCCGGGCTACAAAATCACCTCGAAATCATATTCCTAGAAAAAAATGAGCCACCTAAAGATATTACCCCCCAACACATGCTTTTTCACCAGGTATTTCAAAGCAGAATGATTTGTGAACATCTTGAAATAACCTCCAAGTAGACAATGATGGAACATTTACAGCACATACACCATGGCTAGCCCTTCTCTTTTTTTGGTTGAATAATTGTGCTCATCATTTGACAACTTACGACTTGTAAACACAATGAGATGATCAATATCTCCCATACATGACTACGATAATACATCTCCTAGCGTGATACATGAAGCATCAATGTGTACATGGAATTCCTTCGACCAATCTGGGAATACCAAGATGGGCACATTTACCATCCTTTCCGTAAGTATGTCCAGACTCTTCTAACATTCCTCATCCCAAAAAAAAGTGGCATCCTTCTTCAACAACTTCTCCATCAGTGCAGTGATCTCCACATAAGCTTGAATAAACTTTCGATAATATCTAGTATGTCCCAATATCAAGCGTAACTGCTTCACAGTCTTCGGGGGATCCAGATTAATAATGAAAATGATTTTTGATGGATCAAACATCAACCCCTACTTATAGACAATATGTCCCAGCAAGATACCAAAAGGGATGCAGAATATGCATTTCTTCAAGTTCAGAGAAATGTGATACTTCTGGCAAGTATCTAGCATTAAGCATAAGCTAGAGACATGTTTCTTTAGCAATCCAAAGACAATCCAATTATTAAAGTACACTTCTAAAAACTTAGGGATATAATATTTGGAAGAAGCAACTATTACGCGTGAAAATATGGTGGGCGTGTTCTTCAAACTGAATGGCATCACAATGTATTGGAAGGAACCCCATTCCATCACAAAGGTAGTCTTATTGCGGTATTCAGGTGCGATCCTTATCTGATGATATCATAAAATTCCATCAGTAAACGAATATGCTTCCTTCCCTCCTACGTTGTCCAAAACTTCACCTGAGAATGGAGTCAGAAAGGGATCATGTAGGCAGGCATTGTTCAATTTTTGTAAGTCAACGCAGATCCTAATTTCACCTTTTGTCTTATTTTCTTGAAATACCACGGGACTCAACTAGTTTGATTCCTCCAATGGCTCATTAATTCCTTCAACAACCATTTTTTCCAACTCTTCTTTGACCTTTTTCTTATACTTTGGGTTCAATCCGTAAAGGAGTTGCTTCATGGGCCTAAAATCTAGTTTTAGGGTGATCTTCATCACACCAAGATCTCCGATAATCCATTTTAGCTTAGAAAATTTAGTATGGAACAACTCTTGATATTCATTGAGAAGCTCTAGAACCATTCCCACGGTATATTCATCCCAATAATCCCTTAGATTGGAAAACTTAGGCTTCTCTTCTATTCCAATATTGACTTTTCTAGTCTTAACAGGTTCAGTAACATCTCACAATTTAATCTTAGGTCCAATGATTATGTGCTACCCCTCAAACTCAGGGATGTTAATGTTTCTTGGATCCTCATCATTATCTTCAACAGTCACATTGAAACATTCAACTACATCTTTTATCTACGCATTCCATTCTGGCTGGGTCCATACTATTGGTTCCTTTGGCATGTCAAAGTAGTGTCTTGAATCTCCTATAATGCTTCATTAATGCACTATAATCCACTTTCAAAGATGAAATTCAAAATGAAGCTCTCTTTCAGCACAACCCATTTGGAAGTACCATGTCGTAGCTCGTTCTCCAGATACCAATTCATGGGTACCCTGTCCAATGTATGAATGAATACATGAACCCATTCCGACTACGACTCTTCTCCCCAAAATGTAGTCTAAATGGCTAAATGATTGTGTGGATCATCTGTGCCTGAATATTGTTCTTTCATCCGGGTGTTGGGGATTCCAAATCACAGTTGTAGCATTCAATGAAATTCCCTCCAATCAAAAATATTTTCTTTGTGGGTTCCCCACCAGCATGTTGGGCTTGAGTGTAGAGCTAGATCAAGTGCAAGGAACCGTTGTGCCTATAGAACATCCCTTTCAAATGTACCTAAAAACGTATCGACATCTCCTATACCATCATAGTGGGGAAATTCATGTACCTTAGACGATATACAACATAGAGATCTAGCTACCCAATTATAGCACAACATGAATAATTCATGTAAGTGGTTCTTCTAGTGCTCCAATTCTTCATCTGAGTCTAATAAGCACGAACTATATTTTTCCCAACTAAGTTAACGATCTTCCATGGGATTGATCCAATCCTCATCCTTCATAGTTAATTTTTATACATGGTCAATATCTTCATCTGCATATTTATCGTGCACTGGTTATGTATACCTTGATCCTTCTGCAGGGTCCAGGGGGACCACAACCCTTGTCCCACTATTTTCAAACACGATTCTCCTGTGCTTGAGGTTAATAATAATATCCATGTCAAAATTCCAATCTAGACCTAGCAACACAGGATATGGATTGCGTCATCGACGATTTCAATGACTTCAAAATCAACAAACACCTTGAATCCTTCAATGTCAACTACTACCCTAGAGAGTCTACCCATTGGGATAATTTTATGTTGGTTAGCCATGCACAGTTGAATTGAAGACCATTCCAGCTTGGGTTATCCCATTTTCTACCATGTTTGTTTAGGTAGGACATTTTCATCGGATCCCATATCCATAATAACTTGATCCATCTCAAAGTCTCCTATCTAAGCAGTTGAGCACATCTCTCATCCAGTTATTCTTTTGTTCTTGTGGATTTTGTTGACAACCCTTTGTTCTCTCTGAATTTGGCCATTCTCAGTGGAGTTATCAATTAATGTTTGAAGGTTTTCAACCACCTTCTTATTGTGCAAAATCTTGATACAAGCCTGTAGGAACACCTTCAACTCAGCTAGATTAGTCTCATCTCTGATGTTCACAATATTCCTAGTCAGCACTTTTGATGTCGATGCACCGGGTTCCATAAAATTTTTCTTTTCTTTAGTAAAACTATCCTTCTCCCTTTGCAAATCAAATCCTTCCTTCTTCTCAGGGGCTTTCTGAATCCAAACATCTACACCAGGTTTGTTACCTTTTTCTTTGTCTCCACCATTTTTTGGACCACTTCTGGTTACAATATTAACACTAGGATCTTCATTGTGTGGTTCTACCTTCATCATCTAAACGTTCTGTGTAGGCGTCTGAGTCTTCTTTTCCTGCATTTTCGAAAAAAACACAGGGAAATATTCAATTACGTGGTCGAGCTGCCAATAGTATCTACAAGATGGGTGTGTCAGGTTTTGGCAATCACGCGTGAAGTGGTCGACTTCTCCACAATTATAACATATAATATGACCTCTTCCACGATCAACTCCTCCTCCTCTTCCGCAACCTTGGCTCTGAAATCCCCCTCGCCCAGAGGGTGACGCAGGCGAATCTGGACCTCTACCTTCTGAATGTATTCTATACGAATCATTTTTTTCAATCATTAGGTCAAAAATGAAAGAGTTCTTATCATCATGGCCTACAGAGTGACAAAATGTGCAATATAAATGCATGGGAGTCTGAATATATTTCTCCAACCTGGGACAATAGTTTGTAGGGTGATGTCCCATTACCTGGCATAGCGTGCACCATAGTGTAGGGATTTTCCTTGGCCCAGCCCCTTGATTAGGCTTGATCGGAGTTGGTCCTCCAACCACCAAATATTTTCCATATATTGGGAATTATTCTTTACATTTTCCTTCAGCTTTGCAGCGCACGCGCCATATGTCTCTTCCCACCCCTTCTCATTCTCCTTCCACAAATTTTGTAGTTCTAAGTGTAGGGTAGGCAACTAGCTTTGAATCTGCTAAACCCCCATCTATGTTTCCTGAACTAGCGAAGCTTTTAGTTTCATCATGATTTCCAAAGCTTTGGCCTGGGATGCTACCTTTTGTTGAGATAAAGGCAGGCGCAGGTGTGGTAATAACATTGTAATGAACCATTCTTTATACTAATCATCACTAATTGTGAATCCTCCATCCCTGATGATACGTTTTAACCACTGATCTTCTTCCCATACAATTTCCTTCACTTCATGGTGGATATATTTCAATTCGATAACACATTGAGCATATGAATTCGTCTTTTGGAACTGCTCATTCAATGCTTTCTTAATATCATCTATCTTCCTATTTGGGTTAGCCGATAGATACCTCAAATACCATTCCAGCGCATGTTCCTGGAATGTAGTAGCAAGCTGTGCTTTCTTGAAATAATCATCAGTAATTTGTTGAGCCTTCCACACAACCCCTACGACGAACCAAAATTGTTCGTTGTCTTCATTCCCGATACCCTTAAAATTCTACATCTTAATAAAGTTAGCCATTATGAAAAAGAGGAATAACCTGTTTCTGAGTTCTGGGTTATTGAAAAAACTCAGAAACAGGTTATTCCTCTTTTCCATAATCTAATTTCACCTGTATGGATTATCTTTTTAAAAAGTTAGCCATATCAAATACTGGTGAGGGAGGTGGAGGTGGAAGTGGGGTGGAGTGGTGGTTGGATGGGATGGCAGTGTGAGGTGGATTTTGAGTGGGGTGGATGGGATTTGAAGTGAAGATGTGCCAATGTATTCAGATTATGCTGCATCACCTGAAATGATTGCCTCAGACTCTTTGTCACTATCAGATCTACCTTTGAGGGTACTATACATAAAATATTCATCTAGGTCTTCTCTATAATTTTTTCCATTGTGCATAGATCTAGGTTGACCTCTTATGAACATTCACCCAGTGTGGCTGCAGAAAGTAACTTTTTCAGATAAGAGCATTTTAATCCACAACTTCAAAGATGGTAGAAAGTTACCTCGAAGACCTTCGAAAAACCTTATTTTAGCTTCAATGTATGACACAAAGGTATCAATACCAATCTTAGTGACAAATCCACCCAAAATTTTGTTGATCCAATAGTCTACTATGTGAGTAATATTATTGTTGGCTCTTTCAAATTGCTAAATCAACTCAGGAGTCCACCTGGAAATCACATCGTCCTTACAACAGGTCTGCTTCTCAACAAACCGAGATAACCAATCGTGTAGGTTTGTCACAAAGGAAGCAAATAATATTTCGTCCCACTCTATATAATTGTATCTTTGTTCCCAATATTTAGCAGATAATCATGATTTCTCGTTTTCTTGGATCACGAACTCGCACACCTTTTGATCCAAAAATCTTAAAATTCATTATTATTTGGATGCCACATCAAATCTCCCTCAAACAGATCCTGGTCCTGGAAATGAAACCATTTGTTGGCTCGAGGGGTCCAGACCCAAGTTCAAAGTGTACTTGTGCAAGCAACAAAAAAATTCAACTATTGTCCCTTTCGGTAGTGATCCACTTGCACATATCAAAGTCTCACTTGAAGTAGCATGGGGTGGGGGGGTGTTGGAACCAGGTTTTTGCACCAAAAGGGGAATTATAATGTGGATCTAACCCTTGTTGGTATGATATGATCTGATCTAATTACTATTGTGCTATGTTATTGTTATTAACCCGATTCAGATCTGAATTTAACAAAAACCCTTATTTATTGCGAAAACACATAGATCTATTATTATATGATTAACTCAGAAAAATGCACATCAAATAAAAAAAATTACACAATAGATCATAAAAAACTAATTAACTCATAAAGCATTAGCACACAAGAACAAAAACCATGCAAGTAAACCAGAGACTTTGCCAAAAATTCTCTTTATTAGTCAGATCTTCGATGAATGCAACTTATTTCTCTTGCGCACACATCCACAAAGTCCTCGCACACAATCCAGGACTTATGTCTTCACGCAAATAACTGCAGAGTCCTCACACACATCCCTGGACTTAGGTCTCCATGCACACACCCACAGGAGCCTATCTCTTGCTCAGAATAATCACGACTTACTTTCCCAAATCACATCAACATTAGCATTAGATCTATCACATTATGGATTATGTCTTGAATTGACTCATACATGCCTATTTATAATACTTAGACGTGCAAAAACCATAGTCCCAAACCATGGTTTGAACCCCATGTTTTACCCTTTTACCAGTTGCAAAATGAGGATATTTGGCTTTCCCCAAAACCCGTTGATGTTCTACGTGTTGTGCTTTTCTATCAAAGTTAACAAAAAGTATTAAGGCTTGACCTAGGGGACCCTAGCCCAAGAAAAGGTAATCAAGAATAATATGAAAGCAAAGCAAGATAGGTTGAAGAGCTATGGAGATCAGAACAGGTTGTTTAATTATTTTTAGGTTGGGGAACATGTGTACTTACGCATCAATCCCAATAAGAACTCGTTGCAGATTGGATCATGTTTAAAGATGGCACCACGGCTTTGTGGACATTTCAAAATTCTTAAAAGGATTGGGCTAGTAGCCTATCTACTTGCACTGCCTCTGACAGGGAAAGTCCATGATGTTTTCCATATATCATTTCTTGAGAAGTATGTTAAAGAATTTGATCATGTGAGTGACTGGTCTATATTGTAGGTGGAGCTAGATGGATAATTCCAACTGGAATCGCAACGCATATTGTAGAGAAAGGTACTCATGCTCTGGAATAGATAAATCGAGTAGGTTAAAGTTCAATGGAAGCACTTTGGGCCCGATGAAGCTACATGGGAGATGGCGGATCAGATGCAGGCTATGTATCCTTCATTTTTTTCTAGTTGAGGCAAAGTAGTTTTGCTATGATGTTTAGTATATTTTTTGGCATATGTTTCAGGTGTGATGTTTTGATATATTTCCATATGTATATGGATGTAGATACCTCCATGAGCTATGTTATAAAGCTCTAATAAGCAATATGGGTTTCATGTCATTATAGTTGTCATGTTGGTTTCCTCTTCAGTAGGGTCACCATTGTAAATACTGCATCGAGCTATATTATAAATCTCCATGGGCAGTATGGTTTCTTTTCAATGGTTTTTTTGAGGTATATGTGTGGTTGAAAACTGAGGATAGTGTCCCCCAAGGGAGAGGGTTATGTAACAGCCCTGGTGAAAATTCCATGTAATAAAGGTTAATAAAGGAAAAAATACTAACCACGATTTCTGGGACACTTATTCCAAGATGAGTGTTGGAAAAAACATCCTAGTGGGTGTTCATTTTGGTTATTATGGCTAAGGAAATTGGCAAAGGCAATGAAAAAGGCTTTGGAAAGATAAATTCACATTTTTGGCACATTTATTTATGAAAATAATGGAAATTAGGAGAAAAGGAAGGTGAAAAGTCATAGGTTGCATGTGAGGAGGAAAATGAAGGAAAATAATGGAAAATGAAGAAAATAGAGGTATAATTGATAAAAAGGCTTTTGAGGATCAGTTGGTACCTTTTGTCAATTTAGTTTTGGAGCTCTCTCATTGTTCTCTCTCTCCCTCTCACTGTTGGACACTTAGAGTTTTCTTGGAGCACTTTGGCATTGGATCAAGAAAGGAAAACAAGGCAAGAGGAAGGAAGGAGCAAGAAAGGAAGTGCAGGATCAAGCATCTACAACATGATTCTTTGCAGGTATCAATTTTCATGTGTGATTTTATTTCTAGATTTGGCATGAATGGTATTGCATGTGGTTCTTTTCTGTCATGGCATGGGTTTTTCCGGGTGTGTTAATGTTTTCATCCTAGCCTTTCCATTTCCGGATAGCCTTGAGGTGATGGGTTCTCATGTTTTGGTTGAGTTGGATTTCCAGATGGATTCGAAGACGAGTGAGGTGGATATCCGAAAAGAAAAACACATGGCCTAGTGATACCTGAACTGGATTGTGGATTACAGTAAAGTCACTAGCCTAGTGACCCCTAACCAAATTGTGGGTTGCAGTAAAGACATGTATTGTGTGCCTCGGTGGGCCTATAAATCCTTGCTGGTGAATGGAGTGATATAAAATTCAGCCAAGAGATGGGTGCTCTCCATCAGGCCTAATAATCCCGAGATGGGATGTATGATAAATTATGGAGAGTGGGTCTCAGTGTAGGGCGTAGTGATCCATGGATCAAACTGTGGATTATGGTAATGCCTGAGAGACTAAGAGGCAGTAAAATTCCTCACGGTGTAGGTGGAGAAATTTGGTAGAATCAATGATTATTTGGTTCTTTTTGGTTGGTTATTAGTCCTACATTCATGCTTGGAATATGGCATCGGGATGATTTTCTAAAGAGATATTTGGCTTATCCAATCTATGGTCGGGTGGAACGTGGTAGTCTCTTCCCTGGTTGGTTTTTATATTCATTAATAAGAATTTCATTCCTTGGCATATTATGTGTAAATGTGTTTGTTTATATGTGGATTCTATGGCTGATGTATCCTTGATATTTATGTTGTTATTGTGCTGGTTATAAGCATGTATTATGATAATGATGATGTATGGGGCTCCTCATGTTTTTATTTGTAAATGAATAAACAATGTATCGATGACCTAATAGATGATAATGCAACTAATGATGTAATGGAACAATGCTTCTTAGTGGTTCTCATATAAGTATGATACCTCTATGCTAAGATTTGTTGTTTAAACCTGTAGATTACATATTTGTGACGTGTTGTCGAAATTCCTCTCATGGCTAGTAGGGTTCTAGTCTAGGCCTTGTCATTGTTTTTACAAAAATATCATTGTTTCACTTTTATAATTAATTTATTAACTTGTCATTGAGTTCTGGGGAGTGACCTGGGATATGGGCCTGAAAAAGTGGCTCAAATCCCAAGGACATTGGCACAGGTTTGAGGAAAAATGTCTCTGGATGGACACATGCCTATGCTATGGGATCATCCAGAGCCTCCCAGATGCACCCATGCCAATAATGTGGGAGCGTTTAGGGGTTTGATGGTCTAAAACCTTAGTGGGACCTAGGGGATGGTTACCTGAGAGGTTGGGATGGCTCCTGGGAGTTCTGTTGCTGACGTGGAAGGTATATGTGATGTGTTTTCATCGATTCCACTTCCTTAAGGTCACCTAGGAGGTTGAATCAGATCATAGTAACTCTTCGTCACATGTTTACCCCAGTTGGCTGGTTACTTGGGTAGATGTGGGATGAGGGTGTTACAAGTTCAAAGACACTTCCCATCATCGCTTCCGAACCTGTCGATAAGGAGCCCATCCATCAAATCCATATCTCCTATGAATGCCTTATAGTGGAGGAAACTCTAGATGTAGAGCCTTTTGGCAATAGGGGAAGCGATGAACTAGAACCCAATCAAGCGAAGCTAGGTCCTTCAAATTCCAAAGGAAAGCATGCAACATGAGCAAGTTTTTTACCTCGTTCTAGTTGCTTCAGTCTCTCTTCCATTCTTACAATGTCATTTGCATTGTTAGCTAAACCTGCAAATATTTTGGCAAAAGATTTCTTGTAATTTGTTTGAGTTTTTTTTATTTTTTCATGCACAATGATTTTGTACCAGACTTTTACTCTTCTTTACAGAGCATTTGGTTTCCCATCTGGGGAAGATGTTCCCCATCAAGCTCTCACTAGTTGGACCATGGTGCCAAGACTCATAATAATTCACTGAATGTAACTTATGTACTATATTTTCGTTAATGTAAAGTTTCCTTCTTGGCTAAATTTTTTTTTGTGTGTAAATTTAATGATATTAATTTATGTTACCTAAAATGTATGAAATTTTGTATATGAAATTTAAAGCACTTAATTCACCAACTTCTTCATATGTATAAGGCCCAAACTTCGAAAAATTGTCATTTTTTGAGTTTTAATGTATACTTTCATAAACTAACTTGTTTCAAAATATAATTTTAAAATAATTTATTTTAATAATTTTCTCAAATATTAATTTTTTAGAACTTTTGAGATAAATTTTAGGTTTTGAGTATTGAACATGTTTATTTATAATTATAAGTATTTTTAGATTTTATCCTAAAATTAAAAGTGTTGTTATCTAAATAATATTTAAGTAAATATTCTTTATGATCACTGTCAAAGCTATTTCCACTTAAATCATATAAATTTTAGTAATATAAAACTTCAATATCAAAGATAAACCAAATATTATCTTTCATATATATATAAATCAGTTATAAGCATCACATTGGTATATAAATATTTTTAAGTTATAAGATATTTATAGAAACTTGAACCCACTTAGTTAAATTAATTAATAATTTATCAAATATATATAAATTAGTTATACTCATTACATTAACATATAAATATTATCAAGTTATAACATGTTTATGAAAATTTGAACCCATCTAATTAAATTAATTAATTATTCACCCAAACATAAAATCTAAAATACATCAAAATACCTTTAATAAAGTTAATTAAAAAAAAAAAAAAAAAACTTTCGTAATAATAACCAAGCTGCTTTTGTGTTAACTTTTATCTAATTATAAGTATGAAATACATCAAAATACCTTTGATAAAGTTATTTAAAAAAAAAAAAAACACTTTCGTAATAATAACCAAGCTGTTTTTGTCCTTAGGGTGGGTTTTAATTTTGTTAGTAAAAGTAGTTCGAAATTATAAAATGATTTAAAAATATATTAAAATATAGAAAAAGGGAGGAAAAAAAAACTTTCGAAATAATAACAAAGCTGTTTTTGTTCTTAGGGTGGGTTTTAATTTTGTTAGTGAAAGTAATTCAAAATTATAAAATGATTTAAAAATATATGGAATTGGTAGGATTAAAAATACGTGATCAAAATGGAATTTTATTTTTTAAGTTTATTGAAAAGGAAAAATTGAGATGGTTTAGTTTTTATGAAGACAGAGACAATTAGTTTTTCTAAAACTTTGACCGACAGAAATACAAAAATTCGCAAAAATAAAACCTCAAAAATACAAAACTCACCAAAAATAAAACCTGGTAGATGTCAAACGCGTTACGCCATTTAAGACACGACATTCGGGAGTTCAAAAAAGTCGTGCAACCCCATGGACGATCACATCGAAAGCTTCGTATGCGGCATTCACGCTGATAGTGACATGAATTGAGGAATTTGATTTTTCAAGTTGCAATCTTGGTTTTGGTAAAGTCTCGGGCTGTGGTTGAAGTATTTTAATTTGATTGTATATTTTGAGAATATTTTAAAATTTAATATTTGATTTAGTTTATGTTTTTAATTTTTTTTTTTTTAATTTAGAATAAATATAAAAATAATTAAATAATTGATTAAAATAAATTAATTAAATAATTTTTATTTTGTATTTTGGATTGTTTTATAAATATTGTTGAAGATTTGGAATCAATTACAACTAGCATTATTATATAATGAACCTTTCCAAAGTTTAAGCTCTCATGCACGACTATGTACTATGTATCCCTCAAAGCTACTTCAAGATACAATGGAGTTTTCAGCTTAAAAATATATATATATAATGGACCTTTCAAACCCATGGTATAGATAGTTGTTATTGCTTTAAAAATTAGACTTGCCACCACAATATGTCTTTCATGTATCTTTTCTTAGGAATATGTGTAATGAATCTAATGATGTGTTGGAATTTGATTTTATAATATAAAGGAAATCTAAGAATTTTTCACTAATATTATGCATGATAAGTGGGAGAATTTGTGTAATAGAGTAATAAATTGGGACATGGTCTACTAGTAGCACCTCTCAAAAGATTACTATGCTTGGGAATTAGAATCAGAAAAGAAAAAGTTGTATGTGCATCTGTTTAATGATAGTATAGAAAGTGAAGATTGTAACACCTAAATTTTTTGGTTTGATGTTTTCATTTTGATTGACAATAAATGACCCTTTTGGATTCATCATCCCCTCATTGTTTTCTTTCATTTATAGTTGATTGTGATATAACTAGACATTTAATAATGTAGTTGTTCAAATTATGATGTTAAGCATTCACATAGATAGTAATATAAATATAGATTCAAGAGTTTGATTTATGATATTCTAGTCACAATTTTGGTAGAATTAAAGTTACAACTATAATTTAATTTAAATATACATTTGAAAAATATTTCAAAATTTAATATTTAATTTAACTCCTATTTATTATATTTAACATAAAAATCAGTAACAATATCATTGAAGTAAATTAATCAAATAATATTCACGTTACATTTTGAATTAATAAACATCGTTCACATTGCATTTTTTTTTTAATTGATTCAACTTACTTAGAGACACTTATGTCAAAGTTCCATATTCGTACTTATGGACACTTGTGACTAGGTTGCATATTTGAGTCGTTCACGTTACAACGAAAAGACATGGTTGCATATTCGACTTGTTCACGTTACAACTAAAAGAAAAGAAAAGAAAAAGTGTTTGAACTGAAAGCCGGAAGCCTGGTATTGTGCATAGTGCTGGCTAGTCCTATCAATTCAAAGTGGAATGTCTAATAGATCACCATATTCATGTATCTAGTGAAGACGGAGCCTGTGAGATTTTATGACATGTGGGTGGTCAGAAATAAAATTCAAATGGAAAATTATAACTACCACTCTACTTATGGTTGTCCTCCACCAGAAATACAATTATCTTTGACCAGAAATGGGGAATTAAATTAGCTAACTAGTATTCAATACAACTAGGAAATTAAACTCCCTAACTACTAGTTTACTTATGTTTTTGACCAGAAATTATAGATGGTGAACTGTATATTTTTGAAAATTACTTCTACATAAGTTTTTGTGATTCATGATATTTATAAAAAATTGTTTAGATAAATCACATAGATTTTATTTTATTTTATTTTTTTTATTTATTATTTTTATTTTTTAATAGAAGATAAGTTTAGAACTCTAATGGTTTGTAAAATACAATTGAAAAAATAAAATAAAATAATTAAATAGCATTTTTATTATTTTAATATTTAGAATTGCACTTTGAAGTTGTTTTATTTTACAATGTTAAAACTAGCAAAATTATATAAAATGTCAATGTTAAAATAACTATTTTCCATAATCTACAGAAAAGACAAGTTCACTTGTGTATGTAGTAGTTTCAATGTATACATGTTTACCTTAAATATATTAATTATGTTTATAATTAATAATAAGAATTTAAAATAAAGTTATAATTGAGTTAGTTTTTATGGTTTTTTTATATATTAATTATTTTTATATTTAATAATAATAATTTAAAATAAAATTATAATTGAATTAATTTTTATGGTTTTTCTAATTTTAGTAAGACGGAATGCATTATGAGATATTTTGATGCTTATTATGAATGAATGCTTATAATCATTAACCCATTATTTTATATAACTACAATAATCTAGAGAAAAGAAAAGTTCAATCCAAAATTTGATAAAGACTCTTCACACTTGTAGATACAGTAATCACTTGCAATGGCATTTTCTTGTGCACCATCAAATGGTTTATTTTGAAAAAAATACAAACTTTGAATCTTATGAGACTTGGTGTGGCTCTGGTTGTTTTTCAAACTTCTTTCTCTCTAAATAAAAAAGAGATGCGGAATAACAAAGATCCCACAATATACTAGAAAGGCAATCCCAATACTCCTAATACTTTAGAATAGATCTTTTACTCTCTTTTTTAATCTAAATATTATACATTTAAATTAAATTATGATATATTCTAACTACTCTCTTTTTTTCTTTCTTTCTTTTTTAAGATATTGTATAATCTAACTATTCTATTTTTTATGTTTTTTAAAAATTTGATTATTAAATATTTTAAAAAATATTTAAATTTCTAAATAATATAAATTTTATAATCTAAAATTTTAATTAAAATAAAAAATTGAAAATAAAATATAAATTAAAAACTAAAACATAGAAAATTTAAATTAAGCTTAAGCTTTAGATAAGGGTTCATGGTTTCCAAGGTATAACTTGAGTGGCACAAGAGATAATATATGGAAATGTAACAATAATGGTTTGTGAATTGTTACCTCTCTCTTATGTAATTTCATTTATTCAATACTAGCAATTGCACCACATGTTGCAAAGGAAACACGGTAAGATTGTGGTATAGGAAAGAACAACATATAAGAAAGAAGAGGTAGTAGGAACTTTCTCGGCTCCAAATGATCCTCCAGAATAAGGGGTGGAGAATTATGTTTACTGGACCTCAAATCAAAATATCCATATTGGGTAATTGATGTGGAACAACTTCTTTGTTATTAATTGCATGTAAGATGTGTTTTTTCATAATGGATGAGACATTTTGGCCAAAGTACTCAAGACCTCTACATGAAGAAATCTACATGTTTATTTTATTTTTCTGCATGAAGGATTCCCTTGGTTTTTATGACCAAGTTGGGCAGACTTCACCCTTCCATGAAATTATTTGCTTCTATCACATTCGCAATGTTGAATTCCTCTGATACTACTCGTAGAACTCTGACTTGACTCTACTCTATAGCTAGAATTTTTTAATGGAATAAAAACTTATCACTATGACATGTTGTACTTCATAAGAGACTACTAAGAAGCTTAAGTATGGTAAATCCACCTTCAAATGTCATTTGAACATAGAGCATAGAGTTATCTTAATTGTCAATTTTATGGATAATAGACATTAAATTATCTACAATCATATCTCCATAATTCCTATTTGAACGAAAAATATTCCACTTCTTTGGAACTTTTCACCTAATTCAGAATAACAAATATCATGAAGACCCAAAAGTAAGAAGAAAAAATCAAATCATAATTAGGAAATCTAGAGACTTCTTTAAGGATCATAATTCAAGACTTTAGTGTCTTTTAAAGATCATTTATTTTCCCATCAAATAAAAAACAACAATCAAATTTTGTAGCGACAAGAATGGGAACAAATTTTAAATGTAATAACTCCCTTCCCTAGTGATAGTACATTTTTGTTTTGAAATCAAAATTATTTTCCCGATCTTTTAAATAATAGATTCCTCCACAAGTGACCCTTTAGAGATTCCTTTTTTTTCAACTAATTGCAATAGGTAAGTGTCTTTTGTCTAGTATTTTTTGAGTCATTGAATTTAAGGGCAGAGGTAAAGAGACTACTAGACAAAAAAGAGTGGAGTGACTGAATGTCAAATGAAAATAACATTGAGGAATCTCTTCTTATTTTCTCATGTGGACCTTCTTCAATTGATGAGGTAGTAGGAACTTTCTCCTCCAGAATAAGCAACGGAGAATTATGTTGAGTGAATTACTATTAATGTAACTTTAACTCCTCCTTACAATTGGAATGTTTCTCTTCCCATAACTCTATTTTGGGTTATAATTCTAGCTTTCTATTGTTTATGAATAAATTGTCTCTATATCACTATTGTTTGTCTCTTTTTGAGCGCTTGCTTGAATCAGTGAGATAATGTATCTCATGTGGATTCCAAAATCCTTAAGCCACACATTTTTTGAAGAGTCCTCTTCTGTTTTTAATTCTAGTCCTCCATAGCCTTGTCAACATCGTTTCCTTCTAAAGAATCATACATTTTTTATAAGTATCCATTGTCCTGCTTTTCTTCTTCCATATAATTTACATCTAAATGAATGGAACATGAGATAAAGCTTCATGAAATTTTCCAAATTCCAAGATTTTTCATTGCACTTCTCATGTGTATCAGGGAAAATGGATTCCATACATTCAACATTATGCCTTTTTAGGGCTTGTTCTAAGGTTGGAAGTTTCTCTTCACCATGTCTCCTTTCTTCTGTATCATTGACTTTGATACAAACAATTGTTACCGACCCCTTTAAAGGTAAATTCAATGTTATTTAAGAAATGAGAATTATGAAACTTCATCATTATTGCTCAAGATAAATCATGTCCACTGAAATAATTTCGAAATTTAAAAAAGATCACATATTTAAAAATTTTCATTATTAATTTAATTTTATATATATTAAGAAATATTACTCATGAGTTATAAAACAGTTGTAACATAAATAATATATTACAAAAAAAACCATGTATTTTTGGAATAATAAAATAGTTGTAACAAAAATAATACAGGACAAGAAAACTATGTATATTTGGATGTATGAAAATTTAGATACATTTTATTAAGTAAAATTTTAAAATAATAATGGTTATAAACGTTTAAAAATAATTTTATTAAATAATCAGTTTAGATCCAGAGTTATTGATTTAGGTCATCTTAGTTCCCCCCTATAAAGAAACTACATTCCACATGAATACCATGGGTTGTATTTATAGTTTATCCTTATTTTAGAATTAGTGAGAAATCCTTGAGTAACCCATTTTCTGAAGAGTCCTCTTTGGAACATGAGATAAGCTTCATGACATTTTCCAAATTCCAAGATTTTTCATTGCACTACTCATGTGTATCAGGGAAAATGTAAGGGCTTGTTGTAAGGTTGGAAGCTTCTCTTCACCATGTCTACTTTCTTCTGTATCCTTGACTTTGATACAAACAATTGTTACCAACCCCTTTAAAGGTAAATTTAGTGTTATTTAAGAAATGAGAATTATGAACATTCATCATTATTGCTCAAGATAAATCATGTCCTCTGAAATAATTTGGAAATTTAAAAAAGATCACATATTTTAAAAAATTTCATTATTGATTTAATTTTTTATATATTAAGAAATAATACTCATGAACTGTAAAACAGTTGTAACATAAATAATATATTACAAAAAAAACCATGTATTTTTGGAATAATAAAATAGTTGTAACAAAAATAATACAGAATAAGAAAACTATGTATATTTGGATGTAGGAAAATTTAGATACATTTTATTAAGTAAAATTTTAAAAGAATAATGGTTATAAACATTTAAAATAATTTTATTAAATAATTAGTTTAGATCGAGAGTTAAGATTGATTTATGCCATCTTAGTTCCCCCTATAAAGAAACTACATTCCACATGAATACCATGGGTTGTATTTATAGTTTATCATTATTTTATTTTATTACTTTTATTTTTTATTGTATTTTGACCTAGTTAAAATTTTCATTACATTATGTCAATCTTTTTATTTAATTTACTTTTATTTTTAATTTTGTGTAATTTGACATAGTCAAAATGTTAAACATGACATTACAACCTTTCTATCATACTTTGTTGGAGAGCATAGTAGCACAAAAATGTAATATTTAAATATATAAATAGTTTAGATAAAATGTCTTTCGGATTAATCACATCATTAGGATTAGGTCATCCTAATGATGTGATTAATTCGAAAGACATTTTATAAATGGAACAAGAAATGCAGGTGTTGGCTCTAGGGGTCCAGACCCAGGTTTAGAGTGTACTGGTGCAACCAATAAATCCCTCGAACTACTGGCCCTTTCGGCAGTGTTCCAGTTGTGCAAATCAAAGTATCACCTGAAGTAGCATGGGGGGGGTGCTGGAACCAGGTTTCTGCACCCAGAGGGGAATTATGATGTAGATTTAATCCTTTCTTGTCTAATCTGATTTGATATAATTACTACTATGTTTCGTTATTTCTCTTAACCCGATTCAGATCTAAACTTAACAGAAACCTTTATTTATTGCGCAAACAAAAAGATCTATTATTATATTATTAACCTAGAAAAATGTGCATCAAATAACAACAATTACATAATAGCTATAACATAAATCATTATCTCATAAAGAATTAGCACACAAGAAAAAAAACCATGCAATTAAACGAGAGACTTTCCCAAAATATCTCTTTATTAGTTAAATCTTTGATGAATACAACTTCTTTCTCTTGTGCATGTTATCACTCCAGTAAATTCTTAAGTTGTGGGATTTTGGTTTTTAGTCAAAGAATACTAGAGGTAACCACAAACCTACTTCAAACTCTAGGATCTCGCCTTCCTAGGGTTCAGAGAGGGCTCTCTCTTTCAAGTTTAACTTTGTTTTAATTTGTGAATATTAGGCTAGTTATTAAAGTGCAGATTTGGTTTTGTTTTGTTGGATTTGGTGGGAAAATTTCACTTCGAGGGTAGATAAAGGGAAATCTACTTGTCCATTGGGCTATGGAGTCTAAGTCAAGCTAACAGAACTGGGATCAAGGCCAAAGAGGTCAAATGTCTGCAGGGCAAGGTAGATAACCCTTGGAGATCTTGGGAAAATTGGTTTTTGAGATAGTATGATCGAGATAAAGGGCACTTAAGAATCCTTTGATCTGAAAAAGGGAAGTAGTAGATAGAGTTCAAATGGGAGAGGGAGCAATTAAGAATTCCCTACACCGAAAATCAGAAGAAAACAAAAAAATGATAACTAGTTAAAAACAGCGTGCTATTAACATGTCCTGTAGTAATACTCCTAGTTATACATTCAGATTTAGAATTAAAACACAGATGTATGCATGTAACAAAAGAAGACAACAATGACAAGTTTAAGAGAGTACTTCACTCCAGATAGCTTATCACAGGGATCCTGAAGTATGATGCCAAATAGGTGATCCAGTCCGCTACTCAAAATCGAAATCCAAAGCCTTCAAGTCAACAAAATATCTATAGTAATCTCCAACAATTTTATTCCACACCAAAAATACTTCAAAGAGTGAAGTATTTATATAAAATGTTTTACAAAATATCCTAGATGACTTCTAGGAATTAACTTAGGAAAATTAAATATCTTACAACAATAATAGTGACATCTTTCTCAACAAATTAGCAAGTTGTCCTATTCAATTCAAAATAAATAGAAACTGTTTTAAGATAAGAAGCAGTTGGCTGCTTATGTGTCCTCTTTGCTGGCTTTTTAGATATTTTCAAAATCTAACTTGCCTTCACTGATACTCTTTCTCACTGATACTCTTTGTGGATGTCTCTGGCTGTTTGGAAATTTCCAAAGGGTGACTAGTATTCCTTTAGTTTATTGCCTCTGTTAAAGTATTTTCAACCCACTCAATTTGATTAGAAAACTTCTCTATTTCTGGCTTTGACTCATGGATAAAAGGTTTCAATTTAAATTTTACCCTTAGTTTAGTTAAGATCCCTTGAGGATCATAATTCCATGGGAAGCTTTCTTCTAATTTATATTCCAGTAGTTGATTGGCTGCTTCCTTTTCTGCCTCTCTTTGATTACATATGAAAGGCCCAATTTGATGTTTGAGTTTAAATTGAGTCTTTTTCTTGGCTACCATAAAATTAATTGAATCTGAATTTAGGATTTGCCTAATGTATTCTAAGGCAAAGATCCTCATTGATGGATGCTTAGGTAACTTTTAAGGAAACAAGTTAGAACCAAAAACTCTGATTTCAGTGAATTTTTCATACAAATACCAATCACCCACTTTGCTCTGCTCTGATAGGTGAAATATTCTCTTCATTTCCTCACTAATTCTAGGCTTCTCTGTTTTTTTCAAGATGGTGATCAATGGATGCAAAAATGATGGGACCCAACCCTCCTTTAAACCTGCGTGCAAATAATAATTCAATTTTTTATTATATCTTAAGGATAAGATTCAGATTTTTTATGATCTCATAATAGATGTGTTTTAAATACAACTCGTCCTTGTGAAAGGGAATGAAGAGGACATATGTCCCATCCTCGAGAATTGTTTACCCGCTCTAATCACTAACCCTAACACTGTTCAACTTGGAATTCTTTTTGTTGTTGTTTGGGTAACTATGAGGGTTACTCTGTGAGGTAATGGTTCGGATTTGTATGCCTCTTGCGATTGCTTTCCACAGCCTTCCATTGTGGCTCTATACTACTCTTTGGACTCCATCGATATGAAAATTCTATTTGCCCTTCTCGCTCTATTTCTGAGGGCAAGGGTTTCGCCTGGTTCTGCGTGGTCTTCAACAGGGTTTCTACAACATGGAGATTTATGGGTGTTGTTCTTGTTTATACCTTCTTGTATGCTTTTCTTTCCGGCATTACTTAACCCCCTCTCTCTAAAATTATTTGTTGATCAACTGACTGTTTGTCTTCATTTTCAGGTCAAAACCGTCAAGGGTTTCAGCATTCGTCCTTAGCTCATCAGCTTCACGATGGTAAGTTTTCCATCCATTTTTTAATTCCTCGGCTTTCTTTCTAAGTTTGCTAAAGGCTATTGCTCCTTGTGAGCAGACCCCTTGTCGGTTGGCGACCGAAGCTCCTTCTCCGTTCAGCGTTTTTATTTTGGTAAGATGAGTTTTGAAAACCCTCTCTATTTCTCTTCTTCTGCTTTAGATGCTCTGTTTATTCCGTTGTATAGTTTAACTCTTGGTTTTTTTTCCTTGCAGGTGGTTCCTAATCTCCAAACTTAGTTCGTCGTCTTCACAGCTATTAACCCAAATGGGTAGGGTCTTTCCCTTTATTCACCTCTGGTGGTTTGGAATTTATTTCAATAGTGGGTCTCGGCTCCCTTGCTTCATTATCTTGCCGTGAAATTCTCCATTTTTGGTCTGTTACAGATGTTTCTTTCTTGGAAAATAGACTAGGGTCTATATGCAGTTACACAGTTAATTTTCCTGTCGGGTTTTGTTTCTTTTCTGTTGGTTCATTGTTGATGGCATGTTGTTCGTGTAGGGTTTCGAACCCAGTTCCTTAATTTGATATGTAATATATTTTTGTAGTCTTCTGAGACTCATAAAACAGAATTGATTTTATAAATAATGAAAAATGGAAAATCTATTGCTGCAAATTTATGAATACCTGTGAACGTTTTTTGCATCTTCTGGAGTATGAATCTCAGTGTGTTCCTTAATTTGTAGAACTCTCCTCGTAGATGAATGTCTCGGTTTGTCAATTTTTGTAATCGCTCCAATGCCTGTATAAAAAATTTAACTTTGCCAGTCTTTGTTATCTTCGTGCATATATTCAGTTTATCATGTAATATGGAAAGAACAAAAAAAAAAATGGTATTTGACTGCAGATATTTCTCAGATAATTTTTTTTTGAAATCTCCTGAATGCTTTTATTGCTTTCTCTTTTCTGCTATGATGGAAGACCAATCCTCCAAACATATTATCGTGTCCTTTTTATAACACTTGTTGAACAGTTGTTTTGTTTTCTTGAAAATGTTAACAATTACAAGTAGTTACATTTGGTAATTGTTCACTTCCGTTCACCAGAATTATGACTTAATTAAAATAGTAACTAAAAGGAGTCATAATGCAATAATTAAAAAAACATAATCTGTTCTTAAGTCATAAACGCAAGAATTTAAAGAAAAATAATTTAAACCAACTCAGGTGCAATGACCTGTAAACATGTGAGACAAAATACTTTTATTTTCGTTCACCTTGAGCTGGATGCTCCTATCTCAGGCTCCCAGGGTGACAAAAATTCATGGCTCTATTCCATGAGTTCCTCCACTGAATATCCTACATGTTGTATCTGGGCTGCATCAAGCCACGAACTGTCCTCAATGGGACGGTTCTTCCACTTGACAAGGTATTGGAGGTACTCTTTTCTGCGAGTCTGCTTGGCGACCTGTGTGTTGAGAATCCTCTTGATCTCAAGGGGCTGAGCCAAAGGCATTTGCCTCATCCAAGATCCACTTCCTGTCTGGGCGTTCTGCTCTGGCCGTGCCAAACTGTCCTCTTTAGGACTGGCAGTGTATGGAAACAGATCTGCTATGTTGAAGATAGGTGATATGCCTATTCCTGGGTGTAACTGTAATTCATAGGCATTTGCAGAAAATTTACGCAGAATTTTGCAAGGGCCAATTTTTTTAAACTTCAACTTGTTTTATTCACCCTTAGGGAACCTTTCTTTGCGTAAATGTGTGAGAACATCGTCTCCCACCTGAAACTGTACCTCCCGCCGTTTTAGATCTTCTTGTTGTTTATACTTCTGATTGTTGTCCTGCAACTTAGATTTTACTTATTCATGTAGGTCATTCATTACTTTGGCGAAATCCTCCCCGTCAGCACTCCTTTTTTCCAACTATCCCAGATCCCGTAACTCATGCACACTGCGAGGATGCATGCCATACAAGATCTTAAAAGGGTTATATCCTGTACTTTGATTTGGTGAATCGTTATAAGATAATTCTACCTGGGCAAGTACACAATCCCACATTCATGAATTGTCTCCAATTAGACTCTGTAATAGGTTTCCCAAGCTTCTATTTACTACCTCTGTCTACCCATCAATCTGTGGGTGATAAGCAGAGCTAAAGTTCAACCGTGTGTCCAACTTCTTCCACAGGGTACACCAGAAATATCTTGTGAATTTCACGTCCCTGTCAGAAAAGATTGACTTATGCAACCCGTGCAGTCTGACAATCTCCGTGAAAAACATGTATGCTACATGAGTGGCGTCACTATTTTTTTTACAAGGAATGAAATGTGCCATTTTTTAAAATTGGTCCACTACCACCATCACAGAATCGTAGCCCCGCTGTGTTCTGGGTAGACCTAAGACAAAGTCCAAGCTAACTGAATCCCATGGTCTACTCGGAATAGGTAGTGGTGTGTAGAGTCCCACATTATGACTGTGTCCTTTCACCAACTGGCACACCTTACATCTGGTTACAAACCGCTGCATCTCCCTTCGCATCTTCAGCCAGTAATAAAAGTGACTGATCTGATCGAGGGTCTTATCAATGCCGAAATGTCCAGCGAGACCTCCACTGTGCTTTTCCCGGATGATGTTCTCCCTCATTGAACAGTCGGGAATACATAACTGTCCTCCTTTAAACAACAGTTTCTCCTATAAGTTATAGTCTAGCCATAGACTATTATTTCTTAACAAAGGATTCTGGCAGGCTTCATAGGCCTCCTTGAAATCTGCATCTGTTTGATACAAGTATTTTAGGTGTACAAATCCCAACACTTGTATCGTACTCTCCTGTAAGAGAAAATCTCTTCTGCTCAGCGCATCTGCTACCTTTTTGGCCTGTCCACTAATATGCTTCAATACAAAGGTGAAACTATGTAAATACTCAACCCACTCTGCGTGCTTGTGGTTTAGTTTGTGCTACTGCATAATATACTATAATTCAGAATTATCAGAAAATAAAACAAACTCAATACCTAATAAATAGTGTCTCCAATGCTTCAGTGCTTGGACTACAACATAAAATTCTTTACAATAGGATGAGTACTTTTTCTTGCTTTCATTCAAATTTTCACTGAAATAAGTGACCGGATTGTCTTCCTGGCTGAGTACGGCCCCAATGGCTGTACCACTAGCATCACAACAAACTTGGAATAGTTTGTTAAAATAAGGCAACCTAAAAATCGGCCTTTCAGTGATCTTCTTTTTCAAAATCTGAAAACTTCTCTCTGCCGCTTCAATCCAACAGAAAGGTTGTTTTTCGTTTTTGATGGTTTCCAACATAGGTGCGCAGATCTCACTAAAAATTCTTATGAATTTACGATAAAAACTTGCCAATCCATGAAAACTAAGAACCTCAAATAGGTTCCTTGGGGATGGCCAGCTAACAATAGCTGCAACTTTTTCTGGGTCCATCTTCAGCTCATTCTCTGCAATCACAAAACCCAAATAAACTAACTCATTCTAAAAAAAATAACATTTCTTCAAATTTATCAGCAACTTGTTTTGTTGCAATTTTTCAAACACACTCCGAACATGTCGGAAATGTTCTTCTCTAGTCTTACTAAAAATCAGTATATCATCCAAATATACAAATACAAACTTCCCGATGAACTCCTTCAACATTTCGTTCATCAGACGCATAAAAGTACTAGGGGCATTGCTTAATCCGAATGGCATCACCAGCCACTCATACAGTCCTTCATTTTTTTTGAAAGTTGTTTTCCATTCATCCCCCTCTCGGATTTGAATCTGGTGGTACCCACTCTTTAAATCAATCTTTGAGAAATACGCTGCTCCACTTAAGCAGTCCATCATGTCATCCATTCGTGGCAATGGAAATCTATATCTAATAGTAATTTTATTAATGGCTCTTGAATCTGTACACATTCACCACTCTCCGCCTTTCTTAGGTGCTAAAACTATTGGAACTGCACAGGGACTCAAAATTTCCCTTATCAACCCTTTATCCAGCAATTCATGTACTTGTTTCCTGATTTCCTCATTGTCCTTAGGACTCATTCGGTATGCTGCCTTGTTTGGTAAACTAGCTCCAGGTATAAATTCTATATGATGACTGATACTTCTCTTAGGAGGTAATTCATCTGGTAAATCATCCACTATAATGTCACTGAATTCCTGCAACATGTCTTGGATTTCTTCAGGTAAATCTGTAATTTTAGTGTGTAACAACACTGTCTTTGGCCGCCTTACAACATCATATTTGATCTCGTTGTCCTCGATCTATTTCAAAAATTCCTTTCCTCCCACCAGCAATACTTTGACTCCACAAGTCTCTGTTGTCTCTTCCTCCTTGATAGGTACAAGCGTATGCTTAATCCCATCCTTAACAAACTTGTAACAATTTGTCTTCCCATCGTGTACTACTTTTCTGTCATACTTCCATGGTCTCCCTATCAGTATGTGACACACGTCCATAGGAATAATATCACAAACAACTTTACCCTTGTATTTGCCAATATGGAACTCAACTTCACATTGTTCATCAACTAACAGTTGATGTCCCTTCTGTAACCACGACACCTTGTAAGGAGTGGGGTGTTTCAATCTCTTCAACCCCAATTTCTCCACCATCTCTATGGCCACTAGATTATCTGTGCTTCCACTGTCGATAATCAATCTGCAGCATTTTCCATGTGATTTGCAAACTGTCCGGAATAATGATTTTCTTTGAGCCGGGTCAGCTATCTCTTTTGCTGGTTTCAGCAATACTTTATGCAAAACTAAGTCTTCTCTTGTTTCTGGCACATTCTCTACCTCTTGGGGTGGTGCCTTTGCTTCCTCCATCTAAGCAACATACGTTCCTCTTGCTCCAGCCTGTTCACCCTCAGGACATTCAAAAGACTTGTGCCCCCACTTGTGGCACTTGTAACACTGGATGGCAGCTCCTCTGCCTCTTCCATTACCTCTTCCACGCTAGTATGGCCTTCCTCCTCTAGTGTTATTGTCCTTTTCTGCTATTCCTGGATTTTTTGAACTGCTGCCTTCATCACTGGGATTGGCAGCTCTACCTCTGCCATAGGCTCGTCCTTTCCCTCTGCCAGATCCTCCTCCTCTTCTAGCATTCTATTTCCTGTTTATTTTCTCCTCTGCCTTTAAGGCACTCTGATAAGCCTCATCTATGGTTCAAGTTGAAAGAATACTCATCTCATCTAATATTTCCCAC
Organism: Pinus albicaulis; assembly: GCA_034641835.2. NCBI lineage: Eukaryota > Viridiplantae > Streptophyta > Pinopsida > Pinales > Pinaceae > Pinus > Pinus albicaulis. Next base: position 1,723,670,767 of record CM076580.1, read on the forward strand.
CTTAATCCATTCACAAACCTCACTATTTTTTTGGGGGTTGTCTTCTATGTAACCGACTCTCAGGTTTACCCGATAGAATTCCTCAGTGTATTCTTTTACAGTCATCCCCTTTTGTTTTAGATTCTGTACCTTCCTGTACATAGAAATCTGGTAGTCTTTGGGTAAGAATTTACCCTTCAATTTAGCTTCCATCCTGGTCCATTTTTTTATAGGTTGCTTCTTCAACCTCTTCCTCTCTGCTTGGACACTATCCCACCATAAGGACGCATGTCCTTTCAACCTGGTGGCAACGAATTTAACTCTTTTATCTTCGCTGATCTCCTCATAATCAAAATACTTATCTAGCTCACTGAGCCAATCCAGCAGTACCTCTATTGATAAACCTCCACCATAAGTCAAAAGCTCATGCTTTGGATTACTATTTGATAGTAAAACTGATCTCAACATTCTGAGTTCAATTCCTTCCCCATCTGATCCATCTGTTGTCTCTACAGCTTCCTCATCACTATCATCTCCTCCTTCAGGATCCCTTCTTCTTCCTGCTTCTACTGCTGCCAAATGGGCGTTCAATATTCTAATCTCTTCTCGCAATACTTCATCTACTACTCTCCGGATAGCTCTCCCACGACCTCGCCTTCGAACTTCCATTTCTTCTAACACTCAACCTGCTCTGATACCAAAAATTGATGGGACCTAGCCCTCCTTAAAACCTGCGTGAAAATAATAATTCAATTTTTTATTATATCTTAAGGATAAGATTCATATTTTTTATGATCTCATAATAGATGTGTTTTAAATACAACTCATCCTTGTGAAAGGGAATGAAGAAGACATCTGTCCCGTCCTTGAGAAGTGTTCATCCACGCTAATCACTAACCCTAACACTATTCAACTTGGCATTCTTTTCATTGTTGTTTGGGTGACTGTGAGGGTTTCTTTGTGAGGTAATGGTTCGGCTCTGTATGCCTCTTGCGCAGCCTTCCACTGTGGCTCTATACTGCTCTTTGGACTCCGTCGATATGACAGTTCTATTTTCCCTTCTCGCTCTGTTTCTGAGGGCAAGGGTTTCGCCTGGTTCTGCGTGGTCTTCAACAGGGTTTCTACAACATGGAGATTTATGGGTGTTGTTCTTGTTTATACCTTCTTGTATGCTTTTAGTTCCGGCATTATTTAACCCCCTCTCTCTAAAATGATCTGTTGATCAACTGAATGTTTGTCTGTATTTTCAGGTCGAAACCGTCACGGGTTTCAGCATTCATCCTCATCTCATCAACTTCGCAATGGTAAGTTTTCCATCCATGTTTTAATTCCTTGGAATTATTTTTGAGTTTGCTAAAGGCTGTTGCTCCTTGTGAGCAGACCCCTTGTCGGCTAGTGACCGAAGCTCCTTCTCCGTTCAGTGTTTTTCTTTTGGTAAGCTAAAATTTGCAAACCCTCTCTATTTATCTTCTTCTGGTTTAGATGCTCTGTTTATTCCGCTGCAGAGTTTAACTCTTGGTTTTTTTCTCTTTGCGGGTGGTTCTTGATCTCCAAATGTAGTTCGTCATCTTCACAGCTATTAACCCAAATGGGTAGGGTCTTTCCCTTTATTCACCTCTAGTGGTTTGGAATTTATTTTGATAGTGGGTCTCGGCTCCCTTGCTTCACTATCTTGCTGTGAACTTCTCCATTTTTGGTCCATTACAGATGTTTCTTTCTTGGAAAATAGACTAGGGTCTATATGCAGTTACACAGTTAATTTTCCTTTCGGGTTCTATTGCTTTTTCATTGGTTCACTGTCTAGACATTCACTGTTGATGGCATGTTGTCCGTGTAGGGTTGCAAACCCAATTCCTTAATTTGACATGTAATATATTTTTGTATTCTTCTGAGACTCGTAAAACAGAATTGATTTTATAAATAATGAAAAATGGAAAATTTGTTGCTGAAATTTTATGAATACCTGTGAACGTTTTGTGTGTCTTCTGGAGTATGAATCTCGGTGTGTTCCTTAATTTGTAGAACTCTCCTAGTAGATGAATGTCTCGATTTGTCAATTTCTGTAATCGCTCCAATGCCTGTATAAACAATTTAACTATGCCAGTCTTTTCTATATTCGTGCATATATTCAGTTTATCATGTAAGATGGAAAGAACAATAAAAAAAAAAAACAAAATGGTATTTGACTGCAGATATTTCTTAGATGGTTTTTTTTTTGAAATCTCCTGAATGATTTTATTTCTTTCTCTTTTCTGCTATGATGGAAGACCAACCCTCCAAACATATTATCGTGTCATTTTTATAACACTTGTTGAACAGTTGTTTTGTTTTCTTGAAAATATTAACAGTTACAAATAGTTACATTTGGTAACTGTTCAAATCCAATCACCAGAATTCTGACTTAATTAAAACAGTAACTAAAAGGAGTTATAATGCAATAAATAAATAAAAACATATTTTTTTCTTAAGTCCTAAATGCTAGAATTTAAAGAAAAATAATTTAAACCAACTCAGGTGCAATGACCTGTAAACCTGTGAGACAAAATAATTTTATTTTCGTTCACCCTGAGCTGGATGCTCTTGCATAAAAAAAAACTCTGCAAACTCTGAATAATTGAATTTTGTGCCTTCTTTTCTGAGTATAGATGTCCAAAAGATAATTGATAGAGGTTTTCCTTCTATATCCAACCTTTGAAGTGAAATTGGAAAGCTTTGTGATTGAAAGAATAGGAACAAGTGGAAAATATAGGAGGTATATATGAATACTCCTTCCAGCTGCAAATTATTCAATTGATAGTGAATGCTATCATCTATAAAGCCAACATAGTCAAATATAACTGAAGGTGGCTTCCCTAGAGAAAATGTGGACAAAAATCCCAAAATAGACTCATCAGTGTGCTCATCTATGAAATACCCAAGTATAAAGGAAAGCATGGAGATTACATGCCTTGATCCTTCAGGGAATTGGCAGTTGAATAAGGAGGATTCAACGTGGGAATCTCAACATGCAGGGGCATGAAAGTTTGGAAAAACATAAACCTTCTTGGAAAGTCTAAGTTAATGTATAACTTAGTGAGGGCTTCAATAGACAATGGGACTGCTTGGGGGTCTGGTTGAAGCTACAACATTTTGTTTATTGACTCTGCAGTGATGGTAAATAGGACCTCTTTGTTTGCATTCACAATAGCTCTTTGTTCAGGAATGTAGTACTGGTGGCATAATCTGATAATTTCTTGACAAGGGTGAGTCAGGGGGACTACATATTTGGATAAATTGGATTCCCAAATGTGAACTTCTTCTTAATCATCTAAAGATTTTTCAAAACACCAGTTGTGGATATCCAACAGATTGAATTCAACTATAGGATTAGCTATTTTGTAGTCAATATCAGCTAGGGGAATATGCTCAATATCAACAACTGGGGGGTATAATGGGTTGACTACAATTGCAGTATTTGGAGTCATGGCAGGAGTAGCTTTAGGAGTTTTTGAACCCTCATGCTTGTTTACACTTTGTTTTTAGGAATTTTGTTTGGCTTCTGCAAGTTTAAACTGTTTGCAGAGGAAATTTTACTATAACAGAGGCTTGATTAGGAAAATTCAGCAAAATAAAATATCTTTTTGGATTTTATGCTCAATTAGGTCTCTCAAATGAAGTTCTGAGGCTAAAAATTGGTCTAAGACAAAAAATAGGGGTTTTCTGCGTTTTTTGACTGAAAATGGGCTAAAACTCTATTGAAAAGGGATTTTTAGAAGATATAGGGCACCTAAAGAATATTTTTGGTCTTTAGAGCTTGAAATTGACCCTTAAGACTATGAAAAAATGATAAATTTCCTTGAAAATGGTGCGCAGCAGACAACTAGGGTTCCTGCGAAAATTTTACCACAGTTTGGCCTATTTCTGGGACTTTTTGGGCAATGTTATTGATTAATTTCTTAATTTAAACTCTTTTCCTTTCTTCAAAACATTTTTCCAACTTGATTATAGGTTGAATTCTGAGAAAAATACCTGGTATGCTGTAGGTATAGTTTTCTAGAGAGGTTTTTGAGGTTGCTTGTTGAATTGAAGGCTTTCAGTGGTTGAACTAGAGCAGGTGTGGCTCCTCAACAATCTTTGCAAGTTTCTTATGGCGAATTTAGGGATTTTTGGGCATTAAAATGGCTAACAGGGGCTTTTTGCAGCTTTACACAGTCGGGAGGGCAAAAACAATGGTTTATACGCGACAGATGAATGAATTAATGTTTTAATCAAGGTTTTATTAAAACCTTTGAATCTGCTTTGACCAGCATTGAATGTGAGTCACGATCATGCATGAAGCGGTTTCAGAGATTGAATGGGAAAAAAATCAGTGGTAATCGCGTGGGTAATGAGCGGTAAATGGTTTTAATCAAAACCCACATGATCCAATGATGAGAGGCCACGTGGAGGGGAGGGGTCATCGGGAAACCGACCATTTCACATGGCTTTTGCCTTGGGATGGTCGTGCACTTTTGCTATGCGATAAAAATCTTGAGCCGTTGGATCAAAAGGTTTGAAGCGAACGACTGGGATTATGTCAGAGTTGCATTGGAGCAGAAAGGTGGGACTGGGCTTTGTATGGGTGGCGATGGTTTAATTTTTATGAAATAAATATTTAAAAACATGTTTAAACCATAGCGGTGGGGATATAATTTTATTACAAAAGCGCTTTTCAACAAGGTTTTTAAAGCCTTATTCATATATATATATATATATATATATATATATATATGGTGGGTTAGAAATGTTTTATTTTAAAACATTTGTAAATTGTTTAAAATCTGAGGGCGTGGTTATTATTTTATATAGTTTTTAAACTATTTGGATAGTTTAAAAACTATAGGGGCGGGATAAAACAAATAAAGATAGTTTAGACCAAAGGGCTTTGTAACTTGGGATTTTTCATTTGCGCACATGGATAATAGACTTTGGTCTTAAACATTATAATAGTGGGTTTTTGGGGCTTATTAAATATAAGAGAATTAATAACTAGGAAAGGGTATTTTTTAGGGATTTAATAAATTATGTTAAAAGTTAATATGAGAGGGTAGTGTAAAACAAAATACATATTATCTCTAAGTATAGTACAAAATCAAGCATTTCTCATCTTTATATTTCCTTCACCAATACTTAGGATAAATGTAGTTTTGTGGGTTTTTATGAATGCTTATGAAGGGATGAAGTTAATTATTCTAGGGTTACAATTTTACTAAGTAAGAATGTGTTTTTACTAAGGAAAAAGGGGTTTCAAAGTATGAATGAAGGGTAAATGATGATAAATGAGGATTTAACATAAGAAATCAATATTTTTAACTAACCAGTCATAGAGCTTTGGGTTCGGTCCCAAAAAAAGTCAAAGAAATTCTCTAAGCCTGTTTGATTGATAGCTTAGAATACTGAATACTCATGGGGGAGGGGAAATTAGTGATTTTTCCTGATGATGTATTATTTACATGATTTCTCCACTAATTTCTAACTACCCAACTTTTATTTCTAACATTTTCTCTTCATTTTGCAGGTGCATTTAGGCTAGCAACCTTAAAACATTTTCTTTCAAAGCATAAAACTATCTAGATCTACCTTATTTCATCTGAGGGCTCAGATTAAACTATTGAGCTCCTCATTATTCTCTACCTATCTACTGATTTGTCAAGTTTAAACTGTTTGACAAATCTTTATTCTCTATCTAAAACATGAAATTGAACACATGAAAAGTTAAGATTAAATTGTTTAACTGATCATGGATTATGGCATTTACTGACACTCTGCACATAATCATTATTCTTGCAGTAAAAGTAAAAGTAGTGGCATTTGGATTTGCTCACTTTTAGGTCTTATTTCTCTTTTTCTTTTGGGGTATTTCTCTTTATTATTTTTCATTTTTTCAAAATATGGGAAAAAAACTTGCAGAAAGCAAGGTATGTACATATTTACAAGACTTATCAAAGTCAATTCAGAATTTTATGAACCCTATTATTATAGGACCCTAACAGTGCACATAGCTGCAGAGTCCTCGCACATAGCCTAGGACTTAGGTCTCTATCCGCACAGTCACAGAGTACTCACACACAGCCTAGGACTTAGGTCTCCGCACACACAACCGCAGGAGCATGTCTCTTGCTTAGAATAATCACGACTTACTTTCCCAAATCACATCAAAATTAGCATCAGATATATCACATCATGGATCATGTCTTCACTTGACTCATACATGCCTATTTATAAGAATTGGACACTCAAAAAACATGGTCCCAAACCATGGTTTGGGCCCCATGTTTTACCCTTTTACCTGTTACAAAATGGAGAGTTTTAACCTGCCCCAAAGCCCCTTGACCTTCTGCGTGCTGCGCTTTTCTATCAAATTTATAAATAAAAAAATATTAAGACTTGACCTAGGGGACCCTTGCCCAATAGGCCCCTAACATAAAATTGTGCCTCGTCCTCGAGTCACTCTGTACCGGATTCCTGCATTTTTTACTTTAGCACCTAAATGGATTTTTGCAGAGGCTAGATGGCCTCAGCACTCTGCGTTGCAGCGTTCTGTGCTTCTCTGACTAACTTCTTTGTCGTAGGCCCCTCCACTGCCAAGATGATGTTGCATTGAGTTTGGCGGAGTCCTTTGAGAATACCCTTAATTTTCTATGATAGTTGAAGTGTTTCATTGGCCTAAGGTTAGGTCCTTGCTACCAAGAGCTACTCCTTGTGGCGAAGCTCATAAATTTTACCCTGAATGCTTCAGCATTCCTGCAATCTCACCAAACCTTTGTTGCATATCCTGCATGTTTATCTGTAATTGTTGAACTAATAAATTCTCCTGGATGGAGGTCCATATCTCCATGGTGTCTTCAAATAGAGTGCTACACTCATCCACAGCTGCAGTAATTCTATTCATCTCCTTCTGAACAACAAAAACTCGTTGTTCCCATACCTCTAGAAGTGTTTTTGGCTACAGCTTGGTCTATAGGTCGTCAATCTTTGTTCTAGGTCAGCGCGAACTATTACAATTTGTGCCTTAGAAGCCTTCCGTGTGGTTGCGAGGGTTTTAATATTTTTAGTAGGTGTAGGATCAGATGGCATCGAAAATCTTTGAATCTTGGCGCAGAGTTGGGTGATAAGTGATTCGAGCTACTCTTTATGAATTTCTATGGTTTTTCGTGCTTGCTCGGCCTATTGTTGCTCCTGACATAACTGCATGACCTTTGTTTCTGCTTCTAATTTCGTGTGTGAAGCACGGTACTCTCGATACTACAACTTGTTCGTGATTGAGGAGTGGAACTGGTGCAAGTGGCCACTGGGGAGCGCAGTGAAATTAACTCCAATTCCTAACCAAGATTGAGCAGATGTGCACTGCACTGGATGTGATGAATGAAGCACTTTGCTATGTATCTATATCAACCTACTTTCGGTGGTGGATTCTGTGGTTGAGGTGTTGACTGAAAGCATGCTCACCTGAACGACGCTCGCTTGAACCCGTAGTTGTTGGATTCCTTGTTGAACTTTGCCGAGGACAACCATGATATGATGTTCGATATTACTCCATGCTTCTTTAGCTACTGTCTTGACAACATTTGCAATTTCATCATAATCACCTTTTGTCAATATGAGGGGCTTCATCCCTTCCTTCTTTGATGCTTTCCACTTCTTGTGCTATCCTCCTGAGGACTTGGTCACTCTCTTGGTGCCTTAACAATTTTCTGTCTGTGTCGAAGGGACCTCTATACTAACTGCATCGAGGTCCTCTAGCTCCTCGCTGCTATGAATTTTGACAGTGTCCTTCTACTATTCTTTCATATTTTTCATCGTTGCAAACTTCTTAGTGTTTTCCTTGGTGCGCATCTTCACCACAGATGGCTTGGGCCAGGCGGCTGAAGTGGAAGCGGTATCTGTTGCGACATCCAACCAGGTGGGGTGCCACTTGGGAGTTATGGTGACGAGGTCATATTTTGTGACGAGGTAAGGTAGGTCATACCATACCCTAGACATATCTTTCTTTGCTTGAATGTGCACATTGTGGAAGGAGGCTTTGAAGTTGGCTATGAAGTTGTATTGGTCATATAATGTCGACGAGAGGGCAACTTTAGCTGCACAACCTGGTAGATCTCCATTTGAAATAAGACCGAAAAAATCTTGCTTTCTGTGACCTGCGTCAGATCCTTTTTCGCCCATAGCGATGCATAAAATGCAGCTTCACACAACTCAGGGTCAATTTTTGGGAATTTTGATTGCGATGGCGGCTTCCATCAAATGAGCATGACGAGTAACAAAAGCCACACATAAGGGAATAATTTCCCATCTTCCCAAGCTTGCCGAACATTCTCCAAAAATTATTGGCACAGATATTTCTCCTAGTTGTACTGGACGCCCTTGGTGCATTGCATAGATAACATAATGAATGGTGTTGGAACTTCCTTAGGTAGACACTTCGGCATGATTTTACAAGCCAAGAACTACATAAAAAATATGACAGCAGGGTCGGTGATGGTGTTGAAATAAAACCCCCGTGTCTTTCTGACCACTCCATATGTCTCCTTCACGTCGTCTATGATTTTCTTCTACTGGCCCTTCCCTCCAAAGATTCTGTGAGGTTTTCTCCTTGGTACGGTAATCCCGTAACGTGATGGATGAGCATGTCATCAATGGGCATCTGTGTTCCAAGTCATGGGCATTCCTCATGCACTAGAGCTAGAAACTGGTGCATACATGTATCATTTATATTGTTGCGATGAAAGTGGGGGACATTCAATAGGTTGAGGATCCTGGAATTTCTTAGTCCCATAGCCGATTGCACACGCTCGATTATGTTGTATTCTTCATAAGGGACTTTCTGCAAATACTGCGATGATGCAAGCTCAGGGAAATTTTTTTGGTCTGCCAAATCCCAGTCCTCCAATTTCAGAGAGGGGACCCACCCTAGCAAGTCACCCTCGACAGGAACTTCCTCAGGGAGCAGGGATATATGGATTATTGCCTTGATCTTATCAAGGTCCCTGGAAACATCCACTTACAGCTTCCGCGGAGGCATATGCGAAGGAAGCTTCGATATGGGCTGAAATTTCTAAAAACCCATCTTCCAGCACAGTTACCCTAGTTTCTTCCATTGGCTACTTCTACCTTTCTGCGTGGGAAGCTGACTTTTGCTTCAGGGTCTTCTTGCGTGGGGACTTCTGGGTATTCGACCACTGTCCCTTATTTTGATTCTGTGACACCATAGGGGTGGGTTGGGTTGCTGTCATGGTATCTGAAACTAAGTGGCCTAAACCATGTTGGCGCAACGTTTATTCAAGGAGTTCCCACGGTGCATACATAAGAGATATCAAAGGGAGAAATAGCAAAGGAGATAATTTGATTGAATTACTTAGAAAGCAAAGGGAACTTGTGTAAACTTCCTTGCCATATTTATAGTGATGTCATGGCTTAAATAACCTTATGTCCATTTGTGCAGCTCTATTAATTCTAAAACAACTCTAAATCTGGCGTAATCTCATCCTTAAATGCAAGTTACCCGCTCCTCTAAAAGGTAACAAAGTTGTCATTTCTAGATTTATTGTTCCAAAAACTAGCGTTTGACCTTTTTACAATTGCAACATCCTCCTGGCATGACCTCTATGTTGGTTTCACAGATACTAGTGCTCTCTAAGACTTCATTGCAAAAAATTTTGGTAATAACAACTGACATACTTCTTTAAAATCATGTACCCTCTCGAAATTGTTTGGGGCACAAGGACACTCTTCCGGACATATAGTCATTTAATGCACGCAGGGATGCGGTCATCCCTGTAAGGTTTTAGATGAATACCATTAATATATCTAGGAATTAATTCACCATTTAACTTAGCTAATCACACCGCACCTCCCTCTATAATTCCCTTGATAATATAGGGTCTGAGCTAGTGCATCTTGAACTTCCCCAGAAAGTGCACAAACTTACTGTCATAGAGCAACACCAAATCATCATTCTAGAAAGTCTTTTGTTTGATATGTTGATCATGCCAAGCCTTTTCGGACGTCTTATACACCTATTGGTGGAACCTGATAATGAATCTATCTTCCTCCAGTGCAACAAGTTGTGATAGACACTCCTCCATAATTTCCTATTCAACCATGTTGGTTATGGCTGCGATACGCAGACTAGGGACAATGTATTCCATAGGCATAATGACCTCCTATCCATAGACCATCCTGAAAGGTGTTTGTCCCATCAGTTTCTTGAACGATGTCCTATATGACCATAGAACAATAGGCATGCGCACACCCCAGTCACTGTGATTGGCATTTCATATCTTCATGAGTGCATTTTCTAGAATCTTGTTGAAGGCTTCTACGGTTCCATTCGCCTGGGGATGATAGGGCGTACTCTTCTAATAATGTATCCTGAATTCTTATGTCAGGGCCTGAATGGTCTCATTTAGGAAATGTGTGCCCTAGTCACTCATTAGAAATTTGGGGCATCTAAACCTTGTCAAAATATTCGCAAAGATAAAGTGCACAATCGTCTTTGCGATGCAGTCTTTCACAGGTTGAGCCTCTGCCCACCTTGTCAAGTAATTTGTTGTAGTGATGATGTAGCGCACTCTAGTTTTCTTCCTTGGGGGGCTAATCAGCCCTCCAAAATAAATTTCCCACTTGTTGAAGGCCTGCATAGTGACCTAGGGTTGTAGTGGTATCTTGTCTCGTCACGAGGGTCTTCCAGTCCTTTGACATACATCCCAAGCACGACAATATTCCTTATAATAAATGTGCATAGGAGGCCACCATAAACCAACCCTTAAGATATTTTTCACGGTCGGTTTACCAACGTAGTGACCACCTGCAATGCCTCCATCTGATTTTTCCAATATGCTAGGTCTCTCAAAATCAGGAATATATCGCCTCAAAACTTCATAAGCTCTTATCTTGTATAATGGACCTACTATCAAAGTGAAATCCTATGCACACAGTACCAATTATTTCTTTAGCTTCATCATATATTCTGCAGGTGTACTCCTAGTGGTTAGAAAATGGATGATATCGGAAAAATGATCATAAGCTACCTTAATAGTGAACAATTGTGCATCTGGTAACCCGTCATCCAAATTAGTTGGTTCTTCACCATTTTCAATGCGCGATAAGTGGTATGGTCCTACGTTCAACCTTCCAGGCTTCAAAATCACCTCAAAATTTTATTCCTGGAAAAAAAGGAGACACCTAAAGATATTCCCCCCTAAACACGGGCTTGTTCACCAGGTATTTCAAAGCATAATGATCTGTGAACATCTTGAAATAACCTCTAAGTAGATAATGATAGAACATTTGCAGCACATACACCATGGCTAGCCCTTATCTTTTTGTGGTTGAATAATTGTGCTAATCATTTGACAACTTTCGACTTGTAAGCACAATGAGATGATCAATATCTCCCATACCTGACTATGCTAATACAGCTCCTAGCACGATACATGAAGCATCAATGTGTACATGGAATTACTTCAACCAATCTGGGAATACCAAGATGGGCACATTTACCATCCTTTCTGTAATTATGTCCAGAATCTTCTAACATTCCTCATCCCAACAGAAAGTGGCATCCTTCTTCAACGAATTCTCCATCGGTGCAGTGATCTCTGCATAAGCTTGAATAAACTTTCGATAATATCTAGTATGTCCCAATATCAAGCACAACTTCTTCACAGTCTTCGGGGGATCCAGATTAATAATGAAAATGATTTTTGCTGGATCAACCATCAACCCCTACTTACATACAATATGTCCCAACAAGATACCAAAAGGGACGCAGAAGATGCATTTCTTCAAGTTCAGAGAAATGTGATACTTCTGGCAAGTATCTAGCATTAAGCGTAGGCTAGAGACATGTTTCTTTAGCAATCCAAAGACAATACAATCGTTAAAGTACACTTCTAAAAACTTAGGGATATAATATTTGAAGGCAGCAACTACTACGCGTGAAAATATGGCAGGCTTGTTCTTCAAACTGAATGGCATCACAATGTATAGGAAGGAACCCCAATCCATCGCAAAGGTAGTCTTGTTGCAGTCTTTAGGTGTGATCCTTATCTGGTGATATCATAAAAGGCCATCAGTAAATGAATATGCTTCCTTCCCTCCTACGTTGTCCAAAACTTCACCTGAGAATGGGGTCGGAAACGGATCATGCAGGCAGGCATTGTTCAATTAGTGTAAGTCAATGCAGATCGTAATTTCACCTTTTTTCTTATTTTCTTGAAATACCATGGAACTCAACCAGTTTGATTCCTCCACTGGCTTAGTAATTCCTGCAACAACCATTTTTTCCAGCTCTTCTTTGACCTTTTTCTTATACTTTGGGTTCAATCCGTAAAGGCGTTGCTTAATGGGCCTAACATCTGGTTTTCGGGTGATCTTCATCACACCAAGATCTCTGATAACCCCTTTTAGCTTAGAAAATTTAGTATGGAACAACTCTTGATATTCAGTGAGAAGATCTGGAACCGTTCCCATGGTATCTTCATCCCAATAATCCCCTATATTGTGAAACTTAGGTTGCTCTTCTATTCCAATATTGACTTTTCTAGTCTTAACAGGTTCAATAAAATCTCGCAATTCAATCTTAGGTCCAGTGATTACGCGCTACCCCTCAGACTCAAGGATGTTAATGTTTCTTGGATCCTCATCATTATCTTCAACAGTCACACTACAACATTCAACTACATCCTTTATCTGTGCATTCCATTCTGGCTGGGTCCGTACTATTGGTTCCTTTGGCATGTCAAAATAGTGTCTCGAATCTCCTGTAATGCCTCATTAATGCACTATAATCCACTTTCTAAGATGAAAGTCAAAATGAATCTCTCTTTCAGCACAACCCATTTGGCAGTACCATGTCATAGATCAGTCTCTAGATACCAATTCATGGATACCCTATCCAATGTATGGATGAATATGTGAACCCATTTCGGCTACGAAACTTCTCCCCAAACTTTAGTCTAAATGGCTAAATGATTGTGTGGATCATCTGTGCCTAAATATTGTTATTTCATCCGGGTGTTGGGGATTCCAAATCACAGTTGTAGCATTCAATGAGATTCCCTCCAATCAGCAATATTTTCTTTGTGGGATCCCCACCAGCATAGTAGGCTTGAGCATAGAGCTAGATCAAGCACAAGGAACTGTTGTTTCTTCAGAACATCCCTTTCAAATGTACCTAAAAACATATCGACATCTCCTATACCATCATAGTCTGGAAATTCATGTACCTTAGAGGATATACAACGTAGAGATCTAGCTACCCAATTATAGCACAATGTGAATACTTCATGTAAGTGGTTCTGCCAGTGCCCCAATTCTTAATTTGAGTCTGATAAGCACGAACTATATTTTTCCCAACTAAGTCAACCATATTCCGTGGGATTGATCCAATCCTCATCCTTCGCAGTTAATTTTTATACATGGTCAATATCTTCATCTGCATATTTATCGCACACTGGTTATGTATACCTTGATCCCTCTACAGGGTCTAGGGGGACCACAACCGTTGTCCCACTATTTTCAAACACCATTCTCCTGTGCTTAAGGTTAATAATAACATCCATGTCAAAATTCCAATTTAGACCTAGCAACGGAGGATATGGATTGCATGAATAACAATTTCAATGACTTCAAAATCAACAAACACCTTGACTCCTTCAATTTCAACTACTACCCTAGAGAGTCTACCCATTGGGATAATTTTATGCTGGTTAGCCATGCACGGTTGAATTGAAGACCATTCCAGCTTAGGTTATCCCATTTTCTGCCATGTTTGTTTAGGTAGGACATTTTCATCGGATCCCATATCCATAATAACTTGATCCATCTCAAAGTCTCATATCTGAGCAGTTAAGCACATCTCTCATCCAATTATTATTTTGTTCTTGTGGATTTTATTGACAACCCTTTGTTCTATCTGACTTTGGCCTTTCTCAGTGGAGTTATCAATTAATTTTTGAAGGTTTTGAACCACCTTCTTATTGTGTAGAAGCTTGATACAAGCCTGCACGAACACCTTCAACTCAGCTAGATTAGTCTCATCTCTAACATTCACAATATTCCTAGTCGATACTTTTGATGTCAATGCACCAAGATCCATAAAATTCTTCTTTTCTTTAGTAAAAGTATCCTTCCCCCTTTGCAAATCAAAATCCTTCCTTCTTCTCAGGGGCTTTCTAAATCCAAACATCTACACCAGGTTTGTTACCTTTTTCTTTGTCTGCACCATTTGTTGCACCACTTCCGGTTAAAGTATTAAGACTAGGATCTTCAATGTGTGGTTCTACCTTCATCATATGAACGTTCTGTGTAGGTGTCTGAGTCTTCTTTTCCTGCATTTTCGTAAACAACACAGGGAAATCTTCAATTATGTGGTCAAGCTGGAAACAGTATCTACAAGATGGGTGTGTCAGGTTTTCGCAGTTGCGCGCGAAGTGGCCGACTTCTCCACAATTATAACATATAATCTGACCTCTTCCACGATCAACTCCTCCTCCTCTTCCGCAACCTTGGCTCTAAAATCCCCCTCGCCCAGAGGGCGATGCAGGTGAATCTAGACCTCTACCTTCTGAATGTATTATTTAAGAAGCATTTTGTTCAATCATTAGGTCAAAAATGCAAGAGTTCTTATCATCATGGTCTACAGAGCGAAAAAATGTGCAATATAACTGCATGAGAGTCTGAATATATTTCTCCAACCTGGGACAGTAGTTTGTAGGGCGATGTTCCATTACCTGGCATAGTGTGCACCATAGTGTAGGGATTTCCCTTGGCCCAACCCTTCCATTAGGCTTGATCAGATTTGGTCCTCCAACCACCAGATATTCGCCATATATTGGGCATTCTTCCTTGTAGTTTCCTTCAGCTTTGTAGTGCACGCGCCATATGTCTCTACACACCCTTTCTCGTTCTCCTTCCACAAATTTTGTAGTTCTAACTGCAGGGTAACCAACTAGCTTTGAATCTGCTAAACCCCCATCTATGTTTCTTGAACTGGTGAGGCTTTCAGTTTCATTGCGATTTCCAAAGCTTTGGCCTGGGATGTTATCTTTTGTTGAGATAAAGGCGGGCACAGATGTGGCAACAACATTGTAATGAACCATTCTTTATACTGATCATCACTAATTCTGAATCCTCCATCCCTGATGATATGTTTTAACCACTGATCTTCTTCCCATACAATTTCCTTCACTTCATGGTGGATATATTTCAATTCGGTAACACATTGAGCATATGACTTCGTCTTTTGGAATTGCTCATTCAATGCTTGCTTGAGATCATCTATCTTCCTATTTGGGTTAGTCGATAGATACCTCAAATACCATTCCAGCGCATGTTCCTATAATGTAGTAGCGAGCTGTGCTTTCTTGAAATAATCATCAGTAATTTGTTGAGCCTTCCACACAACCCCTATGGCGAACCAAAATTGTTTGTTGTCTTCATTCCCGACACCCTTAAAATTCTACATCTTAATAAAGTTAGCCATATCAAATACTGGTGGGGGAGGTGGAGGTGGACGTGGGGTGGAGTGGTGGTTGGATGGGATGGCAGTGTGAGGTGGATTTTGAGTGGGGTGGATGGGATCTGAAGTGCATATGTGCCAATGTATTCAGATTGAGCTTAATCACCTGAAATGATCGTCTTAGACTCTTTGTCACTGTCAGATCTACCTTTGAGGGGACTATACATAAAATATCCATCTAGGTCTTCTCTATAATTTTTTCCACTGTGCATAGAGCTAGGTTGACCTCTTCTGAACATTCACTCAGTGTGGCTGCACAAAGTAACTTTTTCACATAAGAGCATTTTAATCCACAACCTCAAAGATGGCAGAAATTTACCTCGAAGACCTTTGAAAAACCTTCTTTTAGCTTCAATGTATGACACAAAGGTATCAATAGAAATCTTAGTGAAAAATCTGCCCAAAATGTTGTTGATCCAATAGTCTACTATGTGAGTAATATTATTGTTGGCTCTTTCCAATTGCTGAATCAACTCAGGGGTCCACCTGGAAATCACGTCATCCTTACAACATGTCTACTTCTCAACGAACCGAGATAACCAATCGTGTAGTTTTGTTGCAAGGGAAGAAAATAATGTTTCGTGCCACTCTATATAATTATATCTTTGTTCCCAATATTTAGCATATAATCACGAGTTCTCATTTTCTTGGATCACGAACTCGCACACCTTTTGATCCAAAAATCTTCCAGTTCATTATTATTTGGATGCCACATCAAATCTCCCTCAAACAGATCCTGGTCCTGGAAACGAAACCATTTTTTGGCTCGAGGGGTCCAGACACAAGTTCAAAGTGTACTTGTGCAAACAACAAAAAAATCAAACTATTGGCCCTTTTGGTAGTGATCCACTTGCGTAGATCAAAGTCTCAATTGAAGTAGCATGGGGGGGGGGGGTGGGTGTTGGAACCAGGTTTCTGCACCAAAAGAGGAATTATAATGTGGATCTAACCCTTGTTGGTATGATATGATCTGATCTAATTACTACTGTGCTTTGTTATTTCTATTAACCTAATTCATATATGAATTTAACAAAAACCCTTATTTATTGCGAAAATACATAGATCTATTATTATATGATTAACCCATAAAAATGCACATCAAATAACAACAATTACACAACAGATCATAAAAAACTCATTAACTCATAAAGCATTAGCACACAAGAACAAAAACCATGCAAGTGAACCAGAGACTTTGCCAAAAATTCTCTTTATTAGTCAGATCTTCAATGAATACAACTTATTCCTCTTGCGCACACATCCACAAAGACCTTGCACACAATCCAGGACTTTTGTCTCCATGTACACAACTGCAGATTCCTCACACACATCCGCAGACTTAGGTCTCCATGCACACACCCACAAGAGCCTATCTCTTGCTCAGAATAATCACGACTTACTTTCCCAAATCACATCAACATTAGCATAAGATATATCACATCATGGATTATGTCTTGACTTGACTCATACATGCCTATTTATAATACTTAGACATGCAAAAACCAAAGTCCCAAACTGTGGTTTGAGCCCTATGTTTTACACTTTTACCCGTTGCAAAATGAGGATATTTTGCCTGCCCCAAAACCCCTTGATGTTCTACATGCTGCTCTTTTCTATCAAAGTTAACAAAAAGTATTAAGACTTGACCTAGGGGACCCTAGCCCAAGAAAAGGTAATCGATAATAACATGAAAGAAAAAAAAGATAGGTTGAAGAGCTATGGAGATCAGCACAAGTTGTTTAATTATTTTCAGGGTGGGGAACATGTGTACTTGCGCATCAATCCCAAGAAGAGCTCATTGCAGATTGGATCATGTTTAAAGATGGCACCACAGTTTTGTAGACATTTCAAAATTCTTATAAGGATTGGGCTAGTAGCCTATCTACTTGCACTGCCTCTGACAGGGAAAGTCCATGATGTTTTCCATATATCATTTCTTGAGAAGTATGTTAAAGAAGTTGATCATGTGATTGATTGGTCTATATTGCAGGTGGAGCTAGATGGAGAATTCCAATTGGAATTGCAATTTATATTGCAGAGAGAGGTACTCATGCTCTGGAACCAAGCAATCGAGTATGTTAAAGTGCAATGGAAGCACTTTGGGCTCGATAAAGCTACATGGGAGATGACAGATCAGATGCAGGCTATGTATCCTTCATTTTTTGCCAGTTGAGACAAAGTATTTTTGGTATGATGTTTAGTATATGTTTTGGTGTATGTTTCAGGTGTGATGTTTTGATATATGTACATATGTATATGGATGTAAATACCTCCATGAGCTATGTTATAAAGCTCTAATAAGCAATATGGGTTTCATGTCATTATAGGGTTCATGTTGGTTTCCTCTTCAGCAGGGTCACCATTGTAAATACTGCATCGATCTATGTTATAAATTTCTATGGGCAGTATGCTTGCTTTTCAATGGTTTTGTTGAGGTATATGTGTGGTTGAACACTAAGGATAATGTCCCCCAAGGGAGAGGGTTATGTAACAGCCCTGGTGAAAATTCCATGTAATAAAAGTTAATAAAGGAAAAAATACTAACCACGGTTTATGGGACACTTATTCCAAGATGAGTGTTTGGAAAAACATCCTAGTGGGTGTTCATTTCGGTTATTATGGCTAAGGAAATTGGAAAATGCAATGAAAAAGGCTTTGGAAAGATAAAATCACATTTTTGGCACATTTATTTATGAAAATAATGGAAATTAGGAGAAAAGGAAGGTGAAATGTCACAGGTTGCATGTGAGGTGGAAAATAATGGAAAATAATGGAAAATGAAGAAATAAGAGGTATAATTGATAAAAAGGATTTTGAGGATCAGTTGGTACCTTTTGTCAATTTAGTTTTGGAGCTCTCTCATTATTCTCTCTCTCTCACTCACTCTTGGACACTTAGAGTTTTCTTGGAGCACTCTGGCATTGGATCAAGAAAGGAAAACAAGGCAAGAGGAAGGAAGGAGCAAGCAAGGAAGCACATGATCAAACATCTACAACATGATTCTTTGTAGGTATCAATTTTCATGTGTGATTTTCTTTCTAGATTTGGCATGAGTGGTATTGCATGTGGTTCTTTTCTGTCATGGCATGGGTTTTTCCAGGTGTGCTAATGTTTTCATCCTAGCCTTGCCACTTCTGGATAGCCTTGAGGTGATGGGTTCTCATGTTTTGGTTGAGTTAGATTTCCAGATGGATTCAAAGCTGAGTGAGGTGGATATCCGAAAAGAAAAACACATGACCTAGTGATACCTGAATTGGATTGTGGATTACAGTAAAGCCACTAGCCTAGTGACCCCTAACCAGACCGTGGGTTGCAATAAAGACATGTATTGTGTGCCTCGGCGGGCCTATAAATCCTTGCTGGTGAATGGAGTGATATACAATACAGCCAAGAGGTGGGTGCTCTCCATCAGGGCTAATAATCCTGAGATGGGATGTATGATAAATATTGGAGAGTGGGTCTCAGTGTAGGGCATAGTGATCCCTGGATCAGACTGTGGATTATGGTAATGCCTGAGAGAATAAGAGGCAGTAAAATTCCTCACGGTGTGGGTGGAGAACTCTGGTAGAATCAATGATTATTTGGTTCTTTCTGGTTGGTTATTAGTCCCAGATTCATGCTTGGAATATGGCATGGGGATGATTTTCTGAAGAGATATTTGGCTCATCCAATCTATGGTCGGGTGGAACGTGGTAGTCTCTTCCTTGGTTGGTTTTTATATTCATTAATAAGAATTTCATTCCTTGGCATATTATGTGTAAATGTGTTTGTTTATATGTGGATTCTATGGCTGATGTATCCTTGATATTTATGTTGTTATTGTGCTGGTTATAAGCATGTATTCTGATAGTGATGATGTATGGTGCTCCTCATGTTTTTATTTTAAATGAATAAACAATGTATCGATGACCTAATAGATGACAATGCAACTAATGATGTAATGGAACAATGCTTCTCAGTGATTCTCATATAAGTATGATACCTCTATGCTAAGATTTGTTGTTTAAACTTGTAGATTACCTATTTGTGACGTGTTTTTCGAAATTCCTGTCATGGCTAGTAGGGTTCTAGTCTAGGCCTTGTCATTTTCTTTACAAAAATATCATTGTTTTGCTGTTATAATTAATTTTTTAACTTGTCATTGAGTTCTGGATAGTGACCGCGGCTATGGGCCTGAAAAAGTGGCTCAAATCCCTGCGACGTTGGCACAAGTTTGAGGAAAAATGTCTCTGGACACACACATGCCTATGCTGTGGGATCGTCCAGAGCCTCGCAGATGCACCCATGCCCATAATGTGGGAGCGTTCAGGGGTTTGATGGTCTAAAAACTTAGTGGGACCTAGGGGATGGTTAGCTGAGTGGTTGGGATGGCTCCTGGGAGTTCTGTTGCTGACGTGGAAGGTATATGTGATGTGTTTTCATTGATTCCACTTCCTTAAGGTCACCTAGGAGGTTGAATTAGATCATAGTAACTCTTCGTCACATGTTTACCCCAGTTGGCTGGTTACTTGGGTAGATGTGGGATGAGGGTGTTATAAGTTCAAAGACACTTCCCATCATCACTTCTGAACCCATCCATCAAATCCATAGCTCCTACGAATGCCTTATAGTGGAGGAAAATCCAGATGTAGAACCTTTTGGCAATAGGGGAAACGATGAACTAGAACCCAATCAAGCGAAGCTAGGTCCTTCAAATTCCAAAGGAAAGCATGCAACATGAGCAAGTTTTTTACCTCGTTCTACTTGCTTCAGTCTCTCTTCCATTCTTACAATGGCATTTGCATTGTTAGCTAAACCTGCAATATTTTGGCAAAAGATATCTTGTAATTTGTTTGAGTTTTTTTTATTTTTTCATGCACAATGATTTTGTATCAGACTTTTACTCTTCTTTACAGAGCATCTGGTTTCCTCGTCTGGGGAAGACGTTCCCCACCAAGCTCTCACCAGTTGGACCATAGTGCTAAGGCTAATAATAATTCACTGAATGTAACTTATGTACTATATTTTCGTTAATGTAAAGTTTCCTTCTTGGCTACAAATTTTTTTTCATGTAAATTTAATGATATTAATTTATGTTAACTAAAATGTATGATAAAATTTTGTATATGAAATTTAAAGCACTTAATTCACCAACTTCTTCATATGTATAGGGCCCAAACTTTGAAAAATTGTCATTTTTTGAGTTTTAATATATACATTCATAAACTAACTTGTTTCAAAATATAATTTTAAAATAACTTATTTTAATAATTTTCTCAAATATTAGTCTTTTAGAAATTTTGAGATAAATTTTAGGTTTTGGGTATTGAACATGTTTATTTATAATTATAAGTATTTTTAGATTTCATCTTAAAATTAAAAGTATTGTTATTTAAATAATATTTGAAGTAAATATTCTTTATGATCACTGTCAAAGCTATTT
This sequence comes from Pinus albicaulis, assembly GCA_034641835.2. Taxonomy (NCBI): domain Eukaryota; kingdom Viridiplantae; phylum Streptophyta; class Pinopsida; order Pinales; family Pinaceae; genus Pinus; species Pinus albicaulis. The sequence goes on from CM076580.1 coordinate 1,723,691,709, forward strand.
CCACTTAAATCATATAAATTTTAGTAATATAAAACTTCAATATCAAAAATAAAACCAAATATTATCTTTCATATATATATAAATCAGTTATAACTATTACATTGATATATAAATATTATTAAGTTATAATATGTTTATAGAAACTTGAATCCACTTAATTAAATTAATTAATAATTTATCAAATATATATAAATCAATTATACTCATTACATTAACATATAAATATTATCAAGTTATAACATGTTTATGGAAACTTGAAGCCATCTGATTAAATTAATTAATTATTCACCCAAACATAAAATCTAAAATACATCAAAATTCCTTTAATAAAGTTATTTTAAAAAATAGAAAAAAAAACTTTTGTAATAATAACCAAGCTGTTTTTGTGTTAACTTTTATCTAATTATAAGTATAAAATACATCAAAATACCTTTGATAAAGTTATATTAAAAACAAAAACCTTAGCTGTTTTTGTCCTTAGGGTGGGTTTTAATTTTGTTAATGAAAGTAGTTCGAAATTATAAAATGATTTAAAAATATATTAAAATACAGAAAAAGAGGAAAAAAAAAACTTTCATAATAACCAAGCTGTTTTTGTCCTTAGGGTGGGTTTTAATTTTGTAAGTGAAAGTAGTTCAAAATTATAAAATGATTTAAAAATATATAGAATTGGTAGGATTAAAAATACATGATGAAAATGGAATTTTATTTTTGAAGTTTATTGAAAAGGAAAATTTGAGATGGTTTAGTATTTATGAAGTCAGAGACAATTAGTTTTTCAAAAACTTTTACAGACAGAAATACAAAAATTCGCAAAAATAAAACCTCAAAAATACGAAACTCAGCAAAAATAAAACGTGGTAGATATCAAACGCGTTACGCCATTTAAGACACAACATTCAGGAGTTCAAAAAGTCGTGCGACCCCATGGACGATCGATCACATCGAAAGCTTCGTATGCGGCATTCACGCTGATAATGACATGGATTGAGGAACTTGATTTCTGAAGTTGCAATCTTGGTTTTGGTAAAGTCTCGGGTTGAGGTTGAAGTATTTTAATTTGATGGTATATTTTGAGAATATTTTAAAATTTAATATTTGATTTAGTTTATGTCTTTTAAATTTCATTAAATTTAATTTATAATAAATATAAAGATAATTAAAAAATTGATTAAAATAAATTAATTAAATAAATTTCATATTGTATTTTGGATTGTTTTACAAATATTGCTGAAGATTTGGAATCAATCACAACTAGCATTATGATATAATGAGCCTTTCTAAAGTTCAATCTCTCATGCAGGACTGTACTATGTATTTCTCGGAGCTACTCCAAGATACAATGGAGTTTTCAGCTTAAAAAACATATATAATGGACCTTTCAAACCCAGGTATAGATAGTTGCTATTGCTTTAAAAGTTAGACTTACCACCACAATATGTCTTTCATGTATCTTTTCTTAAGAATATGTGTAATGAATCCAATGATGTGTTGGAATTTGATTTTATAATATAAAGGAAATCTAAGAAATTTTCACTAATATTATCTATGATAAGTGGGAGCATTTGTGTAATAGAGTAATAAATTGGGTCATGGTCTACTAGTAGCACCACTCAAAAGATTACTATGCTTGGGAATTAGAATCAGAAATGAAAAAGTTGTATGTGCATCTGTTCAATGATAGTATAGAAAGTGAAGATTGTAACACCTCAATTTTTTGGCTTGATGTTTTCATTTTGATTCACAGTAAATGACCTTTTTGGATTCATCATCCCCTCATTGTTTTCTTTCATTTATAGTTGATTGTAATATAACTAGACATTTAATAATATGGTTGTTCAAATTGTGATGTTAAGCATTCACATAGATAGTAATATAAATATGGATTCAAGAATTTGATTTCTGATATTCAAGTCACAATCTTGATAGAGTTAGAATTACAACTGTAATTTAATTTAAATGTACATTTGAAAAATATTTCAAAATTTAATATTTGATTTAACATAAAAATTATTAACAATATCATTGAAATAAATTAATCAAATAACATTCACATTACATTTTGAATTAATTCATAAGATTTTGAATTAATAAACAACGTTCACTTTGCATTTTTTTTATTGATTCAACTTACTTATAAACACTTATGACTATGTTGCATATTTGAGTTGTTCATGTTACAACGAAGACATGGTTGCATATTCGACTTGTTCACGTTACAACTAAAAGAAAAGAAAAGTAGAAATGTTTGATCTGAAAGCCGGAAGCTGGCTAGTCCTATTAATTCAAAGTGGAATGTCCTATTAATTCAAAGTGGAATGTCCTAGTATTGTGCATAGTGCTGGCTAGTCCTATTAATTCAAAGTGGAATGTCTAATAGATCACCGTCTTCATATATCTAGTGAAGACGGAGCCTGTGAGATTTTATGACATGTGGGTGGTCAGAAATAAAATTCAAATGGAAAATTATAACTACCACTCTACTTATATAAAATTATAACTACCACTCTACTTATATAAAATTCAAATGGTTTTGTTAAAACTAGCCAAATTATATAAAATGTCAATGTTAAAATAACTATTTTCCATAATCTACAGAAAAGACAAGTTCACTTGTGTATGTAGTAGTTTCAATGTATACATGTTTACCTTAAATATATTAATTATGTTTATAATTAATAATAAGAATATAATTAATAATAAGAATTTAAAATAAAGCTATAATTGAGTTAGTTTTTATGGTTTTTATTATATATTGATTATTTTTATATTTAATAATAATAATTTAAAATAAAATTATAATTGAGTTAATTTGTATGTTTTTTCTAATTTTAATAAGATGGAATGTATCATGAGATATTTTGATGTTTATTATGAATGAATGCTTATAATCATCGACCTATTATTTTATATAACTACAATAATCTAGAGAAAAGAAAAGTTCAATCCAAAATTTGATAAAAACTCTTCACACTTGTAGATGTAGTAATTACTAGCAATGGCATTTTCTTATGCACCATCAAATGGTTTATCTTGAAAAAAATACAAAATTTGAATCTTATGATACTTGGTGTGGCTCTGGTTGTGTTTCAAACTTCTTTCACTCTAATAAAGAAAGAGATGCAGAATAACAAAGATCCCAAAATATACTAGAAAGACAATCCCCATACTCCTAATACCTTAGAGTAGATATTTTACTCTTTTTTTTAATCTAAATAATATACATTTAAATTAAATTATGCTAAGTCAATCTTTGTTCCAGGTCAGCGCGAACTGTTACAATTTGTGTCTTGGAAGCCTTTCGTGCGGCTGCGAGGGTTTCAATATTTGTAGTAGGTGTAGGATCAGATGGCATCAGAAATTGTTGAATCTCGGCACAGAGTTGGGTGATAAGTGATTCGAGCTGCTCTTTATGAATTTCTACAGTTTGCACTGCTTGCTCGGCCTGTTATTGATCCTGACATAACTGCACGACCTTTGCTTCTGCTTCTGATCTGTTGTGTGAAGCACGGTGCTCTCGATACTACAACTCGTCCGTGATTGAGGAGTGGATCTGGTGCAAGAGGGCACTGGGGAGCGGGGCCAAATTAACTCCAATTCCTTACCAAGATCGAGTAGTTGCACACTGCACTGGATGTGATGAATGAAGCACTTTTCCAGGTATCTATATCAACCTACTTTTGGTGGTGGATTCTGTGGTTGAGGTGTTGACTAAAATCATGCTCGCCTGAATGACGCTCGCTTGAACCTGTAGTTGTTGGATTCCTTGTTGAACTTCATCGATGACAACCATGATATGGTGTTCGATATTACTCCATGCTTCTTTAGCTACTGTCTTGAAAACGTTTCCAATTTCATCATAATCACGTTTTGTCAATATGAGGGGCTTAATCCCTGCCTTCTTTGATGCTTTCTGCTTCTTGTGCTATCCTCCCGAGGACTTGGTCCCTCTCTTGGTGCCCTGTCAAGTTTCTGTCTGCGTCAAAGGGACCTCTATACTGACTACATCGAGGTCCTATAGCTCCTCGTCGCTATGAATTTCAACAGTGTCCTTCTACTGTTCTTTCGTATTTTTCATCGTTGCGGACTTCTTAGTGTTTTCCTTGATGCGCGGCTTCACCACAGATGGCTTGGGCCAGGCGGCTAAAGTGTAAGTGGTGTCTGCTACTACATCCAACCAGGAGGGGTGCCAGTTGGCAGTTATGGTGACGAGGTCATATTTTGTGAGGAGGTAAGGCAGGTCATACCATACCCTATACATATCTTTCTTTGCTTGAATGTGCACATTGTGGAAGGAGGCTTTGAAGTTGGCTATGAAGTTGTATTGGTCATATAACGTCGGCAAGAGGTGCGACTTTAGCTGCACAACCTGGTGGAGCTCCATTTGAAATAAGATCGAAAAAATCTTGCTTTCTGTGTCCCGCGCCAGATCCTTTTTCGCCCATAGCGATGCATAAAATGCAGCTTCACACAACTCAGGGTCAATTGTTGGGAATTGCGATTGCGATGGCGGCTTCCATCCAATGAGCGCGACGAGTAAAGAAAGCCACACATAAGGGAATAATTTCCCATCTTCCCACGCTTGCTGGACATTCTCCAAAAATTATTGGCACAGATATTTCTCCCAGTTGTACTGGTTGCCCTTGGTGCATTGCATAGCTAACGCAATGACTAGTGTTGGAGCTTCCTTAGGTATACACTTCGACATGATTTTATAAGCCAAGAACTACGTAAAAAATATGACAACAGGGTCGGTGAAAGTGTTGACATCAAACCCCCATGTCTTTCTGACCACTCCATATGTCTCCTTCATGTCGTCTACGATTTTCTTCTACTGGCCCTTCCCTCCAAAGTGTATAAATTTGATAAATGATATGTTATACACCGAGATTCTCCTGATCACACACTATTTTAACTTCATGCACAATACAAAATATCTTCTACCATTGATCATTAATTGCGGAAATAAAAACAATCGCATGCACACATTAAAACCATAACAATCACACATATGAACACAGTATTTTATGGGAAAGCTTAAAGCTGAAAACCCCCAACTATCTGTATATTATATGTCATAGAGATCATGCAACAGTCATTATACAAACCTCCTCACAATCTCTCGGTACAATCTCCAATTTTTACACACTAATCAAGCCCGATCTAGTAAATCACATGCTCCAATCTCTGCCACCTGATAGCCTGCCTCTACTGCGCAATCGCTGCTGAAGAATGGCTCTGAATGAACTCGAATTGGTCCAGCCTTGCTCACGCAATCCTCATTGGCATCTCCAATCACTGGTTGTTTCAAATCATGCAACACTATAGTCACAACTGATAGTCACACTACTCTTTCACCTATCTCTCCACTGGTCTCCACTGAAACTGTCCATGCACTGAAGTTAATCGATGTATTATTTAGTTGATTAATGAGTTAATAATTAGTGAATTAATTAATAATTAATTCACACCACTCTCACTAGTGTATCAATCAGTTAGACTAGATACAACTAGCTCACCTATGTTTAACTCAGTTAAACTGAACACAACTCCATTAACTTCCTCAATTAACTCCACCAAACTCTCTCACATGAGTTCTAACTGAAGTCTCCATGCAATAGCTCCACTTAACCCTCAGGAATAGCGTAATTCCTTCTGTCAGCTCCTGTGTCATATCTGTGCACTTAACTGAAGTGCTCCAAGAGAATAAGATAATGTTTATAGTCCAAATATTATTAGGAACTAATAATATTCGACATATCTATTTTTAGAATTTTTAGACTGGCAATCTAAAAATAGATTCTGCCTAATATGTCTAAAAATAGAAGTCCATCTATTTTTCCAACTTGACCAACCATTCACAAATAGCATCCTGCAACTCATAGAATATGATCGACATGTCTAAAAATAGACTGTGCGCCAAAAATAGCCTGCGGGCCCACTTAGTGAAGGCGACTTCTTTCCACTAAGCTCATCATCTTGTTGTAATCTCAACAAAAAGCTTCTACGGGGTTTTATCCTTGGTAAAGTAATCTCGTAACGTGATGGATGAGCATGTCATCAATGGGTATCCATGTTCCAAGCCATGGGAATTCCTCATGCATTAGAGCTAGCAACTGGTGCATACATGTATCATTTATATTGTTGCGATAAAATTGGGGGATGTTCAATAGGTTGAGGATCCTGGAATTTCCTAGTCCCATAGCCGATTGCACACGCTCCACCTTGATTATGTTGTATTCTTCATAAGGGACTTTCTACAAATACTGTGATGATGCAAGCTCAAGGAAATTTGTTTGGTCTGCCAAATCCCAGTCCTCCAATTTCAGAGAGGGGACCCACCCCAACAAGTCACCCTCGATAGGAACTTCCTCAGGCAGCAGGGGTGTATGGATTACTACCTTGATCTTATCAGGATCCCTGGAAACATCCACTTACAGCTTTCGCGGAGGCATATGAGAAGGAAGCTGCGATATGGGGTAAAATTTATAAAAAACCCTTCTTCCAACACAGTTACCCTAGTTTCTTCCATTGGCTACTTCTGCCTTTCTGCGTGGGAAGCCGACTTTTGCTTCGGGGTCTTCTTGCGTGGGGACTTCTGGGTATTCAATCACTGTCCCTTATTTTGATTTTGCGGCACCATAGGGGTGGGCTAGGTTGCTATCATGGTATCTAAAACTAAGTGGCATAAACCATGTTGGCGCAACATTTATTCAAGGGGTTCCCATGGTGCAGAGATAAGAGATATCAAAGGGAGAAATAGCAAAGGAGACAATTCGATTGAATTACATAGAAAGAAAAGGGAACTTGTGTAAACTTCCTTGCCATATTTATAGCGATGTCATGGCTTAAACAACCTTATGTCCATTTGTGTAGCTCTATTAATGCTAAAACAACTCCAAATCTGGCGTAATATCATCCTTAAATGCAAGTTACCCGCTCCTCTAAAGGTAACAAAGTTGTCATTTCTAGATTTACTGTTTCAACAACTAGCATTTGGCCTTTCTGTAACTGCAACATCCTCTTGGTGTGGAGAGTTGGTTTCACAGATACTTTTTCTCGCTAAAACTTCGTCGCACAAAATTTTGGCAATAATAACTGACATACTTCTTAAAAATCCTGTACCCGCTCGGAATTGTCTGGGGCACTAGGACACTCTTCCGGCCATATAGTCATTTAGCGCACGCAGGGATGGGGTAATCCCTGTAAGCTTTTAGGTGACTACCATTAATATATCTAAGAAGTAATTCACCATTTAAATTAGCCAGTCACACTGCACCTCCCTCTATAATTTCCTTGATAATATAGGGTCTGAGCTAGTGCATCTTGAACTTCCCAAGAAAGCACACAAACTTACTGTCATAGAGAAACACCAAATCATCATTCTAGAAAGTCTTTTGTTTGATATGTCGGTCATGCCAAGCCTTTTTGCGCATCTTCTACACCTATTGGTGGAACCTGTCAATGAATCTATCTTCCTCCAGTGCAACAAGTTGTGATAGACGCTCCTCCATAATTTCCTATTTAGCCATGTGCCAATGTATTCAGATTGTGCTGAATCACCTGAAATGATCGCCTCAGACTCTTTGTCACTGTCAGATCTACCTTTGAGGGGACTATACATAAAATCTTCGTTTGGGTCTTCTCTATAATTTTTTCCATTGCGCATAGAGCTAGGTTGACCTCTTCTGAACATTCACTCAGTGTGGTTGCACAAAGTAACTTTTTCACATAAGAGCATTTTAATCCAAAACTTCAAAGATGGCAGAAGTTACCTCGAAGACCTTTGAAAAACCTTCTTTTAGCTTCAATGTATGACACAAAGGTATCAATAGCAATCTTAGTGAAAAGTCCATCCAAAATGTTGTTGATCCAATAGTCTACTATGTGAGTAATATTATTTTTGGCTCTTTACAATTGCTGAATCAACTCAAGAGTCCACCTGGAAATTATGTCGTCCTTACAACAGATCTGCTTCTCAACAAACCGAGATAACCAATCGTGTAGTTCTGTCACAAAGGAAGAAAATAATATTTTGTGCCGCTATGTATAATTGTATCTTTGTTCCCAAAATTTAGTATATAATCATGAGTTCCCATTTTCTTGGATCACAAACTCACGCACCTTTTGATCCAAAAATCTTGCAATTCGTTATTATTTGGATGTCACATCAATTCTCGCTCAAACAGATCCTGGTCCTGGAAACGAAACCATTTTTTGGCTCGAGGGTTCCAGACCCAAGTTCAGAGTGTACTTGTGCAAACAACAACAAAATCCAACTATTGGCCCTTTCGGTAGTGATCCACTTGCGTAGATCAAAGTCTCACTTGAAGTAGCATGGGGGGGGGGGGGGGGGTGTTGGAACCAGGTTTCTGCACCAAAAGGGGAATCATAATGTGGATCTAACCCTTGCTGGTATGATATGATCTGATCTAATTACTACTGTGCTGTGTTATTCCTATTAACCCGATTCAGATATGAATTTAACAAAAACCCTTATTTATTGCGAAAACACATAGATCTATTATTATATGATTAACCCAGAAAAATGCAAATCAAATAAAAAAAATTACACAAAAGATCATAAAAAACTCATTAACTCATAAAGCATTAGCACACAAGAACAAAAACCATGCAAGTAAACCAGATACTTTGCCAAAAAAACTCTTTATTAGTCAGATCTTCGATGAATACAAATTATTTCTCTTGCGCACACATCCACAAAGTCCTCGCACACAATATAGGACTTATGTCTCCACGCACAAAACTACAAAGTCCTCACACACATCCTCAGACTTAGGTCTCCATGCACACACCCACATGAGCCTATCTCTTGCTCAGAATAATCATGACTTACTTTCCCAAATCACATCAACATTAGCATCAGATCTATCACATCATGGATTATGTCTTGACTTGACTCATACATGCCTATTTATAATACTTAGACGTGTAAAAGCCATAGTCCCAAACCGTGGTTTGAGCCCCATGTTTTACCCTTTTACCCGTTGCAAAATGAGGATATTTGGCCTGCCCCAAAACCCCTTAATGTTCTATGTGCTGCGCTTTTCTATCAAAGTTAACAAAAAGTATTAAGACTTGACCTAGGGGACCCTAGCCCAATAAAATGTAATCAAGAATAATATGAAAGAAAAACAAGATAGGTTGAAGAGTTATGGAGATCATAACAAGTTGTTTAAGAATTTTCAGGTTGGGGAAAATGTGTACTCGCGCATCAATCCCAAGAAGAGCTCATTGCAGATTGGATCATGTTTAAAGATGGCACCATGGTTTTGTGGACATTTCAAAATTCTTAAAAGGATTGGGCTAGTAGCCTATCTACTTGCACTGCCTCTGACAGGGAAATTCCATGATGTTTTCCATATACCATTTCTTGAGAAGTATGTTAAAGAAGTTGATCATGTGATTGATTGGTCGGTAATGCAGGTGGAGCTAGATGGAGAATTCCAATTGGAATCACAGTGTATATTGCAGAGAAATGTACTCATGCTCTGGAACCGAGAAATCGAGTAGGTTAAAGTGCAATGGAAGCACTTTGGGCCTGATGAAGCTACATGGGAGATGGCAGATCAGATGCAGGCTATGTATCCTTCATTTTTTGCCAGTTGAAGCAAAGTGGTTTTGACATGATGTTTGGTATATGTTTTGGCGTATGTTTAAGGTGTGATGTTTTGATATATGTAAATATGTATATGGATGTAAATACCTCCATGAGCTATGTTATAAAGCTCTAATAAGCAATATGGGTTTCATGTCATTATAGGGTTCATGTTGGTTTCCTCTTCAGTAGGGTCACCATTGTAAATACTGCATCGAGCTATGTTATAAATCTCCATGGGAAGTATGTTTGCTTTTAAATGGTTTTGTTGAGGTATATGTGTGGTTGAACACTGAGGATAGTGTCCCCCAAGGGAGAGGGTCATGTAACCGCCCTTGTGAAATTTCGATTTAATAAAAGTTAATAAAGGAAAAAATACTAACCATGGTTTATGGGACACTTATTCCAAGATGAGTGTTGGGAAAAACATCATAGTGGGTTTTCATTTCGGTTATTATGGCTAATGAAATTGGCAAAGGCAATGAAAAAGGCTTTGGAGAGACAAAATCACATTTTTGGCACATTTATTTATGAAAATAATGGAAATTAGGAGAAAAGGAAGGTGAAAGGTCACAGGTTTCATGTGAGGAGGAAAATAAAGAAAATAGAGGTATAATTGATAAAAAAGCTTTTGAGGATTAGTTGGTACCTTTTTTCAATTTAGCTTTGGAGCTCTCTCATTATTCTCTATCTCTCTCTCACTCATGGACACACAAATTTTTCTTGGAGCACTTTGGCATTGGATCAAGAAAGGAAAACAAGGCAAGAGGAAGGAAGGAGCAAGCAAGGAAGTGCAGGATCAAGCATCTACAACATGATTCTTTGCAGGTATCAATTTTCATGTGTGATTTCCTTTCCAGATTTGGCATGAGTGGTATTGCATGTGGTTCTTTTCTGTCATGGCATGGGTTTTTCTGAGTGTGCTAATTTTTTCATCCTAGCCTTGCCATTTCCGGATAGCCTTGAGGTGATGGGTTCTCATGTTTTGGTTGAGTTGGATTTCCAGATGGATTTGAAGCTGAGTGAGGTGGATATCCGAAAATAAAAACACATGGCCTAGTGATACCTGAATTGGATTGTGGATTACAGTAAAGCCACTAGCCTAGTGACCCCTAACCAGATTGTGGGTTGCAGTAAAGACATGTATTGTGTGCCTAGGTGGGCCTATAAATCCTTACTGGTGAATGGAGTGATATACAATACAACCAAGAGGTGGGTGCTCTCCATCAGGAATAATAATCTTGAGATGGGATGTATGATAAATCCTGGAGAGTGGGTCTCAGTGTAGGGCGTAGTGATCCCTGGATCAGACTATGGATTACGGTAATGCCTGAGAGACTAAGAGGCAGTAAAATTCCTCACAGTGTAGGTGGAGAATTCTGGTAGAATCAATGATTATTTGGTTCTTTTTGGTTGGTTATTAGTCCCACATTCATGCTTGGAATATGGCAGGGGGATGATTTTCTGAAGAGATATTTGGCTCATCCAATCTATGGTCGGGTGGAACGTGGTAGTCTCTTCCCTCGTTGGTTTTTATATTCATTAATAAGAATTTCATTCCTTGGCATATTATGTGTAAATGTGTTTGTTTATATGTGGATTCTATGGCTCATGTATCCTTGATATTTATGTTGTTATTGTGCTGGTTATAAGCATGTATTCTGATCGTGATGATGTATGGCGCTCCTCATGTTTTTATTTGTAAATGAATAAACAATGTATCGATGACCTAATAGATGATAATGCAACTAATGATGTAATGGAACAATGCTTCTTAGTGATTCTCATATAAGTATGATACCTCTATGCTAAGATTTTTTGTTTAAACCTGTAGATTACATATTTGTGACGTGTTTGTCGAAATTCCTGTCATGGCTAGTAGGGTTCTAGTCTAGGCCTTGTCATTGTTTTTACAAAAATATCATTGTTTCGTTGTTATAATTAATTTATTAACTTGTCATTGAGTTCTGGGTAGTGACCTGGGCTATGGGTCTGAAAAAGTGGCTCAAATCCCTGGGATGTTGGCACAGGTTTGAGGAAAAATGTCTTTGGACGCACACATGCCTATGTCGTGGGATCATCCGGAGCCTCCGAGATGCACCCATGCCCATAATGTGGGAGCGTTCAGGGGTTTGATGGTCTAAAACCTTAGTAGGACTTAGGGGATGGTTACCTGAGTGGTTGGGATAGCTCCTCGGAGTTCTGTTGCAGACATGGAAGGTATATGTGATGTGTTTTCATCGATTCCACTTCCTTAAGGTCACCTAGGAGGTTGAATCAGATCATATTAACTCTTCGTCACATGTTTACCGCAGTTGGCTAGTTACTTGGGTAGATGTGGGATGAGGGTGTTAGAAGTTCAAAGACACTTCCCATCATCACTTCCGAACCTATCAATAAGGAGCCCATCCATCTAATCCATAGCTCCTACGAATGATTATAGTGGAGGAAACTCCAGATGCAGAACCTTTTGGCAATAGGGGAAGCGATGAACTAGAACCCAGTTAAGCGAAGCTAGGTCCTTCAAATTCCAAAGGAAAGAATGCAACATGAGCAACTTTTTTACCTCGTTCTACTTGCTTCAGTATCTCTTCCATTCTTACAATGGCATTTTCATTGTTAGCTAAACCTGCAAATATTTTGGCAAAAGATTTCTTGTAATTTGTTTGAGTTTTTTTTATTTTTTCATGCACAATGATTTTGTATCAAACTTTTACTCTTCTTTACAGAGCATCTGGTTTCCCCGTCCGGGGAAGATGTTCCCCATCAAGCTCTCACTAGTTGGACCATGGTGCCAAGACTCATAATAATTCACTGAATGTAACTTATGTACTATATTTTCGTTAATGTAAAGTTTCTTTCTTGGTTACAATTTTTTTTTGTGTAAATTTAATGATATTAATTTATGTTAACTAAAATGTATGATAAAATTTTGTATATGAAATTTAAAGCACTTAATTCACCAACTTCTTCATATGTATAAGGCCCAAACTTTGAAAATTTGTCATTTTTTGAGTTTTAATATATACTTTCATAAACTAATTTGTTTCAAAATATAATTTTAAAATAATTTATTTTAATAATTTTCTCAAATATTAGTCTTTTAGAAATTTTGAGATAAATTTTAAGTTTTGGGTATTGAACATGTTTATTTATAATTATAAGTATTTTTATATTTTATCTTAAAATTAAAAGTGTTGTTATCTAAATAAAAGTAAATATTCTTTATGATCACTGTCAAAGCTATTTCCACATAAATCATATAAATTTTAGTAATATAAAACTTCAATATCAAAGATAAAACCGAATATTATCTTTCATATATATATTTATATAAATCTGTTATAACCATTACATTGGTATATAAATATTATTAAGTTATAATATGTTTATAGAAAATTTAACCCACTTAGTTAAATTAATTAATAATTTATCAAATATATATAAATCAGTTATATTTATTACATGAACATATAAATATTATCAAGTTATAACATATTTATGGAAACTTGAACCCATCTAATTAAATTAATTAATTATTCACCCAAACATAAAATCTAAAATACATCAAAATACCTTTAATTAAGTTAATTTAAAAATAGAAAAAAAAAACTTTCGTAATAATAACCAAGCTGTTTTTGTGTTAACTTTTATCTAATTATAAGTATAAAATACATCAAAATACCTTTGATAAAGTTATTAAAAAAAAAAAAAACACTTTCGTAATAATAACCAAGCTGTTTTTGTCCTTAGGGTGGGTTTTAATTTTGTTAATGAAAGTAGTTCGAAATTATAAAATGATTTAAAAATATATTAAAATATAGAAAAAGAGAAAAAAAAACTTTCGTAATAATAACCAAGCTGTTTTTGTCCTTAGGGTGGGTTTTAATTTTGTTAGTGTAAGTAGTTCAAAATTATAAAATGATTTAAAAATATATGAAAATATATAGAATTGGTAAGATTAAAAATACATGATGAAAATGGGATTTTATTTTTGTAAGTTTATTGAAAAGGAAAAATTGAGATGGTTTAGTTTTTATGAAGTCAGAGACAATTAGTTTTTCAAAAACTTTGACCGACAGAAATACAAAAATTCGCAAAAATAAAACCTCAAAAATACAGAACTCACCAAAAATAAAACCTGGTAGATGTCAAACGCGTTACGCCATTTAAGACACGACATTCGGGAGTTCAAAAAAGTCGTGCAACCCCATGGACGATCACATCGAAAGCTTCGTATGCGGCATTCACGCTGATAGTGACATGAATTGAGGAATTTGATTTTTCAAGTTGCAATCTTGGTTTTGGTAAAGTCTCGGGCTGTGGTTGAAGTATTTTAATTTGATTATATATTTTGAGAATATTTTAAAATTTAATATTTGATTTAGTTTATGTTTTTTAAATTTTTTTTTTAAAATTTAGAATAAATATAAAGATAATTAAAAAGTTGATTAAAATAAATAAATTAAATAATTTTTATTTTGTATTTTGGATTGTTTTATAAATATTGTTGAAGATTTGGAATCAATTACAACTAGCATTATTATATAATGAACCTTTCCAAAGTTTAAGCTCTCATGCACGACTATGTACTATGTATCCCTCAAAGCTACTTCAAGATACAATGGAGTTTTCAGCTTAAAAATATATATATATAATGGACCTTTCAAACCCATGGTATAGATAGTTGTTATTGCTTTAAAAATTAGACTTGCCACCACAATATGTCTTTCATGTATCTTTTCTTAGGAATATGTGTAATGAATCTAATGATGTGTTGGAATTTGATTTTATAATATAAAGGAAATCTAATAATTTTTCACTAATATTATGCATGATAAGTGGGAGCATTTGTGTAATAGAGTAATAAATTGGGACATGGTCTACTAGTAGCACCACTCAAAAGATTACTATGCTTGGGAATTAGAATTAGAAATGAAAAAGTTGTATGTGCATCTGTTTAATGATAGTATAGAAAGTGAAGATTGTAACACCTCAATTTTTTGGTTTGATGTTTTCATTTTGATTCACAATAGATGACCTTTTTGGATTCATCATCCCCTCGTTGTTTTCTTTCATTTATAGTTGATTGTGATATAACTAGACATTTAATAATATGGTTGTTCAAATTATGATGTTAAGCATTCACATAGATAGTAATATAGATATGAATTCAAGAGTTTGATTTCTGATATTCTAATTACAATCTGGCTAAAATTAGAGTTACAACTATAATTTAATTTAAATATGCATTTGAAAAATATTTCAAAATTTAATATTTGATTTAACTCCTATTTATTATAAAAATTAGTAACAATATCATTGAAATAAATTAATCAAATAACATTCACATTACATTTTGAATTAATTCATAAGATTTTGAATTAATAAACAACGTTCACATTGCAATTTTTTTTTAATTGATTCAACTTACTTAGAGACACTTATGACAAAGTTCCATATTTGTACTTATGGACACTTGTGACTGGGTTGCATATTTGAGTGGTTCACGTTACAACGAAAGACATGGTTGCATATTCGACTTGTTCACGTTACAACTAAAAGAAAAGAAAAAGAAAAAGTGTTTGAACTGAAAGCCGGAAGCCTGGTATTGTGCATAGTGCTGGCTAGTCCTATCAATTCAAAGTGGAATGTCTAATAGATCACCAGATTCATATATCTAGTGAAGACGGAGCCTGTGAGATTTTATGACATGTGGGTGGTCAGAAATAAAATTCAAATTGAAAATTAGAACTACCTCTCTACTTACGGTTGTCCTCCACCAGAAATACAATTATCTTTGACCAGAAATGGGGAATTAAATTAGCTAACTAGAATTCTACTTATGTCTTTGACCTGAAATACAATCAGGGGAATTAAACTCGCTAATTACTAGTTTACTTATGTTTTTGACCAGAAATTATATATAGTGAACTATATATATTTTTGAAAATTATTTTTGCACAAGTTTTTGTGATTTATGGTATTTATAAAAAATTTGTTTAGACATAGATTTTTTTTTTTAAATAGAAGATAAGTTGAGAATCTTAATTGTTTATAAAATACAATTGAAAAAATAAAATAAAATAATTAAATAGTATTTTTATTATAAAATAATTAAATAGTATTTTTATTATTTTAATATTTAGAATTGCAGTTTGGAGTTGTTTTATTTTACAATATTAAAATTAACAAAATTATATAAAATGTCAATGTTAAAATAACTATTTTCCATAATCTATAGAAAAGACAAGTTCACTTGTGTATGTAGTAGTTTCAATGTATACATGTTTACCTTAAATATATTAATTATGTTTATAATTAATAATAAGAAATTAAAATAAAGCTATAATTGAGTTAGTTTTTATGGTTTTTTTATATCTTAATTATTTTTATATTTAATAATAATAATTTAAAATAAAATTATAATTGAGTTAATTTTTATGGTTTTTTCTAATTTTAGTAAGATGGAATGTATCATGAGATATTTTGATGCTTATTATGAATGAATGCTTATAATCATTGACCCATTATTTTATATAACTACAATAATCTAGAGAAAAGAAAAGTTCAATCCAAAATTTGATAAAGACTATTCACACTTGTAGATATAGTAATTACTCGCAATGGCATTTTCTTATGCAACATCAAATGGTTTATCTTGAAAAAAATACAAAATTTGAATCTTATGAGACTTGGTATGGCTCTGTTTGTTTTTCAAACTTCTTTCTCTCTAATAAAGAAAGAGATGCAGAATAACAAAGATCCCACAATATACTAGAAAGACAATCCCAATACTCCTAATACTTTACAATACTCCTAATACTTTATAGTAGATATTTTGCTTTTTTTTTTAATCTAAATAATATACATTTAAATTAAATTATGATATATTCTAACTACTCTCTTTTTTGGTTTAGATAATGTATAATCTAACTATTCTAATTTTTTATGTTTTTAAAAAAATTGACTATTAAAAATTTTAAAAAAAATTTAAATTTCTAAATAATATAAATTTTATAATTTAAAATTTTAATTAAAATAAAAAATTGAAAATAAAATATAAAATAGAAACTAAAACATAGAAAATTTAAATTAAGCTTAAGCTTTAGATAGGGGTTCATGGTTTCCAAGGTATAACTTGAGTGGCACAAGAGATAATATATGGAAATGTAATAATAATGGTTTGCTAATTGTTACCTCTCCCTTATGTAATTTCACTTATTCAACACTAGCAATTGTACCACATGTTGTAAAGGAAATGCGGTAAGGTTGTGGTATAGGAAAGAACAACATATAAGAAAGAAGAGGTAGTAGGAACTTTCTCGGCTCCAAATGATCCTCCAGAATAAAGGGTGGAGAATTATGTTTACTAGACCTCAAATCAAAATATCCATATTGGGTAATTGATGTGGAACAACTTTTTTGTTATTAATTGCATGTAAGATGTGTTTTTTCATAATGGATGAGATATTTTGGCCAAAGTACTCAAAAACTCTATATGATGAAATCTGCATGTTTATTTTTTTTTTTCTGAATGAAGGATGCTTTTGGTTTTTATGACCAAGTTGGGCATACTTCACCCTTCCACGAAATTATTTGCTTCTATCACATTTGCAATGTTGAATTCCTCTGATACTAGAACTCTGACTTGACTCTGCTCTATAGCTAGAATTTTTTAATGGAATAAAAACTTATCACTATGACATGTTGTACTTCATAAGAGACTACTAAGAAGCTTAAGTATGGTAAATCCACCTTCACCTGTCATTTGAACATAGAGCATAGAGTTTATCTTAATTTTCAATTTTATGGATAAGAGACATTTGGGCCCTTTTTAACCCTTGGGGATGATTAATTAATCTCAATTCAAATAATTTACATTAATAAATTATCTACAATCATATCTCCATAATTCCTATTTGAATGACAAATATTCCACTTCTTTGGAACTTTTCACCTAAGTCAGAATAACAAACATCATGAAGACCCAAAAGTAAGAAGAAAAATTCAACTTATAATTAGGAAATCTAGAGACTTCTTTAAGGATCATAATTCAAGACTTTAGTGTCTTTTAAAGATCATTTGTTTTCCCATCAAATAAAAAACAACAATCAAATTTTGTAGTGACAAGAATGGGAACAAATTTTAAATGTAATAACTCCCTTCCTTAGTGATAATACATTTTTGTTTTGAAATCAAAATTATTTTCCCGATCTTTTAAATAATAGATTCCTCCACAAGTGACCCTTTAGAGATACCTTTTTTTTCAACTGATTGCAATAGGTAAGTGTCTTTTGTCTAGTATTTTCCGAGTCATTTAATTTAAGGGAAGAGGTAAAGAGACTACTAGACAAAAAAGAGTAGAGTGACTGAATGTCAAATGAAAATAACATTGAGGAATCTCTTTTGATTTTCTCATGTGGGCCTTCTTCAATTGATGAGGTAGTAGGAACTTTCTCCTCCAGAATAAGCAGCGGAGAATTATGTTGAGTGAATTACTACTCATGTAACTTTGACTCCTCCTTACAATTGGAATGTTTCTCTTCCCGTAACTCTATCTCGGGTTATAATTCTAGCTTTCTCTTGTTTATGAATAAATTGTCTCTATATCATTATTGTTTGTCTCTTTTTGAGTGCTTGCTTGAATCGGTGAGATACTGTAGGTCATGTGGATTCCAAAATCCTTGAGCAACCCATTTTTTGAAGAGTCTTCTTCTGTTTTTTATTTTGCTATTTGGTCCTCCATAGCCTTGTCAACGTTGTTTCCTTCTAAAGAATCATACATTCGTGATAAGTATCCATTGTCCTGCTTTTCTTCTTCCATATACTTTAGATCTAAATGAATGGAACATGAGATAAAGCAAAAATGGATTCCATACATTCAACGTTATGCCTTTCTAGGGCTTGTTGTAAGGTTGGAAGCTTCTCTTCACCATGTCTCCTTTCTTCTGTATCATTGACTTTGATACAAACAATTGTTACCAACCCCTTTAAAGGTAAATTTAGTGTTATTTAAGAAATGAGAATTATGAACATTCATCATTATTGCTCAAGATAAATCATGTCCTCTGAAATAATTTCAAAATTTAAAAAAGATCACATATTTAAAAAAATTTCATTTTTAATTTAATTTTTTATATATTAAGAAATAATACTAATGAGTTATAAAACAATTGTAACATAAATAATATATTACAAAAAAAACCATGTATTTTTTGAATAAAAAAATAGTTGGGACAAAAATAATACAAAACAAGAAAACTATGTATATTTGGATGTATGAAAATTTAGATACATTTTATTAAGTAAAATTTTAAAAGAATAATGGTTATAAACATTTATTTATTTTTTATTAAATAATTAGTTTAGATCCAGAGTTATTGATTTAGGTCATCTTAGTTCCCTCGTATAGAGAAACTACATTCCACATGAATACCATAGGTCAATACCATGGGTTGTATTTATAGATTATCATTATTTTAGAATCAGTGAGAGAATGTAGCTCATCTGGATTCCAAAATCCTTGAGTAACCCATTTTCTGAAGAGCCCTCTTCTGTTTTTAATTCTGGTCCTCCATAGCCTTGTCAAGGTGGTTTCCTTTTAAATAATCATACATTCTTGATAAGTATCCATTGTTATGCTTTTCTTCTTCCATATAATTTAGATCTAAATGAATGGAACATGAGATAAGCTTCATGAAATTTTCCAAATTCCAAGATTTTTCATTGCACTTCTCATGTGTACTAGGGAAAATCGATTCCATTCAACGTTATGCCTTTTTAGGGTTTGTTGTAAGGTTGGAAGCTTCTCTTCACGATGTATCCTTTCTTTTGTATCCTAGACTTTGATACAAACAATTGTTACCGACTCAAATTTCAAGATTTTTCATGCACTTCTCATGTGTACCTTGACTTTGATAAAACAATTGTTACCAACCCCTTTAAAGGTAAATTTAGTGTTATTTAAGAAATGAGAATTACGAACATTCATCATTATTGCTCAAGATAAATAATGTCCTCTCAAACAATTTGGAAATTTAAAAAAGATCGCATATTTTAAAAAATTTGATTATTGATTTAATTTTTTATATATTAAGAAATAATACTCATGAATTATATCCCGGATGCAGGTGTTTAATGCAATGGGTAAGTTGAGGTAGCTGTGGGCTGGCAAGTGGATTTGTCACATGGCCACTCACGTCCTCATCATGTTTACACTAAATCGAGCCACCACCACTCCTAATTGTGCATCAATGCAGCTCGTTGGTCGAGGCTTCCTCGTTTCACTCCTTAACATGGCTTCCTCAGGCAGTTTTACCTCTGTTCCAATTCCTCTGAGATGCAATTGTCTCCCTACTACTGCGGAGCCGAGCTCGCGCACGACCACAAGGAGACGGTGCCAAATTTTGTGTTGTATAGAGGTGGGGGCTGGTGCCCATTTTTCGCAAAGTGTTTTCTGCAGCTTGCGGTCTGAGTTGCCTGTCTTTGATTTCTCTACCCACCTAGAATGCCCCTTGAATCTTCGTCCTGAGCCTCTGATTGCTGAGTCTTCTGCTCCCATTTCCCACCCTTTCTTTGACTCAACACCTTCTCGCCAGCTCAATTTAGCCTAGGTGAATATGCCCCGTTTACGCCAGAGGATGCGCTGCAGGAGGGGCAGTAGCAGAGGCAAAATTTTACACCCTCCATCCTCGTCCCTCTCTGACTCATCCTCCCCTTCGTTGGCTTAATTTACTGGTCGCTATCTGGCTACTCGAAGCGGTCGGGGGCGGGTTCACATTTTGAGTACTCGGCTAGATGATGTTGCTCCCCAGTCACCTGCTACCTTTTCTTATTCTCCGCATCCCAATCAGTCTGCCCAATTTCAATTTCGGTGCACCCTTGACTGTCCATGTATAATTGCGGCTATCTCCGTGGCATTCATAGAAGAGTCTCCAAACTCTGAAGAATTTTCCCACAGTGATATGAAGAAAAAAGTTTTTGCTCAGGAAACGAATATCGCTAGCAAACAAGGCAGTCTGGGCACTATTCGTGGCAGAACTCAGGAAGCAGCAATGAAACGGAAGGCACTAAGAAGCAACGATGAACATGACAACGGAAGTAATGATGAACAGGGTCGCACCACATACGGATGTTTCAAGAACAAGGAAGACAATATCGGTGACAAGCAGGATGCGGAAGATGACATGGATGCTTACAGGTGCCCGATAGTTGAAGAACCTCCATCTACTCCTAATGACACCTAGCATGTCAAGTTTTATCAGGTTTTTGTTCCCGGTTCCCATTCTTATGGGTCTACTTCTCAGATTTTATGTAATGTTGTTAATTTTGTTGAGCTTTCAAACCTTGTTCCTCTCTGGTATAACTGACTGGATTCCCCTGTGCAGGCAGCAAACTTTTATTATGTCTGGACTGGTTTCCCCTGTGCGGGCAGTCCATTTCCATTTTTTTCTATTCATTATGCCATAATTTTGGGCTAGCACTACAAAGGCCAGTGCCTCCATGTAATATTTTTGTTACACTTGTTGAAATTTGGTTACCGGAGGATAGGTGGTTCCCTGAGGCTTTGATCTTTGGCCTAGGGAAAAGTGTCCAAAAGAATTTATTTTTTCTCCTAAAGTGACTTTATAATTTTATAAAGTCAAATCTAATTTAAAAGTGACTTTAAGTGATAAAGTTACTAAAGTCTAATTTTAAAGTGACTTTAATAAAGTCAATGTAAAATTAGAAAGGAAAAGTGACTTTGAAAATAAATGACTAAGTGGGTCTTTATTAAAGTGGAGTGAATTAAAAAATAGAAAGTGAGATTTAAATGAGCATTTAATCTCAGCCCTAGATCTCAATCTATTTCAGCCATTGGATTTAGGGATTCCCCAAAAGTCACTTAGGGTTAGGTTAAAGGAGGAAAAGGAGGAAAAGGTCATTTTATTTCTTTCATGAGCAGATTGAGAGAGGAGGAGAGAAAGCTGAAGAGTAATTTCTGAGCAGAGGGAGAGCAGCAAAGGCAGCACAACAAATCCGTACAGTAAGAGGGCACACTTCCCAAGGCTGAATATCTGTACAACAGAGTTTCATTGGCACACTAACTGAGGCAGAAAATCCGTACATCAGTTTGCACGGTTTTCGAGAGAGGGGCAACACTATTTTCGAGGAGCTGGAACAACATCAAGGAGCACAGTTTTCTAGGTTGATTTTCTGGGCATGAAAATCGAGAAAGGGGGCTACTATCCTATCCATACGGAATTCGTATAGTCCGTACGATCATTCCTGGCACATTTTTCGAGGCAGAAAAGACAACATTTAATGTTGTAATTTCTCTGTAAAATTTCTGCTTGTTGTTTGGCACAGTTTTCAAGGTGGAGGGTGGCACGAAAGTCGAGATAAGTGATTTTTGTGTTTGCTGTAATTTTCTGTGTATTACTGCTCACTGTAAAGGTATTTTTTCAGAAAATAAAAGAGAAGTTTTCAGACTGGTTTTCCCCAAGAGTTGTAGGGGGTTTTTCTAGGGTCATGTTGACCAAAAATATCAGTGTTATAATGTGTTGAATGGCTGTTTGTATCTGCTGATTTTTATTTATGCATTTTCCAGCATTCTGTAAATTTTCTAGAATTTGTGTTTTCAGCAAAAAAAATTTTTTTTTCTGTTGTTGAATGTAAGGATATGGGAAAGGGAATTTAACTAAAAGGAGAAATAAGGTGAAACTGAAAACCGGGGTGCGAAAGTCAAGAAATTTCTACATGGTATCAGAGCTTGGGTGCTGAAAGTGTAGTTTGGGACAGCAAGAAGAAAAAAATAGTCTACTGATTTTTCACTCAGAAAAATCCAGGAAGCTGATTTTTCACAAACATAATTTTTATCTTTACTATAGCACTGCTATTTTTCAGTTTTAGGACAGCAGGATGTCATTGGGATTGAGGGTGGAGGATAGGTTGGGTGGGCATAACAATTACAGCGTTTGGAAGGAGAGAATGCAAAGTATCTTTGAGGAGGCAGAAGTCTGGGATATCATGGTTCATACCCAACAACAACCTGTTAATGTGCCTACTGATGCTGTTCAGTTGGCAGCATATAATAGAAAGAACAACAAGGGTAAGAGACTGATCCTAGAAAAAATCAAAGACCATTGCATTCCTCATGTGAGAGGAAGAAGAAATGCTCATGAGATGTGGACAGCATTGTCCAATCTCTACCAAAGTACCAATGAGAACCAGAAAATGGTCCTGAAGGAGAAGCTGAAAACCATTAAGATGGGTAAGACTGATAGTGCAGCTGGATAACTCACAAAGATTACTAATGTGAGAGATGATTTGGTAGTAGTTGGAGAGGTCATTCCACCCACTGAGTTGGTGCGGATTATAGTGAATGGCCTCCCCAGTTCATGGATGAAATTTATTGATGGGGTTTGTGCACGTGAGACCCTTCCCACATGAGAGAGGTTTTGGGATGATTGCATTCAGACAGAGATCAGGAAAGGTTAGCTTGGGGCAGCCAAGCCAGTTGAGCAGGATGATGATGTAGCACTGTTGTCATGAGGCAAGAAAGGCAAAGGGAAGAAGCAGGCTTCCACAAGCAATGGTGGGGGCAAAGGAAAAGGTAAAGGTAAACAGGGTAACACACATAATGACTATTCCAAGGTGAAGTGTTGGAATTGCCAGAATATGGGACACTATGCGGTTGTGTGTCTGGAGAAGAAGAAGAAGAAGGGGAAGAACCAGAACATGGCAGCATCAGCAGAGGTTGAGGACTTTGCAGATCGCTTTGACCGGGAGTTTGGGTTCATTGCATGTGAGTCCTCTAGTGCAGGATCACCTGCCACAGAGGTTCAGAGGGAGCATGCATTTCCCTCGACTAGCGGAGCATCTTCAGGTATCTGGTATGTGGACAGTGGGGCTTCACGTCATATGACAGGAGTCCGTGAGTACTTCTCAGAGCTTTTAGAGAGTGGCACTGATATAGAGGTAGTACTCGGTGATGATAGAGTTGTTAGAGTAGTCGGTGTGGGAACACTGACATTTCATAGGGAACCCAAACCTCCCTTGAAGGTGTCAGATGTTCTTTATGTGCCAGGGATGAGGAATAACCTCATATCCGTCTCAGCTTTGGAGGATAGAGGATATGAGATACTGTTCAGGGGAGGACAGGTGCTAATATATCCCAGGGGTGCTCCAGCTAGAGTGATAGGTGTACGCCATGCAAAGGTGTACAAGTTTGCATTTCAGCCCCTTTTGGCATTGAGAAGTAGTACCGACAGTAGAGCTAGTAGTTTTGAGCTGTGTGAGATTTGGCACCGCAGGATGGGGCATATGTATCATGGAGCCTTGAGGACTTTGCGAGAGATCACTACAGGTGTGCCATATTTTAGTATTGATCACTTTGATACTTACAGAGGATGTGCGATGGGCAAGTTTTCCAAATCCCCTTTTCCCAGCCATGACAATAGAGCGACTGGGATACTTGATTTGATTCATTCCGATGTGAGCGGTCGGATGTCTCATGTTTCCTTGAGTGGATATGAGTACTATGTTTTATTCATTGATGATCACTCCAGGAGGACTTGGATTTATTTCTTGAAGACCAAGAGTGAGGTCTTCAAGTGGTTTTAGGAGTTCAAAGCTCTTGTTGAGACACAGACAGGTCGGAAGATCAAGTCCCTGAGGTCGGACAATGGAGGAGCGTACACCCTTGGAGATTTTGTTGACTATTGTGCAGAGGCAGGCATTAGGAGGGAGTTCACTGTTCCTTACAACCCCCAGCAGAACGGGGTTGCGGAGAGGAAGAACAAATCCATCGGAGGGGCTACCAAAGCCATGTTACATGATCAGGGGTTGCCATTGTTTTTGTGGGCAGAGGCCTACAACACTGCTATTTATTTGCAGAACAGGAGTCTGCATCATGCCTTGGGGCATATGACTTCGGAGGAGGCTTTTTCTGGGAAGGCCTGATATTGGTCATCTTTGTATCTTTGGGTGTATTACATACTCCTACATACCCAAGGAGAAGAGGACCAAACTAGAGCCCACCGCAGAGAAGGGTATATTTTTGGGCTACAGTGAGACCTCAAAGGCCTTTTGGATTTATATTCCCACACAGAGGTGAGTTGTTGTCAGGCGGGATGTGAATTTTGAGGAGGACAGGGCCTTTAGGAGGTCACGGGATTTAGAGTATCTGGATCAGCCAAACCCTCAGCAGCAGCTGAGTTAGTCACAGGGATCCAGTGGGTAGGGATCAAGAGGATCTGGAGGTACATCTATGACGATGTCAGGCCCGTAAGTGAGCAGTGGCTCACAGAGTCAGAGGGGTGGTGCTTCGGGCAGCATACAGAGCAGTTCACTAGGGAGTCCACTGATGGACAGTTCACACGGTACCTCAACATCTACAGGTTCAGGTGCAGGCAGGAGGACAACAGATAGACAGTCAGGAGTTCAGGCTCCTGATGATGATGATGAGGAGGAGTTTCATTCTCCAGTGGGAGAAGTGTGCTCAGGGAAGAGGAAGCCCAAGTGGCTTCAGGACACCTTGAGAGAGGCCACATCTGTTGCTGGGCCTAAGAGGCTGGTTAGAGAGAGCAGACCACCTGAGAGGTTTTGTAGCTATATGGAAATGGCTACCAACATCCTTGACTCTGAGCCTTCTAGCTATGAGGAGGCAGCTAGCCAGCAGGTCTGGAGAGAGGCCATGCAGGAGGAGTATTCTTCTATCATGAAGAATGATGTTTGGGAGGTGGTGCCGAGGCTTGAGGGCAAATCCGTGGTTACTTCCAGATGGCTTTACAAGGTAAAGCATGCTGCAGATGGTAGCATTGAGAAATTCAAAGCGAGGTTTGTGGCTAGAGGGTTCTCCCAGGTAGAGGGAGTTGATTATGAGGAGACCTTCGCTCTCGTGGCTCGATATACTTCGATCCACTCCATTATATCGATAGCAGCAGAGATGGGTTGGAAGATCCACCAGATGGATGTGAAGACCGCATTTCTCAATGGCTTCATACAGGAGGAGGTGTACATTGAGCAACCACAGGGTTTTGAGGTGCATGGGAAGGAGTCCCATGTGTGCAGACTGAAGAAGGCCCTTTATGGCCTGAAGCAAGCTCCCAGAGCTTGGTACTCCAGGATAGATACTTACTTGCAGAAGATGGGTTTCACAAAGAGTGAGGCAAATCCGAACCTTTACTATATTGTGATAGGTGAGGAGCCTCTCATTCTGGTGCTGTATGTGGATGACTTAGTCATTACAGGTGCAGAGAGACTCATAGAGCACTGCAAGAGAGATCTTGCGGCGGAGTTTGAGATGAAGGACATCGGCTTGATGCATTATTTTTTGGGTTTGGAGGTGTGGCAGGAGGAGGGGCATTTCTTCCTGGGACAGGGGAAGTATATTGTGGACATCCTTGGCAGATTCCACATGGAGGATTGTAGACCCATGTCGACATCGATGATCACCAACTGGAAGAAGCTTTATGCTTCGGATTCCGAGTTGGTGGATCCCACATTGTACAGACAGCTGATTGGTTCCTTGATGTATTTGGTCAACACTAGACCAGATATTTGTTTTGCAGTCAACACGATGAGTCAGCTTATGTGTGAGCCTAGGAAGGTTCACTGGGTGGCTGCAAAACACATTTTGCGATACTTGCAGGGGACAGTGGATTATGGTCTGGACTACAGGCAGGGGGATGGAGTGAGATTGGCAGGTTACACTGATTCTGATTGGGTAGGTTGTGCTTCTGATAGGAAGAGCACTTCAGGGTGCTGTTTTGGGTTGGGTTCGGCAGTGGTGTCATGGTTCAGCCGAAAGCAGCAGTCAGTAGCATTGAGTTCAGCGGAAGCAGAGTATATGGCAGCCAGTCTAGTTAGTTGTGAGGCCATCTGGCTTCGCAAGATGTTGTTTGGCTTATTTGGTCAGCCGTTGAGACCTTCAGTGATTTACTGTGATAATCAGAGTTGCATTAAACTCACAGAGAATCCAGTATTTCATGACAGGTCAAAGCATATCGGGATCAAATATCATTTCATCAGAGACTATGTTCAAAAGGGAGCTGTGAAGCTTGAGTATATTCCCACTGATGAGCAGGTTGCAGATATTCTTACCAAAGCCTTGCCACGGGGCAAGCATGTCTACTTCAGAGACAAGATGGGTGTGGTGAGGAACACCTTCCTCGGTAAGAGGGAGTGTTGAAATTTGGTTACCGGAGGACAGGTGGTTCCCTAAGGTTTTGATATTTGGCCTAGGGAAAAGTGTCCAAAAGAATTTATTTTTTCTCCTAAAGTGACTTTATAATTTTATAAAGTCAAATCTAATTTAAAAGTGACTTTAAGTGATAAAGTTACTAAAGTTTAAATTTAAAGTGACTTTAATAAAGTCAATGTAAAATTAGAAAGGAAAAGTGACTTTGGAAATAAATGACTAAGTGGATCTTTATTAAAGTGGGGTGAATTAAAAAATAGAAAGTGAGATTTAAATGAGCCTTTAATCTCAACCCTAGATCTAAATCTGTTTCAGCCATTGGATTTAGGGATTCCCCAAAAGTCACTTAGGGTTAGGTTAAAGGAGGAAAAGGAGGAAAAGGTCATTCATTCTTTCATGAGCAGATTGAGAGAGGAGTAGAGAAAGCTGAAGAGTAATTTTTGAGCAGAGAGAGAGCAACAAAGGCAGCATAGCAAATCCGTACAGCAAGAGGGCACACTTCCCAAGGCTGAAAATCCATACAACAGAGTTTCATTGGCAAACTAACCGAGGCAAAAAATCCATACAGCAGTTTGCACGGTTTTTGAGATAGGGGCAACATTGTTTTCGAGGAACTGGAACAACAGCAAGGAGCACGGTTTTCTAAGCTATTTTTTTGGGCACACAAATCGAGAAAGGGGGCTGCTGTCCTATCCATACAAAATTCGTACAGTTCGTACGGTCATTCCTGACACGTTTTTCGAGGCAGCAAAGACAACATTTAATGCTGTAATTTCTCTGTAAAATTTCTGCTTGCTGTTTGGCATGGTTTTCAAGGTGGAGGGTGGCACGAAAGTCGAGATAAGTGATTTTTGTGTTTGCTGTAATTTTCTGTGTATTACTGCTCACTATAAAGGCATTTTTCAGAAAATAAAAGAGAAGCTTTCAGACTGGTTTTCCCCAAGAGTTGTAGGGGGTTTTTCCAGGGTCATGTTGACCAAAAATATCAGTGTTATAATGTGTTGAATGGCTGTTTGTATATGCTGATTTTTATTTCTGCATTTTCCAACATTCTGTAAATTTTCCAGAAATTGTGTTTTCAGCAAAAAAATTATTTTTCTGTTGTTGAATGTAAGGATATGGGAAAGGGAATTTAACTAAAAGGAGAAATAAGGTGAAACCAAAAACAGGGGTGGGAAAGTCAAGAAATTTCTACAACACTAATAGAATTTAGACTAATTTAGAAAAAGAAATACTCATGAATTATAAAATAATTGTAACATAAAAAATATATAAAAAAACAAACCATGTAGTTTTGGAATAATAAAATAGTTGTAACAAAAATAATACAGAACAAGAAAACTATGTATATTTGGATGTAGGAAAATTTAGATACATTTTATTAAGTAAAATTTTAAAAGAATATTGGTTATAAACATTTAAAAATAATTTTATTAAATAATTAGTTTAGATCCAGAGTTAAGATTGATTTAGGCCATCTTAGTTACCCCCTATAAAGAAACTACATTCCACATGAATACCATGGGTTGTATTTATAGTTTATCATTATTTTATTTTATTACTTTTATTTTTTATTGTATTTTGACCTAATTTAAATGTTCATTACATTATGTAAATCTTTTTATTTAATTTACTTTTATTTTTAATTTTGTGTAATTTGACATAGTCAAAATGTTAAACATGACATTACAACCTTTCTATCATATTTTGTTGGAAAGCATAGTAGCACAAAAATGTAATATTTAAATATATAAATAGTTTAGATAAAATGTTTTTCGGATTAATCACATCATTAGGATTAGGTCATCCTAATGATGTGATTAATCCAAAAGACATTTCATCTACATTATGGATCAAAAAAGTCTTAGATCTAATATATAAATAGCTATTTTAGTTTTTTTGTATTGTTTTTTATCCATGTAATATAAATTAATTGGTTTTTGTGGAGTTTGATTTTATGATATAAATTTTATTATAAATAAAATATTTACACCATAAGGCGTTCTTATTTGAAAACAACTTCCCTAGCTGCCAATGTGTCCATGTGTGAAGCATTGGATCAAATGTTAAACGATTGAAATTTTTTAGGCTATTAGATCCACAAGTAAATAGTTTTATATTTATTTTTTTATAATGTCAGTTTTTTTTTTTTTTAAATAATAAGTTAGATTGTTTTTAGGTGTATAATAGAAATGTTGTAATGCCATGTTTCACATGTTGATTATGTCAAATTACACAAAAATAAAAATAAAAGTAAATTAAATAAAAAACAAAAATAATAATAAACTATAAAAAGAGCCCATTGTATTGACCTTATTTGAAAACAACTTCCCTAGCTGCCAATGTGTTCATGTCTGAGCCATTAGATCAAATGCTAGATGATTGAAATGTTTTAGGCCATTAGATCCACAAGTAAATAGTTTTATATATTCTTTTTTATAATGCTAGTTTTTTATTTCTTTTTAATAAGTTAGATTGATTTTAGGTGTATAAAACAACCCATGGTATTGACCCATGGTATTCATGTGGAATATAGTTTATTAAATTATTTCGCAATAAATGATTTATCTTGATCAATAATGATGAATGTTCATAATTCTCATTTCTTAAATAACACTAAATTTACCTTTAATTACTTAGTTGTAATAGTTTGTACCTACATAACAGTTTGTAACTACTTACATAATCTATCCGATTTTTTTTGTTAATGAATATCAAATTTCTTCTACTAAAAAAAATCTCTCTCATTGCTTTCTCAGTAAACTTGTTTTTACTGCTCTTGAATTGATGAAAGCAATCATTGTTTCAAATAGGAGCATTTAGTTATGATAAGAAAATTGTGATACTTTATATTATCCCTTTTTAGTTTTTTAATGATTCAATTAAGATTAACATTTGTACGTTGTCATGAGGAGATTTTTTTATTTTTCATGTCAATTACCTTTTATAACTCTAGGAGGTTCTTAATATTGCCTTTGTTTTTAATAAA
This sequence comes from Pinus albicaulis, assembly GCA_034641835.2. Lineage (NCBI taxonomy): Eukaryota > Viridiplantae > Streptophyta > Pinopsida > Pinales > Pinaceae > Pinus > Pinus albicaulis. The sequence continues at coordinate 1,723,721,502 of CM076580.1, forward strand.
TGGAACTCAATTATATATTTAAAAATATGATTAGGTAAGAGAATTTTACGATTATAATTTTTTTCCGAAGTTGACAATGTGAATGTTTATTTACCTAAAGTTGCCTCCCATGTTCAATACCTCCCCATGGGGTTTGAAGATAATAGGTAATGGAAATTCAACAACATATAAAACAAATAATTTATACATCAAAAAATCAGTTCTTTGGCATTCAATTCTTTATTAATATAGTTGTTTTAATTAGTAGGGACTACAATAATTTTTTAATCAAATAATAGGAGAAAACATATTCACAATATAATTTATTTGAATAAATAGATGTGTGTAAAATAGTTTAATAAGAAACTAGATTCGTAATTATAAAATATAAAACTATAACTTAAAATTGTGAAATTACTTTGTATTTTTTGTTTCTTATGTATATAGAGAAAGAATAACCAAGTTTAGAGTTAAGAAAATAAACCATAACATAAAGAACAATATCTCCTTCCAAAAAAGTCTCCATATTAAAATGGCATTCACTTTCTTGTTACCAAGACTATTGTTATTCATATACAATATAAAATTTATTCGAATATGTAGATGAACTTGGAGTAAACTCTATTTCTGTTAATAAAAATTCTCTTTATTTATATATATGTTAGATAGATTGTACTTGAATGTATTTAAAATATCTTATTTGAGTTACATGCTCATTTCATGCTTGTTTCATAGGATTATTAATCACCAAACGATTTTCACCCCCAATTTCCTATTTCAATATGTATAACAATTTTTTTTTATATATTTGAACATATTATGTTGGTTTATATATATGTTTTCACCCACAGTTGCCTATTTCAATATCTATATTATGTTGGTATATATATATATATATATATATGTTTTATATATAACAAAATTTTCTGGTTGATAACTCTTATCATCAATATCTTTGAAACCTCCACGACCTGCTTCCATGGAAGCAAAAAATGCCTTTCATTCCTTCACAATGGCTCCTTTTCTGCAACAACTTATTTATTCTAGGCTACTCTTTCCTATGCTATTTCCTTATGGCGTTTCTTTTGCAACATGTGGTGCAATTTCTAGTATATATAATCTTTTGAAATATTTTTATTTTTAATGATAATGTGATGTAATTTTTTCCTCACACGTTTTTTTTTTTTCATTTTAATTACTCTTCCTCTTTGAAAAAAACTTCCCTAGCTGCCACTATGTCCATGTCTGAGCCTCCTCACACATTTTTTTTTTATTTTAATTACTCTTCCTCTTTGAAAACAACTCCCCTAGCTGCCACTATGTCCATGTCTGAGCCATTGGATTAAATGTTAGATGATTGAAATTTTTTAGGCCATTAGATATACAAGTAAATAGTTTTATATATGTTTTTTATAATGCTATTTTTTTTTTTTAAAATAAGTATTTAGGTTAGATATCATTTTTGGGATTCAACTGAGTTAAGTAAGTCATTCATCTATGACAATTTCCATGAGAGGTAGTCACAACTGACTAATTTCTCATGATTTTTGAATAGTCCACTTAGCACATTGCATCGGGATTGAACCTAGTGAAATGAATCACATAGCGTCAATCATCACTTCCGGGGCTTGCACCAGTAACTAGGACTTCTGTGAGGTTTTGGTGACTTTTAAGTTAAAATGATGTTATTAATTTTTTTTTAGATTTAAATAAAATTTATATCATAAAATTAAACTCCACTCAAACCAATTAATTTAAATTACATGGATAAAAAACAATATAAAAATAGAAAATAACTATTTATATATTTAAATATTACATTTTTGTGTCACAATGCTCTCCAACAAAGTATGATAGAAATGTTGTAATGTCATGTTTAACATTTTGAGTATGTCAAATTACACAAAAATAAAAATAAAAGTAAATTAAATAAAAATATTGTCATAATTTAATGAACATTTTAACTAGGTCAAAACACAACAAAAATTAATAATAATAATAATAAACTATAAAAACATCCCATGGTATTCATGTGGAATGTATTTTATTTAAAGGTGGAAATTAAGATGGCCTAGATCAATCTCAACTCTGGATCTACCAAGAGCCAAGAGAGATCAAATGTCTTGACATGCAAACCTCTTTTAGAGTGAAAAGAGAATTGATGCATCTCATAAATATTATAGATCTAAACTAATTATTTAATAAAATTATTTTTAAATGTTTATAATCATTATTCTTTTAAATTTTTACTTAATAAAATGCATCTAAATTTTCATGCATCCAAATATACATAGTTTTTCTTGTTCTATATTATTTTTGTTACAACTATTTTATTATTCCAAAAATACATGGTTTTTTTTGTTATATATCATTTATGTTACAATTGTTTTATTATTCATAAGTAGTATTTCTTAATATATAAAAAATTAAATTAATAGTGAATTTTTTTAAAATATGTGATTTTTAAAAATTTTAAAATTAGACATGATTTATCTTGAGCAATAATGATGAATGTTCATAATTCTGATTTTTTAAATAACACTAAATCTACCTTTAATTACTTAATTGTAATAGTTTGTAACTACATAACAATTTGTAACAACATACATACTCTTTCTGATTTTTTTTTGTTATGAATATCAAATTTCTTCCCTTTAAAAAAAACTATATACATATCTTTAATTACCTAATTGTAGCTAAAAAATCTTAGATGTTTTTTATTTTATAATCATAAACAATTTTCATATTATATGATGTCAAACTTACTCAACTTTTTATTAAATTTTAAATAATGTTTTTCACTACATAATTTTAGCTTTTATAATTTTTTTATTTTTCAATTCCTAACAAAACTTACAAAAAAAAATCCCACTGATTCCTTACTATAGATTATAGTTTTACAAAATTGACACTACGTGATTAACAGTAGAGTAAGTTGAGACAACCCTACGGGGTTTTTTTGTACAAGTTTTATCATAACCTTTCCTTCCATCCAATATATATTGTAGAGTCTTCTGAAAAGAGAGTATATTCTAGGTTATAACCTGATCCACAATAAAAGAAAATGGCTAGGGATTTCACAAGTTATTAGTTTATAACTTGATCCACAATAAAAGAAAATGGATAGGGATGTCACAATTTATCATTCACACAGTAATGTATTGACGTTCTTAGTTGAAATGGATCCTATTAGATGCACAGTGATGTATTAACCTTCTCAATTGAAATGGATCCTATTAGATGCATGGTGGCCAGAGACACTAAAAGATTAAAAATAGATATATGTTATGACATCCATATTGTCTACAAACCATCCAAATTTTCCATCTTATACAACAATTTCTAACAATAACCGCTCAATTTACTCTCCAATTTTTGAAACCTCCACGCATGCTGGGGGGATCACAGTGTACAATCAAATGTTCTTGTGGCTTTCTTAAAGGGTTCATAAACAAAATAGATAATGAGAAAGTCAATATCTAATTTTTGAATCATTGTGACAAAAAAAACATCACATTAGCTCATAGAATATATCTAATGCTATAAGGATCTGAGATGATAACAAAGTTTTGAATCATGATAACTAGGTGACAACCAAAACTAAGTTGTAACCACAAGAAAAAAATCACAACAACTCATAGAATATATCCAAGGTTGCAATGAACCCCATACATAGTGATGGACCTCATGGGATAACTCTTATCATCAATATCTTTGAAACCTCCATGACGTGCTTCCATGGAAGAAAAATTTGCCTTTGATTCCGTCACGATGGCTACTTCTCTCCAACATCTTATTTATTTTAGGCTACTCTTTCCTATGTTATTGTCTTGCAACGTTTCTTTTGCAACATGTGGTGAAATTGCTAGTTTTAATTTTATTATATATATATATAATCTTTTGAATTTTTTTTATTCTTAATGATAATTTGATGTTATTTTTTTCCTCCCAAATCTATTGTAAAAAAATCATATTAATAAAATATTCAATCCTAACATCACCCCCGTTTCACGAGAACATCTAAATAAAGGAAAACATTATCTTATTTAAGTCCTCCAAATTGATAGGTATAAGATTACTCACATCAACAAAACCCTTTCGTTTGTTTTTCTTTCACAAAACAAAACAAAACAAAATCTAGCATTTCCACCTTTACTTTAATCCAAGGTTCTTATTCTTCCTCTTTATATTTACATTATTATTAATTATTTTTTTCTCTCTTAAATTTAAATTTATTTATTTTAACAAGAACTATTATATTTATACTAGCAAAAATATTGTAACCACAATTTTTTTTTATGCAAATAAATATGTTTTTCAAAGGCTACCACTAAGGCTAACAACTCAATGTCAAAAATTGCTAATCTTATATATTAAATATTTAATAAAACTATATTGTGATATTTTTTACATGAGTATGTTCTAACAAATTATTGACATAACAAAATATAGAAACAATAAATTATTAAACTAAATTGTGTGATCTACTTCATGTCACAATTGGTTATGCTACTGAAGATGATTTTTTCTTCTTTTCTACAATGTGGAAACTATAAGGAATGTAACCCACCACCCATAGGCCATCCAAGCCAAGAGGCTAAATAACTATAGATTGAGAAGTAGAAACTTGAGCCGATGGAATCAAAGTGGGAAGGGTGCCTAAGTTTGGCATGAAATGCGACAATGGCTCTCTCATAAGAGCACAAACACCCTCTGCCAACCATAATGAGAGTCCTACTTTCCATAACCCTTCCACTAGATGTCATGATCAACCACAACCAAATATAAATAAGGTATGAGTTGCACAGACCTTTCATGATTCTCAGATAAGTTCGCTTAATGTCGAAGGATACAAGTGAGTCACCTAGAATTCAATCATGTCGCTAGGAAATCATATTCCCTTGTGATGGAGCCTCTCTGACATCTTATCTAGGGGTTAATTTGACTTATTAATATTATACTTTATGTATAATCTTTAATTTTTTGTTTTTTCCTTCCAATAATACCACGTACATCACTTTTAATATTAACAAGTGCGACGTAACAACCAATACGTTAGAAAAAATATAATGAATAAGAAAATTTAATATGACTAAGTACACTTTGTCAAAATATAATTTACTCATAATTAAATGAAATTGAGATTTAAATCTTATGAAAAGCAAATTCATGTGAATAGCTATCAATTATAAATTTCCCTCGTAGCTTGAATTAGAAAGCACTTATTAACAAAATAAGAAATCTCTCTCTCTCTCTCTCTCTATATATATATATATATATATATATATATATATGTGTATATATAGATATTACATCAGGGAGCCAGAAACTTAAACATCTTCAACATTTTTGGTGTCACACACCAAAATTATTCATATGTTTTTCTTTTTCCCCTTTTATCCCATGTACATCAATCCAACCTATATATTTATAAATTATAAATTCTTTTTATAAGTAATGCTAATTTCTATTATAGTGAACAAAAATTACAATCAAACTTCATGACAAGGGTTGTTGGATTAGCCAACCCCTGTTGGATGAAGACAATACAAATAGTCAAAAAATGGGTTTTCCTTCATGGGGAAACCAACCCTTAAAGAGTTCATAGAGTCAAAAAATAGGTTGGCCTTCTAGGGGAAACCAACCATTAGCATAAGCATAAGTGACAAAGTATGCAGACAAAGATAAAAATAGACATAAAAACTATGAAGGAGCATATGTAAACTATAAAGAAGGAGCTCCAAGGAACTGCAACTACCGGTTCTGGGCGTCATGGTTCTCATGAGGAGGATTCTCCTAAATTATGAAGCAGTCATAGTCAGACAATGTCTCAATGTCCTTGTTTAAGAGCTGGGGGGCCCTCTCTGGATTTGAAGTGGAGACCATATCGATCTGCTTTGCTAAAACTTAGCGGGCCGCATGATCCGCTTCTTTTTTTTGCTGTGAGTCCTTTGTTGGGATGCTCCCACCACTGTCTATGTCTTCCGCAAATTGCTTGACTAGGAAGGCGATATATTTCCAAGGTAGAGGGGAGGGGGAGTGCGATAGAGTGGATTTGCACAGACATTTTCTGCTGCCGAAGCCGGAGAGATGGAGCTGCTCCTTCGAGAGGTGAATTGAGAACTAGGCAAAGAGAAAATGTGAGTCCAGAACCTCAGGTTCTTCCATGGCCACATATATGGACATGGATTTCGTAGGCATTGCAGTAATTGGAGGGCAGGAGGGAGAGCCTATGCCGCGTCCTCGATGACATCGCATCCAGTGCCTTTTGGGCATTGTCTTTGCAGGATGGGGGGTCTACTCGCCTAGAGCAGAAGGCTTAGAGTGAGAAAGAGGAGGAGCAGAGGTGTGATAGATGAAGGTGGAAGAGAATGAAAAATGGATGCACATATGAGAATGAATACAAAAGAAATGAGCCATAAATGGCCAAGAGGCAAGCTGCAGGAGCTGAGGTCAAAGGGGAGGCGTAAATGCCTCAAGTGCCGGCATCCTCTATGCATTTAAAACCTTAACGCGGGAGGCAGGTGTGGCCATATGGAGAGGCTAGGTGCCCTCGCAATGTGAGACCAGGTGGCAGCCTGAATTGTCCTTGTTAATCACTCACATCCAAGGATTTATCTATTATAATTAAGGGTAAGGCCATATCCTAATTTTTTTGAGAAAGCTCCATCACTACCAGATTAGCTGGGCTCAGGATTTCTTTATCATTGCCTGAATGGTTAGACCCATGGGTTTGCTTTTTCTTGTTGTTTATAAGCACAATTATTGATGATGTTATTTCATTATCCCTTATCGGAAGATTCTCCTCTGTTGGGGGATGAGGCAGATCCGCAAGAGTTTGCACTGGATCTTGAGAAGTCGAGGTGTCAAGCATTGTCTTTTGCTACCGAGAACAAAATTTCTTTTGGCTTGCTGAGTTCTTGACACTTATTGCTCCCTTTTGATCCCGCCGTCCATGATTGGTTTTTCTCGACTCCTAGGAGCTGGACAACCATTTTAAGGAAGGGCATGCATTCTGAAGATGCCTGAAGTACTGATAAATTGTAGACCTGCAAGAAATGTTTTCATAATCAAAATGTTGAAGATATTCCTTTCCAACCCACTTGAGAGAATGATTTTATTTGGTAATCCTTCACTTAAATCTAGTTTAACACATATACATATGAATGAGATGAAACCATTAGCCAATATTTCACTATCTAATTTGATGAATCATCTAATTGAGTCTCCAATATCTTTGAGAATGTCTAGCCGAATCCATTAGAGGGGTAAGTTTGAGAGCCTTATTCATACTGGAGTAGTTGGAGACTTCATGGAAAAATGGTTAAACTCTGGAAACAATGTTTGAATCGAAAGACTTGTGCAACCCTAAAACTAGGGCTCCTAGTTGAAAACCCTCTATAGGTCTTCAAGATCCTTGAATACAACCACAAAATATCCTTTCAAACAAAATAACAGATCTAAATTCTGGGTCCAGTTCCGATGAACCCAATCCTAGAGGGGAGAAGTTGGGGGCCAGAATCCATTGAATCGACATATAACTACCCACTGTTTATAATTTGCTATCTTTATCTTAGTAAAAATCTCATTTACCTGAAGTGTTGGGGTGTATGATGAATGCTTCACCACAAAAGCTTGGTATGAGAGATCCCTAAGAGTTGAAGGGTTGGATCCTGGCTTAAGAGAATATTTGAATGACAAGGGTTTTGATGCTAAAGATGCCCCACCTCCTATGGAACCTCCATTCAGGTATGCAATGAGGGAAATAGAGGCATCCTTCTTGATTCAATAATATCCGAGTTCATTTTTTGATTTTAAATGCCCGCCTTCGAAAATGAGCCTTATTGCCTCTGTTTGAATTTCTGTAAGCTTTTGAATAGTTTCTTCGAGTGACTAAACCACATCCCCTTTACCGACCTTGATGTATAGGGACTTTTTGAACAAATTTTTAACGTAAATTGGATAATTTTGGAGATTAAACTCCCTAAAACCACTCTTTAACGGGACAAAATTTGGATCTGGAGATTGAGGATCCATCTCAGGCAAGCAACTCAAGAGATTCTAAATAGACTTGGGAACCATGTCTAGCTGGAGAATTATGTCAAACATTTTGCAGGAAATCCAAAACCATCCATGAAGATCTCAATCACACATTTCGACAAACACATTGCAGGGAAACTTCCCGCACTCCTGTTCATCTCTCCTAGATGTCCTCATGTACATTAAGGCTCCTTTGAAGTTCTTACCAAACAAGACACCTAGGACTGTCAAGTGTTCTCCTTTGGTTGTGTTGATATCCCCTTCTACCGAGCACACCACATCCGTCCTAAAGATGTTAGACAAGGGTATGACCCTAATAGCAACAAAGTGGCATAATAAATCTTTGCTATTACAAACGCATAATCACCATAGTAAGGTAGGGGATAATTCCACCGTGGAGCATGACCAACAACTTCGAACATTTTAGTAGCTATGGGGTTACTTCAGCTCACATATTGCACAAAAAAATTTGACGCCATCCATGAAACAGTTCCAACCTCGAATCATGTCATAATTTATAACCCACATTAAACCTTCTTTGATTATTAATATGTTTTAAATGTTATATATCAAATCCATATTAAGAGTGAAATAAATTACATATTTTTCTAATAATGAAAGTGAAAATATAAGAAAAAAATGTATTTAATTTATTATAAATTTGATATAAAATTATGTTATTTAGTATGGACAATAAAATATTTTATTTATGGCACATTAAAATATTTTTTGGTATTAATATTTTTTTGTTCTAAATGTTACATCATCATTTCAACATAGAATGAAATACACATTATGTAATATCCATAATATTATTTTTATATCAACTCCATATTAAGTAGTAAAGAAATTACATATCTCCCTTATACTAATTTATTTATTTTCAATTACTTTATTTTTCTATATAGAATTGATGTAAAATTAAGGTGGAAATTGAAGTATTTTATTTATCGTTGACATAATTTATTATTATTATTATTACAATTTTTAAATTTGTTAATGTAAGTATTAATTTATTATTTCTAAATGTAACTTTGCGGGTCAAGTTCTCCCTCATACTGGGTTGGAGACAGCCTCAAGGTCCAATTATGATTAGTGACAAATGACCCTTTTTCAGAGCATTTTTCCTTGTAAATTTTGACAAAATCATGTAGATATTTTTAAGAATCAAAAGTTTAAGTTTTTTAATTTGCAAAGTTCAAGTGCCTCGAGGTTTTTTAGGATGCTAAATGCATTTATGCATTCAAAGTCATTTAAAACAACAAGAAGTCACAATATTGCTAGAAATTCTATTACAGAGAGGGAAAATGTCATTTTTCCTATTAGTTAGAGTGCCCTTATTATGATTTATTAGTTCTCGCTATAGAGTTGAATTTGTATTAATTAACCTTATGCCTATAAATTTTTGCATTTATTATATTTTTTTACATTAATGAAATATATTATTTAGTTTTTTGAATGATTGAATTTCATTTATTTACTATGCTATGGATGGATAGATTTGAAGTGTTATTTCCCAAAGGTAATCCGTGCCTAGAAGTTAGAAAAAATATAATGGATAGCCAAAATTAATATGACTAAGTTCACTTTTTCAAAATATAATTATTTACTTATAATTAAAGTAAAAGGAGATTTAAATCTTATATAAATTAAGTTCATGTGAATCGTTATCAATTGTAAATTAGGAATTAACACCATTGTAATAATTGGAACTATTGATACTATTCCATATATTATTAGCTATTAATATTGTGCAATGAGAATATATATATAGTTAGAGCGAATATCACATCCCTTGAGGATCTCTGTCCACCCATTATGCCTGTCACTCAGTCGTGGATGATTAAGGAGGTGTTTAATGATTGTCAAGTGGAGAATGGATATAGTATCTCACAACTCAAAATATTTAATTTTAATCATTACTTTGGTTTCTATCCACTTAGACTTGAGTTTCAAAGCATTCACATGAGAACAAGACTTTAGCAACTCGCCCGTGGTAGGTGTGTTCTATTTATTCTTCCAATTTGGATTGTGAATATGCCTCTTATGCAGTTCGATAGGTTGTTTCCTTTGGTTTTAGCATCTGCTCTAAAATATTCCTAGGGTGGTATCAATGGTAAAGAAAGCAATATTATGTTGTTTCCCTCACCCCTTTCCCTCCAATCTCCCCCGCAAAATTCTGTCGGTATTGCTTGCGTTTTGGTTGAGCTCAGGAAAATTCTGTTCAATCAAACTTAGTGCCTACAAGCTTTTCACCTCCAGTCAAGCATACAAACTGCACATAGTCTTGGAAGCAAACAATCCAGGTTCAAATCCATTATTTCTAGGGAAATTTGTATATTCCTCATAATTATTGGTTTGGTGTGAGCTATTATTACATGTAAAAGTGAGGGAAATAGGATCTCTTTCAAAAGAGAGTCTCTCTCCAATCTCAAGGCTTCTAGATTGTTGTTTAAGGTGCAGACTCCCTGGCTTCTTTTGGTGGAAAAGGCTCTCCCTGGCCATTGCATTTATCATAGGTTTGACATTTTCTCAAGGTTTTTCCCTAAGCCCGGGGGTACCCTATATTCTATTGGGATCAAAACTCATTCAAGATAGCTAGTATGCCACATCAGAGAGCCTGAATACGCCAAAAGGTGACATACTATTAGGAATGAGGGTATACTTGAGTTAAATTGAGGGATAAAGGCTTTGCTACACAATTTAGAGAGCTCACTCATCAACCTATCCAAGAGGAAATGATTTAATTTGAATGAGAATTGTCTACCAGACACGCACCCTCTCAGACACTAAAGTATTAACAAAAGTAACATACTGAGTTCTTAATGCACATCACACTCAAGGGCATTATAATCAATACATGTATACGATGGAAATATATGGGCATCTCAAGTTCCTACTTCGCAGAGTCTTGGTGGAAAAAAATGAAAGCAGGGAGGAAATTTTCCTCTCTTTGGATCATATGCATGAATAAATAATATCTTTGGATTGCAGGTTGGGATGTATCAAGACACACATTCACACCCCTCTTGAACTAGGCTGATCCCTCTTTGGATCATATGAATGAATAAATGATAACTTTAGATTGCAGGTTAAGACGTATCGAGAAACACATGCACGTCCCCCCTGAAATAGGATGCTTCCTAGGTAGCAATAATGAGCCCATACTTGTAAAAGCCACATATTCATATAATTCCTCTTAGTTGTCTCTTAGTTTATTTGCTTTGCATTTTTATGTTTCAATTATGTAATTCTTAGTTTAAAAATGGCCTAGGAGGCCCTACTTTTAGCATATGTTTTTTGGTTTTTGGACTATGGGCAAACTTTTATCTTCTGCACTTTTGAAAATGCTAAAGTATGCTTCCTAGTGATGGACTAGGTCAAAATTCAATGACTTAAAATGTAATCCTCTATTTCACGCAATACAAATCATTTACTTCACAAATATATATAGACACACACCCATTAATGTATATAAAGTTGTGAAAATATCTTCACATGGCCATTAAATTTAAAGAAAAACTAATTGAATTTTTTTTTCCATTAGGTATGATTCTTTAAGGGTATTATATATATATATATATATATTTGACATTTTCGTTTATTTGTTTTCTATTCCCAAGTAAGTAATTATCATTAATATATATATATATATATATATATATATATCTATATATATATATATATATATATATATATATATATATATATATATTAAATGGTTGGTAAACACCAATATATATCAATCCATGATAAACATAAAAACATTATTTTATGATAAATCTCACACTACAAAAAAAATCATAAAAATTAACTAAATTATAATTTTATTTTAAATAATAATAATAATAATTATTACTATTAATTATAAGAAGAATGAGATTCTTAATCATGGAGATTCATCACCACTTAACTATGGATATTCTTAATTTGTAAATATGTTTTATTACAATACTATGATTCATTGAGCCAAAAAGCTCTCTAACCCACTATGACAGATGTTATTATGTAAAGTTACATTTAAAAATAATAAAATAATATTTACATTAACAAGTTAAAAATTTGTACCGTTGATCAGGGTGTGAGGACGGTGAAGATCCACATGGGGATCGAGGTCAAGAATAATTATATACGGGACATGGCAAGTGGGCGGCCCACCCAACACCATTGCATGTTCGAAGTAAAGAGGGTTCTGCAGATCCATAGGTTGTTCTCAGTTTGGGCTTTGTGAAAGGGTCATTTCGGACTCCATGTGGTGCACATCACATACTGCATGTGTGCATTATTTGGGCTCTACTCCTTGGTCCTCCGGAAGGTGGTAACCATTTCTTGTTGGACTGGGAGTCCATGCGAAGGAGGAACCGAGCGGGATATGATCATGGCACGAAAGCATAGTGCGGATTCTGGTATGTTCCTTTGGCTTTCCTAGTAAATGGGATGGATGTTTCGCCTAAGATAATGTTGCAAGAATGGAAGGGTTTGAGGACATTTTTGCAATTGAAATTTATATTGTTGATTAATTTAGTATTATCTGCATTTTCCATGTTGATTTCTGTTTTCTATGGAAACCAGTTAATTCAAATGGGAATGTATTGGAGTCTCTAGTATGTAATTGAAATTTTGCATGTATATATGGGTGGTGACCTATTATATCTTTGGTTTCCATCTCAGCAAGCTAGGGGTAGTAGAATGATGTTAGGTTTCGAAATAAACTGAGAATGTAAACCCAGGGTGTGGATGCTTGTTGGGCTCACTGTCTCTTCTATGGCACAACCCAGAGATATGGAAAAATTCGGTTCCCCTCTAAGGAATGAACCAGGGGTTAAATGCGTGGCTGAAGGGAAAACAGTTCCCAGAATAATTTTAATTTTTCGACAGAGAAGAGTTAACAAAAAAAATGTCTGTGTTATCATTTCAGTTCCACCTATCCTGTCAATCCCTCCGGCTCCTGCACCGTGGGTTTTATCTCTTGTGCGGGTTAGAGTTTCTCAACAATTGTTGGGTGGTCCGTCGTAAGGTAGGATGGTGAAGGCATCCGGTAATGGCAAGCGAGGGCATGGTGGATGCGCCAACAACCAACAAAAAGACAAAGGGAAAGGGCAGGGAGGCTTCGACTAGTAAACCTCGTCAGAAAGGAAGGAAATCAGACGCTGAGAACATGCAGAGAATCCTTAATGCATTTAACATTGAGACTCCGACATAGTTCAAAACCATGATCTCCTCATGGGACTCATAATTGAATTCAAAAGCAGCAGTTGAGCCCCCAGTTGAGGATTAGGCGCCATTGGTCTCTAACCTTCGGAATACCTGAGGCCGACTTACCCTGTTTAAGAAATCAATCCATCTCTATTGGATTATGAAGTGTATTGTGGCAAAATCCATCTTTGCAATGCAGGAAGTGGAGGGGAATCCAAAGGTCGAGCCAAGCCCCAAATATATCCAAAAAGAACTTCAATCCATACAACTTCACTTGCATCACCAGTATGTCTGCCTTAGCCGAATTGAGCACTAGATTCAAGTTCTGCATCAATTTGAAATGCCAGGGTCAAGTGCACAAGAACTTGCTCTGGTAGAATTGTCTGATGATTAAGTACTTTAATGACTTGTTAATCCTTTTGTTTTTGTTTGTTTGTTTTTGTTTTTTTGTTTATTTTTGTTTTTGTTTTTGTTTTTTTGTTTTTTGTTTTTGTTTTTGTTTTTTTGTTTTGTTTTGTTTTGTTTTTTTTTTGTCTGCCGTAGTCTAACTAGACTGCTTTTTCGCCTTGAAAATCATGGAAATTCCGGTAAGATTTTGAGAAAATCCGGCAGGGATTTTTGTAAATCTACGTTATAACTATCAAACTTTAATATTTTGGGCGCCCTAGAGGTTTTTGATGGTGCTGAATCCATTTTCACCATCAAAATCATGATTCAAACACTGTTACTATAATATTTCTTAATTATTTTTGGCCCGGATTCCGGCTAATTTTGGCTGTCTGGGCAATTCCTCCGTCTCGTTAGACAACTCCTTTTTTGTTTTGTTTTTATTGTTTTTTTATTTTTTTGTTTTATGATGATCTAGGTAGATAAAATTTACTTTAGTAGTCTTAAGTGTAGATGGGTAACAGACTTTAAGGCCTATAAGGCTTGGATAGACAGACTTAAACTGTTAATGTTTTGGATGGCCTATAATGTTGTTCTGTGGCCAACATACCTAGTTTCCTTCGGGTAGGTTGAGGCCATTGAATATCATATGATTATAACCTGCTTTTATAAATGAATGAAGAGAAAGGTACTTCCAAGCTTACAAAAAAAAACAAGTTAAAAATTTGTAATTTTTATTTATTTATTTTAATGTGGGCCATAAATAAAATACTTCACTTTTCACTTTAATTTTATATTAACCCTATATACAAAAATAAATTAATTGCAAATAATAATAAAAATTAATTACGCCATAAGGAGTTCCTCTTTGAGAACAACTCTCCTAGCTGACACTGTGTATTGGTCTGCACCATTGGATGAAATGTTAGATGAATAAAGATTTTTAGGCCATCAGATTAATAGTTAATAGTTAAGAAAAAACTAATAGTTAGAGCTGCTTCTCTCTAAATGGTTTCTTGATGGCTTAATGGTTTCTTGATGGTTGCCCATTTGGTTTTTCCGACTAAGCATGTGGGATTGTTTTATTTTTAGCCTAGAATGTCGATACCGGGGTTGAATTGAAGAATTTAAGCAATGGAAGTGAAGGTTGCGAGACATCCAAGTTTGAGGAGCACAAAATACCAGACGGCGACGAAGTATGCGAGACGCCCAAGTTTGAGGAGCACAGAATACCGAAGATTTTAGCATACCTACCGATGCTCAGAAACATAGGTCAATAACAAGGAGAAAGATGGAATCGACGACGGTGCTGTCTGGAGCTTTGTTCGTTGATTCCAGTAACTTGAATTTGATGTTCTTGCTATAAGTAAAAAAGGGTTGAAATTTGAGGTTAGATGAAGATAAAAAATCTGCAAATCTAAATTTCACATATCTAGATCTTGTCTTCATATACAAATTCTTCTTGATTCTTAAGTAGGATTTGCTTATACTATTTCCCTTTGTTTTTTATTTTTTCTTTCCTCATTAATTGTGGGATATCAATATTATTGGATGCCCTATTAGTCCATGATTTTGTGCTTGCTTTAGAAGCTATGGCAGCCGAAGGCCACATGCACTTGAAAATATCTTAGGAAATGATTTGAATGACATTGATTTTTCTTTTTGGTTTTTGACGGTTTCATTCATTTATATTAGCATGGAATCATTAATTGGGTTACGGTCCACTCAATTATATTGGTATAGATTTATTCTAAGCTATATTATATGATTCTTTTCTAGTTAATTTGAATTTATTAAGTGTTTATATAAATAAAAAATATGGATATATTTTAGGTAATTAAGATTTATGAAGAATGTAGATAAATTAAACATGAAAAAGATAGAATCTCTCACTTCAACATCTGTACTCTCGAGAGTGCATCCGACCCTTTTCTATGTTTTTATCGGTTGAGTCTGGATGGGAATTGGAGCATTTCACCCATTAATAGATCTCTAGCCAAGCATAAAAGTCATCCCCGCTACTTTTAGTCTCAGATTTCATACCTACCTACGAATAAAAGAAAGCAACATTATAACTGTAAGTGATGGATAAACAACCGTTTCAATGTCCAAATTTCACGAAAGACACCAACTTTCTCATTAATTAATTTGTAATATGTGCTATTAATTAATTTGTAAGGTTTAAATATTGAAATTAGTAAATAAATTTATATTGATTGTAAACTCTATACATTTAACATATATGAAACAAAATTAATGATTAATTTTAGTCTATACCATTAAATAGCTAAATCTACAATCCATATAAATTGACTAACTTGATAAATTATTCCTTATTTCCTAGGCAATCAACCAACAAGACCACTCTCGGTAAAAGTGCAATTCATAAGCAAATGAAAGGGAAAAATATCACCGCTATTCATTACCTATCGCTATTGTTTCAAATCTATGGGACGCCCCTGAAAAGTAGATTGTGGATTTTCTTCTTTATTCTTTGACTAAATTTTCTTGCATTTTTTTTTTTGGGAGGTGGGTGAATTTGACTAGATTTAAATGAAATGCTTTTATTTGATGTTTCTCCATCCCATTGAACAACTTGGAGCCAAATTTGTAAGAAGAGGCATGACGCTGATAATGAATAAAACAATAACAAAGAAAGAAGACTGAAATTAAGAGGTTTGGTTGGTTGTCGGCTGGGCGGCTACTAAATTTATATTTTTACAATTGTATTATAAATAAAAAGTAATAATAATTGTCTTATAAATAAAAAGTAATGATATATATTTTTAAAATATGTATAAGTTAATTTTACAAAAAATTAATTATAATTAAGAAAAGTGTAGTTTTAAGTTATTAAATATATATAATTTTATTTTTCAAAAGTATGAATTCATATTTACCATTAAAAATATAATTTCATGAAAAAAATAAAAAATCCTCACACTAAACATTTTTACGTATATGATTAAACTATGAAATTGACCATATAGAGAATTTTAGTTAAGTTTTCAAATATACAATCATTAACTAATGTTTGACATTTTACCATCCATTTCGATAATTATAAAATTAGATTAAAGTTGATAAAGTGAATAATGATTTGTATTCTTATTCAAAACCGTTCAAAAAAAAAATTCCCATCTACACATGTATGAAATTGACCATATAAAGAGAATTTTAGGTACTTTTTCAAATATACAATCATTAACTAATATTTTTACCATCCATATGGATAATTGGAGAATTAGATTAAAGTTGAGAAATCGAATATAAAATTTATATTTTCATTCAAATCCGTGAACAATTTTCATAATATTTTTTTACCCTCACACGATCAAATTATCCCCTTTGAGAACAATTCTCTCACACACCACTGTGTACTCATCTGTATCATCAAATGGAATGCCTATATCATCAAATGGAATGCTATATGATTAAATATTTTTAGGTCGTAGGACTAATAGTTAATAGTTAAGAAAAAACTAATAGTTAGAACTAGTTGGATGATTTCTTGATGGCTTAACGGTTTCTTGATGGTTTCTCTAGAATAGATTTTATCTTGCGAGTGATTTCTTATGCCTTAACGGTTTCTTGATAGTTTCTCTAGAAGAGAGTTTCTCTTGCAAGGATTCTCAGTGTTGAGCACAAAATATCATTGTGGGAGATAGACCCTTCAAGGGAACCAACAATTTTTACTGCAGGAAAAGTTATCACATGTAAAGGTAATTAAGACCTCCCAATTTCTAAATTTCAATTTTTTTTTAAGAGAATGATAACACATTTTTTAGTATTCAATCCATTTTTAAACAATATGGGGAGATCCATAAAGTACCATTACTTTGTTCACAAAAACCATATATTGAGAGAGAATGAGAATATATTTTTTAGTATTCAATCAATTTTTAAACAATATGGGGAGATCCATAGAGTACCATTACTTTGTTCACAAAAACCATATTGAGAATCGATCTCTATCAATCCTTTTTTAGTCAATCTGGGGAGATCCATGCAGTACCATTACTTTGTTCACAATAACCATATTGAGAATCAATCTCTATGATGAACAACATATAGGTAGTTGTGAATAAAGTCATGTAAATGTTTTTTTTCTTTTCCTATTTCATATTGAAATATATTTTTATTATCAATATATTTTTTTAATGTTATTTAATAATTTTATGTGAAATGATTTATATGATAAAGTATTTTTTCTTAAACATCTATCATGCCATTCATTGGAATTGAATGAGAATGAGAGGATTCCATTTATTCCTTTGAACCACCCAATATAGCCCAATTGACAATTTATATGATTATATTATTTTTTTATGTAAGGTAAAAACTATTTAGTAAGAGATTGAGAAAAATTTTACATGTAAAGTTTAGATGGAAAATAAAAGAAATTATACAATATTTTATGTTAGATATGAAATATATCATGATAGTTTTGTTGAATTAAAAGGTTAACATAATTGGTAATGTGCACATGTGAGAAATTGTTTTAATCCTTTAGTGTTTTGAGAGTTGACCAACACTCATTTTACTATAAAGATCATAAAAAATAATTCTAATCTCAATAATAAAAATATCTTTACAAATTTATTAATTACTATTATTTCTACCCTAAAATAAATAATTAAGTATAATAACATTTCACATACATCTCTTAACATAGGTTGAGGGTGCATCCGGTCTCTATTCTCCTCCAACATGGTAGGATAAGTTTTTTTCCATTTCGTCCACCCCAATTACTTACTAGAGATTACTTACTAGAGATTAGGTATAGGGAAGATTTATAATATAGTATTAACAAAACCAAAAAAACAATAGAGGGTATAGCTATCTCTTTGTTGTTAATATCCAATTCCTCATTAGAGATAATAGGAAAGATTTATAAAATAGTATTAATAAACAAAAAAAATAATAGAGGGTATAGTTATCTCTTTGTTGTTAATCTCCATTTTTTCAGTTTTTATTAAAACATGAACTTTCAAATTTCTCCCTCACTGAAAAGGTAAATATCAACAATGCAATGATCATGGATCAAGTAACTAAGAGCATTTTCAATATCACCAGCAACAGCTCCTGCTAAAGCAAAGCAATTGTAGCTGCTCCAACACTTTTGAATTTCACTCTTTCCAGTATATTGAAAAGGAGGTCCATAGGCTCTCAGACGAGCACGAGATGAATCCCTTCCTTCGGCAAGTTTCTTTTGTCACGTTTTGTCGGGTTGAAATAATTGGGAGAGAAAGGAAAAAACTACAAATCTTGTGAAGCTTTAACTTTAACCTTAAGTCTTTTAACTTTTGTCTTCTCGAACTTTAACTTTAACTTTTATCATTTCTGTAATCTTTTCAAACATAAATTGTTTTTTTTGTTTTTTCAACACATTAATTCGGACAAATTAAAATAATTGAAATCAGATTTAAAAAAAATTAAAAACTCAAAACATATGAGGAAAAATTCTCCATATTTTAAGTATAATATAGTTTTTATATAAATATAATCCTTTGAAACTTTAAACTATTTTTTTTTTCTTTTTCCAATACATTAATTTGGATCAATTAAAGTCATTGAAATTATATTTTTAAAAACAATAACATAATTGTTCATATGAATATAATCATTTGAAACATTAAATTGTTTTTTTGTTTTGTTTTTCTAATAATTTATCTATATATATATATATATATATATATATATATTTAAATTAATTATACATATAAAAAATGTGTTATCTTTACTCATAGTGTTAGATAAATATAATTATTATTATAAATATCATTAAGAAGGAGTGTGACAAATCTTTTGAAATTAAGATCTAACATAGTATAAGCTATACATCATGTTTTTTTACGTTAAATTTTGAATATTATTACTTTAATTACATAAATATGTGGCTAATTTTAAATATAAAAAAAACATATTATTTTTATTTAGAATTTCAATGCTATTGCAATAATATTGCATGAAAAAAAAGGAATGCTACAAATAAAAATGCATTTGTGAAATGATGTTGATGATCATGACAACAATAATAATGATGAAATTGACGATGACAACAATCAAGAAGAAGAGCACGTGATGATGATGATGATGGAAACAATGATGAAAATAATGCTTTGACCTTAAGAAGGTAAGCGAGTGCTTAGATTTCTTTAGAATATTTTTTAATGTGCTTATAAAGCATTAAGAGATCCATTTCAAGATTGCCATAGTTTAATTCCGGTATAATGTTAGGAAGGTTGGTAGTATGACAAATATTTTGAAATTGAGATCTAAAATGGTTATATGCTAAACATTTTAAGAGAAACTACTTTTCATCTTTAACCCTCTCAACGTCAATAATTTGAAAAAATCCTTCTTCCAATGGTATTCTAGAGCCATCAAATGCCCAATTTCATTATGAAGCTTATGAGAATTTGTTCTTATTTTAGAAATGTTAATATTTTTCCTTTACACTAAGTCAAAATAAAGAAATTTTTAATATTACAGATTAGGAATAATCACTTCCTTATAAGAACAATTATATCCGCATGGGCCAAAAGGAAAAGTTCTTACACCTAGGGATCTTATTTTTTTATTTAGGGATTTGTGTGATTGTTTGTCTAGGAAGACAAATGACCGTATTTTTAATTCTAGGTTTTTGTATGATTGTGTATCTGATTAGTACCCAAATGACCATATTTCATTTAATTTGTAGATTTTTCTTCACCAATTTAGTTATAGATCTCACTGTTGTTGCATGTGATACAATTGAGGTGGAGGTGATTCAACCACTCTACTTGCTGAATTTTGTTGATCTCCTTCTTGATTTTGGGAGCGTAGTGTACCTTCTTGGGCACCAACTTACAAAATAAAAGGGAGAGGATTTGATGGTTGGAGATGGTAGGATCACTGCTAGGATCGACACATTGATAAAGTTATCCACAAATCAAACATTCTAGAGTCCTGGATTTGTGAGATTTGACATTCATGGTAACTTAGTGTTCATGGTTCGTGACCTAATGAAGTTTGTTTCTGTAACTTAGAGGAAAATAATTTTTTTAATTGCCTTTTGGAAGAAGGATTTCCATAGTTAGTTTGGAATTCCAGTCCCAATGATTCAACATTAGTTGAATTAATATTGGACAAGCAGCATAAAGGAACTTGATAGGCCAAGAATTCCTTCGAGACTGAAGTTTTGCCACAAGGAGAGGGGTGCAAAGTATTCCAGTAGTTCATTGAAACTCAAGATGGTTCATAGGGAGAATGACCAAAGTGTGGAGTCATCACACAATTCAGAGAGTCTTAAGGGCTTCCAAAGGCAAACAAAGGAGGATGAAGAAGTTTCCAACACTGCAGTTGGGCTTGAACATGAAATTTCATATAGACCATAGCTTGTTTCTGTAGATGTTGGAGAAACCAAACAGAAAAATAAAAAAAACTTGAGGATGCATCCTCCAATATTTCCTAATAATTTAAAAATTTTCACATAAAGAATTACTGAAGGGGAATGGGAGATCAAAGGACTTAGAAACCATGAAGGGGAAAGCTTGATTAAGAAGGAATATCAGGAGTTTAGCATTAGTGAACTGTTAATGGAATATTATGTAGGGAAGGAGAACAATGTCAGTGCCGATTAAAGCGGGCCTGGAAATGAGGATTGGTGTTTAAAGGAAAAACATTGTAAATACTCAACAAGAGATAGATGCAAATGAACCAATTAAAGTTGTGGTTTTGAAGGAGACACAAAATTAGTTGCATAAAGAATGCATTCGTGCTCATAAAAATGAAATTCACAAAGTAAGCCATCCTGTATTCGAAGTGAAACTGTCGAAAGAAAAGCAACAACATTTTAATTTCACTACTCCAAAAGTGGTATGTAAAGAAACTAGCCCGTCACATCCCACTGTTGTTCTAAAAAAAATCCAACAACATATGGACATACGTTTTCCTAATATAACACATGAGTAAATCATTCCTACGTGTTCCACTGAGGTCCAGAAGGAAAAGTACCAACTCTTGGATATATGGTTTCCTCCTAAACATGACTAAAGGAAGGAGAAAATAAATATTTCATAGCTCAAGGAGCATATGTCAAACATTCAAACAAAACTTGATAATACATAGGGAAATAAACAAGACGAAGATTATACATCGAGTATGGACTTAGATGGCCAGAGTGTAGCTCAATATGAATTTAAAGAAGCTCATTTTTCTAATGAACATCAAAGAAGAGGGGAGGGATTTCTTATTTTTCCAGCATTAAAGGATCCCTTGTCGAGAATTCATATGCTTAGTGATATGAAAATAAACATATGAAATAAAAACCATCATATATGGAAGAGGTGTGGTGGCGACATACAATTGAATATGCATAATCTAATTTTTTTAGTCAACATGACATAAATTGCGGAAAATTTATTAATTGTGCACATTTAAAGGAGCCAATGCTAATTGATTGTATCAAAGTCAAGCATATAGAAGAAAGAGACATGGTGAATTAAATATTCCAACCTTACAACAAACTTTAAAAAGGATTATGAATGTGCGAAATCCATTTTCCCTGATAAACATGAGAAGTGTAATGAAAAATCATGGAATATGGCAAATTTCAAGAATCCTATCTCAAGTTCTATTCATTTAGATATGAAGCATATGGAAGAAGAAAAACACGCCAAATGAGACTTATCAAGAAGTGCCGATTCTTTAGAATCAACTAATGTTTGCTTCTAGGATTTTGGAATCCAAATGAGCTACATTAGCTCACTTACTCAAGAAAGCACTCAAAAAGAGACATACAACAATGATATAGAGACAATGTATTTAGAAACAAGATAAAATTGGAATTATAGCCCCAGATAGAGCTATGGGAAGAGAAACATTCCAGTAGTAAGGTGAGGTCAGAGTTCCATGAGTCGTAGTTCACTGAACAAAATTCTCCACCCCTTATTCTGGAGGAGTTGGATCCGAGAAAGTTCCTACTACCTCATCAATTGAATAAGGCCCACATGAGAAAATTTGAAGATATTCCTCAATGTGATTTTCATTTGACATTCAGTTACTCTGCTTCTTTTTGTCTAGCAGTATCTTTACCTCTTCCTTTAAATTCAACGAGTCAGAAAGCACTAGAAAAAAGACACTTACATATTTCAATCAGTTGAAAAAAAAATATTTTTGAAGGGTTTGTTGGAGAGGAATCTATTATTTAAAAGATCAGGAAAATAATTTCCTTTCAAAACCAAAATGTACTATTACCGGGGAAGGGAGTTCTTACATTTAAAATTTGTTACCACTTTTCTCACTAGAAAGTTTGATTGTTGCTTTTTATTTGATGGGAAATAAATGATCTTTGAAAGGCATGAAGGTCTTGAATTAATATCCTTAAACAATTGAATAGATTCCTTGTTTACAAGTTGTTTTTTTCTTCTTACTTTTGGGTCTTCATGATGTTTTTTATTATGACTGAGGTGCAAAGTTCCAAAGTAGTGGAATATTGGTCGTTCAAAGAGGAATTATGGAAATTTGATTGTAGATAATTTACTAATATAAATTTATCTGAACTGAGATTTATTAAGCATCCCCAAGGGTTAAAAAATGCCCAAATATCCCTTATCCATAAAAATTTATGATTAAGATAACTCTATGCCCTATGTTGAAATGACAGGTGAAGGTGGATAGTGTAAATAATAGAATTATATACCACACGTAAGATTCTTAGTAGTCTATTATGAAATACAACATGTGATAATGATAAGATGTTATGCCATTAAAGCATTCTAGCTGTAAAGCAGAATTAGAGTTCCATGAGTAGTATTAGAGGAATTCAACATTGGGAATGTGATAAAAGCAAGTCATTTCCTGGAAGGGTGAAGTATACCCAGCCTAGTTAGAAAAACCAAGTGCATCCTTCATGTAGCAACAAAATAAGCATTCAGATTTCCTCTTTTAGAGGTATTGAGTACTTTGGCTCAACTATCCCATCCATGATGTAAAAGTGCATCTTACATGCAATTAATAACAAATAAGTTGTTCCAAAAAATCACCAAGATGGATATTTTGATTTGAGGTCAAGTAGTTCACTAAACATAATTCTACACCCCTTATTCTAGAGGAGTTGGAGCCAAGAAAGTTCCTACTACCTCATCAATTGAAGAAGGTCCACATGAGAATATATGAAGAAATCCTAAATGTGATAGCCATTTGAAATTCAGTAACTTTGCTCTTTTTTGTCTAGAAATCTCTTTACATGTTTCCTTAAAAGGGTCTTTGTTATTTAAAATATCAAGAAAAGAAGTTTATTTGAAAACCAAAATGTACTATCACTAGGGAAGAGAGTTCTTACATTTAAAAGTTTCTACCATTATTCTGAGTAGAAAATTTGATTGTTACTCTTTGTTAGATGAGAGAAAATAAACGATTTCTGATTTTTTTCTTAGAAAAAACACAAATAAAGAAACAAAATTGCATAATTTTTTTACTTTTTTCATTTATGCTACCGCCTTATGGTGTTTCCTTTGAAACATCTGGTGCAATTGCTACTGTACTTTTTAGTATAACTTAGGAGATATGTAATTCCACAAAGGTCCAACAATGCAATTGGATATGGTAGTAAAAATGAAGACTGTGGAGATTTCGAGTTTTGTATCTAAAGATCTACACCATAGAAACCTACAATCTATCAAGTAATTTAAATTAACATTCTATGTAGTACATAGGCATCTAAAGGTTAAGTGGTAGTGGTCTATGAAGTTGATGTAAAAATAACATTAATGATATTATAGGATGTGTGATTCATTTTATGTTGAATTGACATGTCATACTTAAAATAAAAATATATTAATAACAAAAAATGTTTTAATGTTAGCTATAAATAAAATATTTCAATGTCCATATTAAATACCATAATTTTATATCAATTTTATATAGAGAAAAAAAGTAATTTAAATAATTTTTTTTCTTATATTCTTACTTTCCATTGTGGAGATGTGTAATTTATTTATAGTGGTCTATGGAGTATGTAGGTAACTATATGTTATAGTGGTTAGAGTGGTCTATGGAGTCTAAACACTTAGAGGTTATAGTGGTGATCGTCTATGAAGTTTATGTAAAAATAATATTATTGATATTACATATGTGCAACTCATTTTATATTGAATGGACATGTCATATTTAAAACAAAAGTATATTGATAAGAAAAAATATTTTAATATTAGCCATAAATAAAATATTTCAATTTCCATATTAAATATCATAATTTTATATCAATTTTATATAGAGAAAAATAAAGTAATTTAAATTAATTTTTTTCTTATATTATTTTCTATTATTAAGGAGACGTGAAATTTATTTATTTATTTAATATGGAGTTGATATATAACATTTAAAAAATATTATTAAAAAATGCTTAAAGTGAGTTATAAATTAAACATTTCAATATTCATGTTGAGTAAGAGATTTTAACACCAAATATATAGATAAAGAGTTCTCATTCCATTAATAGGTGCTTTCTAATTCAAGGTACTAGAGATATTTGTAATTCCTTAATATAAGGGTCAGATGGAACATTTACAAAAAATAATAATAATAAAAATGATTCTCTCTCTCTCTCTCTCTCTCTCGATCGATATATATATATATATATATATATATATATATATATATATATATATATATATATATAAATAAGAGAGAGAGAAGTGTATGTTACCTAGAGATATGAGGAAGAATGTATTAACATTTTAATGCGGAGAATGTGAATCATAAATAATATATTTCAATATTAATGATGTATATATTATATAAAATAAATGAAAATAAACATTTTATTATTTTTATTAGTGTGTTTATATATATATATATATATATATATATAGAGAGAGAGAGAGAGAGAGAGAGATGATTTGTAACTTCTAATAGGAGGGGATATATATTAAGATTTGAATGTGAAAAATGTGAATCGTAATTATAATATTTCAATTTCAATTAAGTATGTAATATATAAAATAAGTGAAAATAAAAAGGAACAGGGGAAAAGGTATGATAATCAAAATTAATTTATGTAAAGCCTATGATAAAACAAGCTGGATCTACATTCGATTACTCCTGACACACGTGGGGTTCAACATCATTTTCATCAATTGGGTGATTTGGTGTATATCAGATCTCAGTTTTGCTGTTCTAATTAATGGGGCTGCCTCTCCTTTTTTCAAAAGCCAACGAGGACTAAGAGAGGGGTGTCCTTTGTCACCCTTGCCATTTATCTTGGCAGCGGAAGGTCTAAGTCAAGTATTGGCAGCAAATAAAATGAGGGGGGACATTAAGGGCATTGAAGTGGCTATTAACTTGAAGATAACTCACCTCCTCTTTGTTGAGGATATCATACTATTTAGTGATGGCAACAAGAAGTATATCTGTTATTTAAAATCTACCATTAACCTATCCCTTTTTGCCACTGGGATGAGTATTAATGTTGGTAAGTCGGTCACCCGTGTTGAAGGAATATCGGAAGAGAAGACCAGAAGAGAAACGAAGGATCTCCCTTATGATATCAAGATAATGGGAGATAGCTTTAAGTACCTTGGTTTCACACTCAAACCAGATTCCTATAAAAAATTGGATTAGCTGTGGCTGGTGGCAAATATTGAAAAGAGAGTGAATCATTGGAGCTTCAGATGGCTATCCAGAGATGAGAGATTGGTGCTGATAAAATTTGCCTCAATGGCCATTTCGGTCTACTGGGCAATGCTTTTGTGGGTGCCAAAAGGAATATTGGAGAAGGTGCAAAAAATATGCAGTAAATTTTTGTGGGCAGGTTCTAAGGAGGAAGTAGTGATGCCTTTGGTGGCCTGGGAAATAATTGCAAGGATGAAATAATGGGGAGGATGGGGATTGAAAGACCTCCTCTCTTTCATTACATCCCTAGCTGCCAAAATGGGTTGGAGAATTCTATTCAATGAATCATTATGGAGCCTCTCTGGCACGAAGATTGGAAAAAGTATATAAGCGAACTAATAAGAACAAATGTGCGCATCAGAGAAAGAGAGGATGAACTACGTTGGGTACATGCCCCCTCGGGAAAATATTCACCAAAGTTTAGATATGCATATATCATGGAAAAAAAGGGTTGGGAGGTATGATATTGGTGGGCCAAACCGCTCTGGAAGCTGAAATGCCCAGCAAAAAGCAGGATTTTCTTTTGGTGCATATTAAAAAACAAGCCTCAACCTGGGATAACATGCAAAAAATGAAGAAGGAAGGCCTGGGTTGGTGCCCTCTGTGTAAATCAAACACTGAATCAGTTCCTCACCTGTTTATTCATTGCTACTTCAGTAATTTGGTGTGGGTAGAGGCCTTAGCTATTGTAGGTAAGACACAAAGGTGGGATGGGGTCTCGGTACAAGAAGCGTGGTAGGTATGGTGGTAGGGGAGTCAGGAGGAAATATGGAAGGCGCTTCCCTTGCTAATTTCCTGGGGCATTTGGCTAGCAAGGAACAAGGCTATTTTTAAATATCAGGGGACTCTGGTACAAGCAATTTCTCTGGAGAGTGTGGCAAGATATGCACAAATGCCGGATCCAAAATCTAAATCCAGTCCTAGGGTGATCTCCCCTGAGGTTATTAAAGGAGATATTCCGTGGGCATACTTCGATGGAGCGTCCAGTGTGGAAAATATCTGTGGGGCTAGAATTGTGGTTCATTTAAGCCTAGACAAATGAAAGGAAGCCTTGGTGGGGCTTGGGAATGGAACCAACAACTATGACGAACTCAAAGCCCTACACCTTCTTCTGTGTTGGTTGATACAGATGGGATGCCTCTCGGTTCAGATCTTTGGAGACTCAATGAACATAGTCAAATGGTTCAACAAGGAGTTCATATGCCAAAATTATCTTTTAAATCCTATTATTGAAGAAATATGGACGTTGAAAAGTCATTTTTCTTACATCTCTGTGTGTCACATTTACACTGAACAAAATGATGCAACAGACCTCCTTTCTAAGGAGGGCATACAACAGACTTTGGGCAGCTGGAAAATTAAGGATACAGGACCGGAGGGCTCGGAGGAGCGGGATCGTGCCCCTTTCCCTTGACTAATGGAATGCTATTTTATGGTGTCGGGCTCTGCTCTACATCTTTGCTTATGTTTCTGTAATATTTGTTTTCAATTACTATACATGCTACAGCTAGGAATAACCCATATGACTAAGAAATACACATTTCTAAAATATATCACAACATTGACGTTTTTTTAATGGCCGACTTCTATGCTCCTGTTTGAGCTGTTTTCCTCATAAGAAGAGGCTCGGGACTAGAAGCCCGATGTTTATACACACAAATATTTTTGCCTGTGATGGCAACGTCCGAACATGTGCTCTTTACCTGTATTGATGAAGTTTTTGGTTTATGGCCAAATGTTAACGGCCGTATGATCTGACTATCAAAGTCCCTAGCGGATTTCAAACAGATGGAATTCTTAAATGCATGTACACAACAAAATTTCTATTATCTAATATAAAGTTTCGATTTTTTCTGTAGAAAAATAAAAATAAAACAAGTGAAAATAAAATATTTGTTATAGTTAAAACATTTTATTAGTGTGTTGTTGCATATTTCCATTTTAACTCTGAACCTTTCAAGGGTTGAGAATAATCAAATCTCTCTAGGTGAAAACCTTTCTTGTCTTGAACTTAAAAAGAGGTTTGCATTTTAAGATATTTGATCCCTTTCGGCACTTGGTAAAACCAAAATTAATATGGAGCTATTATGGTTAATACCACATGCCCAAACAAATGTAACTCATTTTATACGACACTTGTTCATATGTAATTTTTTTTTAATTAATTAATTTAATTAAAAGGGTAGAAATGACATAATTACTTTTGATATAAATCTCAATCTTTGATATGTGACTACTATTAAGAATATTCTAGAATATTCTATGGAGGTTAAATCCCTACCATCCACCTAATAATTATTGATAATTAAATTCAAATTAAAAAAACCCTATTCCAAAATAAATAATAGACTTCATTAAATATAAATAAATATTATATTGACTATTATGTTCATTTAATTATAAATTAGTTAATTAGTAATATTAGAATTAATATATTCTGGCATGGCAGCCCCCAAAACGACCTGCAATGAAATTGATGATATTTTTAAGAGATTCGTGTGGAAAGGAGCGCAAAAGGGAAAAAAATGGGCACTCCTATACTGTAATTGTTTATCTAAGCCTAGGATGGAAGGAGGCTTGGGCCTCAGAGACCTATATATACTTAAATAGGTGATGGGAGTAAAGTTATGGTGGAGATGGATCTAGGGCGATTACGATATGTGGAAACGGATATGGGAAAGGAAATACAGTATGCCACAATCAACTGAAGAAAAACTCAGAATTCAAGGAACACTAAGAGGATCTACAATTTGAAATCTAGCAGCAAAGAACCGGGAACTGATTCATATCCATAGTTTCTGGGAGATCAGAGGATGGGATAAGGCGTTGTTTTGGGAGGAATCATGATAACTGAGGGAAAATATTTTCAGCTGACTTGAACTTGCAGAGATATTCCTATTTACTAGTAGACATGCTAATAAAACAATAAACAAATACTAGAACTCAGAGACTGGATTAACCTAGAGAGAATGGAAAAAAAGAAGACACTGGATAAATGCACCAGCATCACCCTAATGGGAAGCATATGAAAAGAAGATCAACTCTCACAATATTTATATATTTGAGGGCTTCGACATCCTCAAGTGGGACTACCAAAACAAAGGGATGTTCACGATACAAGAAGGACATCAAAGGGAGGAAAAGAACCAACGCCTACATCTCTCGACAATTTGGAGTAAAATTTGGTCTCAACACCTCTGGCTAAAGGTGGTGCTCTTCCTTTGGTTGGTCAACCATGGTTAGGCCCTTATATGGGATCAAATACAAAGGAAGGGAGTGCATGGTCCCTCAATATGAAATATGTGTGAGGCTCAGATGGAAACAATGGAACATCTTTTAAACTCTTTCCCATACACCAATAGGTTATGATAGAACCATGAAAACCTCTTTGGCTACTCAAACCGTGACATGGCTAATATCGATACCACAATTGAGAAATGGAGGAAAACCATCTACAAAAACCCTATCCTTAATAGAGCTTGGGTTATCTCCCTGGGGCTCCTACTCTGGGTGATTTGGAAAGAATGAAACATGAGGATATTTAAATATCAAAAATAGGAAAAGCTAGAGGTATGGAAGAACATTAATTAAAATATATGTGAAAACATTTTAGCAGATAAATGGTACCCGAAGGATTGGAAAACTACGGGTTAGGAAGCAAGGATCCTCAACATGCTAAAATTAACCTCGCAAATGCTAGCATCGGGTTCGTGGAAAATTCAATCCCACTACTCACCATCACCTTCAAAGTTCATAAACCCACCTGAAGAATTCATAAAAATGAATTTCGATGGGGCATCTATAGGGAATCCAGGAGAATATGGATATGGAGGAATTTTCAGAGATATCCAAGGAAGGGTGCTTCGAGTGTTCGCATCAGATTGTGGAATTGAGAGAAATAATGAGGCAAAATTCAATGCTATGAAAAAAGGATTAATCATTGCGCAACAAGAGCGAATCCAGAAGTTAGTGGTGGAAGGGCATTCAACTCTGGTAATTGAAACAATAAAAAATCTTCATCATGGAACCTAGTGGGAAAATATAAGTAAAAGTTGAAGAACGACGAGGCTCACCTAGGAAGTCGGGTAACTGATTTCAGGTATGGAATATATCATCCCAATCCATGTCCGCCAATCCAGAAAACGTTTTAGCTAACTTCCTAGAAAACTGAGGATGAAGCAATTAGGGTAAGGAGATGGACATACATGGATAAAAATTCAGACAAGAGGAAGGGATGGTAGAACTACAAGAAATCCTGAAAAATAATGCGAAAGGGAATGAGAATCAGAACCCCCGATCGGGGTGTGAGGAGGGAAGATGGTCCGCACGTGAACTAAGAGCATGTCAGTAAGACAACATGACAAGGAGTGTGGGCACACTACCCAACACTGCCACACACTGCGAGCACTTATTGTGGGGATAGGCCATGAGCAGGCCATCTGGGAAGCCACGAGGGACCAAAAATTTCCAAGGTTAGGCTGTAGGTCCGCGGAAATGTCAAACTAAGGAGGAAATGGATGGTGACCTCAAGTCTCCGACCGAGAGAAATCAGAAGACCAAACATGTCTAAGGTCTGTCTTGGACAATTGGTAATGGATTGGCATAATGTGAAGAATTAATGAGGCATTTAATGTACAAGGGAAAATGATCCTAACATTATTGTTGGTGATGAATTCCTTTCAGGTCAGAGTAAATTGCTTTACCCTCTGATTCTTGCTTTGTTGGTGTTAGCCTCGGAGAGGGTACCAGAGGGCTTGCAAGAGATGACCAATTCATAGGTTTTGAGATTGAAGGTGGAGGCAACAAAGGGATGGAAGGGTCATGGAAGCCACAATGAAAAAAGAAAAGGGAAACAAAGGGTAGTAGCCTCAATGAGCCGACAACAAAAAAGAGAGGCAAGCAAACAAGAGAGGAAAAGATGCAGAACTTGTTACATGCATACAGTGAAAGCGCACCAACCAAGGTGAAAGAGGAAATATCCAAATGGGAAATAGAATTGAAGGCAAAGGTGACATAGTAACAAGTCCACGTGGATGAATGGGAACCACTAGTAGTGGACTCGGGAAATACCAGAGGAAGGTTGAATTTTTTTAAATAGGTAATCCAAACTTATTGGATCATGAAAATATTACTGGAAAAAGCCATGACAAAGATACAACAGAGGGATTTACCTCACCAAAATGGACAACAAAAACCCCAACAAGAGGAGCCAAGTCCTTTTGTAATTCAGAAGGAAATCCAGTCAGTCCAAGTACAATTATTCCATCATAATGTATGTCTTGGACGTATGGAGAAACGATTGCAGAACCTGCATCAGCAAGAGATACTAGGATCAAACACGAAGGACCCAACCCTGGTAGATTCATCAGATGATTGACTCCTGAAAGACACAGTGTTCTTGAAAATTCCTTTTAGTTTGTTTTTATGATATCAGATAGCTTTTACATTTGCAGTAGTTAGAATAGCTTGATAGTAGATATGGTAGCTTTGAAAGCTTGGTTGGATATGCTTAAAATCTTTCAATTTTGGATGGCATATGATGTTGAGCAGTGGCTAACATACCTGGATTCCTATGGGCAGGTTGAGGTCACCAGAAACATATTTTGTAACCTGCTTTACATATGATTAATAGAGAGGCACTACCAATTTTACAGAAAAAATATATTAGAATTAATATATGAAATGGAGAATCTCTTTACTGCATCTAGATCCTTGAGGCTAGGGTTTACCTAGTCACTATGGAATCTATCATTATAGAGAGTCGTTGTTGTGGAATATTTTGTTGCAGGAGCTACCACTGAGGTTTTCGTTTGCAATAGTTGTTAAGGAATCGTGTTTGCATATGTTGAAGTTGTCATTGCTTGGTATAAAATCAACTCTTCTCTTTGTCTGCAGATCACTGACTTGCTTATGGTCGATTTGGGTTTAGGGAAATATGGGAATAAGGCCGCCATCAACATGGGGTTGAAACCATAGATTAATTCTTGAGATGGATGTTCTATAGGGGGTTCCCCCCCCCTGTTGGATGAAGTTGCGGCCTTCCAGGCCCTTGTAAATTTCACCCTCCAAAAAAACCCAGATCCAAGGAAGCACAAGCAAAATTTGTGAAGAAGGCGAAGACTATCCCATTGGTGGTCCTTCCATCGCAGTTTCGAAGAACTAAATAAATAGTGGATGACATCACTAATCTAACCCTAAAAGCTGACCAAAAAACTAGAAAGTAATATGATAAATAATATATAATTTGTAATATTATATAGTTAATAGTAAATATTAATATATTATAATAATATATATATATATATATATATATATATATAAAGGCCAACCAAAAAACTAGAAAGTAATATGATAAATAATATATAATTTGTAAAAAACTAGAAAGTAATATGATAAATAATATATAATTTGTAATATTATATATTTAATAGTACACACACACACACACACACACACACATATATATATATATATATATATATATATATATATATATAACTTCATTGTAGTATATGTGTGCATATATGTAAATATTGCTATAGTAGTATGGCATATAATATAAAATAATATATGGCACTATATTATATGTTGTATTATATAGTATAAAGTAAGTAATTTAATAATAATATATAATATATATTATAACATTTTAGCTTATTAAAGACCTAAATAAGGGAAACAATAAAACAATATGGCCAAAAAAATATAATAAATAAGAGGAAAGAAGGAGAGAAGAGAGGGGAGGGGTGGGGTAAGAGGGAGGAAGAGATATAATAGGGAAAGAAGGAAGAATCAAGAATTTAAAAGAGGAGTAGAGTGGGAGGGGGAACAAGATAATGGAGAGAAACATGAGAGGAAAAAATGATAAGAGATAGATATAAAAAGGAAGGACAATACATAAATTTTCTTTGGTTAGTAGGGGTCACCATTTTCTATTGATCTCAAGGGTATTATCCCCATTATTACCCACAATGAATATTTTATTATATACAACATTACAATATCTTCTTTTCACAATTTTTTTTCTTCTATATATAGATATATATGAAGTTTATGGACACAAATTAGTTAATATAGATATTCAAATAGCTTATTTAAATCCCGTGTTGAAATATTTTTGAAACTTTGTAAGGCTTAAACACCATAAGCATTTTTTTTTACATCTAATTACTTTACATGCATAACATATTCATTTTTGTTTTTTTATTATAACTTCCATTATTTTTCTATTTAGAGATTTTTTTTAAGAGGGACACGTGTTAGATCCATCCTTAAGATGGTGGCACCAATTTCTATGTTAAAATTTGTTTCCAAGGCTCTTAGTCCTCTGGTTGGTCACATTGACTCATTCATCAAGGGTTCCAATCATTTTGTTCAATTGATTAGAGAAGAAAGAGTCAACCCTAATGACATTATAATCGAATTTGACGTAGTATCCATTTTGATAAAAATCCCTCTTAATGAGGGAATACAAGTGATTAAAAATGTGGCTAACCCAATTATAGCTACGTTAGCTGAAGTATGTATTAAGTCCACATTATTTAGCTTTAAAGGAGAATTTCATGAGTAGACTATTAGGGTGGCAATGATCTCTCCCCTTTCACCTATCGTAGCCAACCTCTACATGTAAATTTTTGAAAATATATCTCTTAACATTTATTATCTCAAACCGAATATATGGAAGAGATTTGTGGGCGACACTAATGTTATTTGGCCCCATGGTAAGGAGGAGCTCTCTAAATTTCTCCAACATATCAATAGTATCTCTAATGACATCCAATTCACCATGGAAATTGAATAAAATGGTTGCATCTCATTCTTGGATGTCCTTATCATTAGAAAACCTTATGGAAGACTTGATCATATGGTTTATCGAAAGAAAACTCGTACTGAAAACTACCTTCATGAAAACTCTCACCATCATCCCTCTCAAAATATTGGTGTCATTAGAACCTTAGCTTCTAGAGCCTTAAAAATATCAAGTACTGAGCATCAGGAAAAATAAAAAAAACACTTGATTAAGGTCTTCAGTAGTCTTGGTTATAGCAAAAAGAATATTAATGAGGCCCTTCAAAAGGATCTTATAGATCATGACAATTATCCTCATAATAGTAGCAATAAAACCCCAAGAAAGACTTCTTATCTTCCTTACCTCAAAGGTACCACATATAAGATTTCCAAGGTTCCGAAGAAAAACGATATCAAAATATGTTTTAGACCTCATACTACCACTTCCAATAGAAAGGTGTTTACGTGATAGAATATCCATGTGGAAAATGGTATATTGGTGAGACCGAGAATTCCCTTAACGAAAGGATTACTGAACATAGTGATGACATCAAACATGAAAGGATCAAGAACTCAACAATTTATGAACATGCCACGAAGACAAAGCATCATGTGAGATTGGAAAATAACACAATCCTTGCCAAGGAATACCATTATTACAGACGTCGGTTAAGATAAAACCTAGAGAGAAAAACACATCATAACAATGTCAATAAGGATAATGACCTTGAGATCAATATAAATTAGTGACCCCTATTAACCAAAAAAAATTAGAATATTTTTCTTATTTTTTCATATATGTCTCTTATCCTTTTTTCCTCTCACATTTCTCTCCATTATCTTGTTCCCCCTCCCCCTCTACTCCTCTTTTCAATTCTTAATTCTTCCTTATCTACCTATTATATCTCTTCCTCCCCTCTTAACCACCTGTCCCCCCTCCCTCTCTTCTCTCCTTCTTTCCTCTTATTTATTATCCTTTTTTGGCCATATTTTTTTATTGATACCCTTATTTAGGTCTTTAATAAGCTCAAATGTTATAAGATATACTATATACTATTATTAAATTACTTAATTTATACTATATAATACCACATATGATATAGTACCATATATTATTTTATATTATATGCAATACTACTATAGTAATATTTTCATATAATATTGGTAGCGAAGATTGGTGAAGTATATATATTTATGTCCTTGAATATGAGTGAAGTGTTCACCCGAAATGTCATGCTCATCAACAAATACTACACACAGTTCACCAGAAGGTTACATCAACATACATATACTACAATTACTATATGCTATTACTATACATATTAATTATAATATATTAATATTTACTATTAACTCTCTACTATTACAAACTATATATTATTTATCATATTATTTTCTAGTTTTCTGGTCAACTTTTAGGGTTAGATTAGTGCAATCATTTACTATTTATTCTTTTCCATGCTCTTCATATTCACTCAAGACTTGAAGATGGGCTCGATTTGTGGTTACCAAATGTCAACTGAAACTCTTCAATATGTATATCTTCCTCCTTCAATTAAAAATTCCAACCACAGGAACCTATATACTGTACATATGGGATCTTGAAATCTTGACCATCCTTAGATATTCATTGGATCTTTAATAGACCCATTTCCTTCATTCGAAAAAGGAACACACCATTGATAAACTAGAATTTGCACCGAGAGGTGCAAAGGAAAACCGATAGGAGGAGTGGGAAATATGGAAGTAAGTAAAAACAAAATTTAAGTAAAATGGAAACAGATAAATTTAATTTTCATTTCCAACTTAGCACCTAAAAAATGTCGATCAATTGCTTAAAAATTATCCATCTCTTTTCAGATTCTACATATGCTTGAAATCCATGATTGTGGTACAAATTTCAAATAACTTTATGAAAGAATGACCATGACTTCATATAACCACTAGAGCCAGAACTCCATTCCTTGGACCTGGATTAAACAATATTCATCAACCAAAGCTTCAGTAGCTTTCAAATATGCAAAGTATGACATCCTCTTTCCTAAAAAAGATATAAACACTATGTATAGAAAAAATATTATTAGATCCGTGCACTTTCAACACAACATTTGGTAAATTTCAAAATTTTGCATATAATAAATTTAGAGATTTGGCCCATAAGTAGTTCCTATATAGGGAATGGTTTCACATTAAAATAGTCCATATCATATTCTTTTGGTGGAAATATTTCAGGAAAAGGGTCTGCCCTAAAAAATATCCTTTGCAGCATGGGAAAATCCATATCTTCTGAGGACTTGAAATCCATTTAAATATTAGGATATCATCAGTAGCAAAGTTCAAGAATATAACCAAACCATAAAATACCAAACTCAAATAATAATGTTATATGCCTCTTTCTGTGATACACGAGACTCAAAAACTTCCAGAAAAGTGCTTGGACGTTGGGGTGTCTATGTTTTTAGATAGCATACCATACCATGTCAATATGGAGTAGAAAAGAAGAAACCAAGTGTTTTGGACAATCCATGGAATTGCAAGGTGAAAATTAACACAAAAAATGTATCAAAAGTTCTCCATGGAAGGTAACCAAGTGCTTTAGACAATCCATGGAATTTTATGGAATTGCAAGGTGAAAAGCAATGCAAAAACTGTTTCAAAATTTCTCCATGGAAGGTTTTCATAGGGAAACTGAAGGAAAAACTTTAAAATCATTAATATTGTCAACAAAATTAAAACTTGAAGCCTATAGAAAACAATAAACATTTCCCCTTTATATTTTCTAAAATTCCCAATTAATTTTGTGCATTTTTTGAAGATTAATGAAACATTCAAAGCCATTGATGATGAAAAGTACTACCTTCGATCAATTTTTAAGTGCCCAAAGAAATGTGTCCATGTTTATGAAGATTAATGAGATTTTCGAGGCCACAGATAATGGAAGACATGTTTTTCAAAATTTCTCAATGTCCAAACAACATTTTTTTACTTTCTTTGAATATTAATGGAACTTTCAACCCTATGGGTAGTGAAAAACACAATATTGAAGCAATGAGATATAAGAAACTATCATCTTAAATATGTTTCAACTACCCAGTTTATTGAAACGAACAATAATTGTCAGGATTAGCCATCTCCCACCTTTAAAAAAACATTTGCTGCTTTTTCAAATCAACCAAACTATGTTTCCTTATGTTTGAGGTTTTTCCACCTATGAAGAAAAAAAAAACACATATGTAGGATTCCCAATACAAAAATATGCTTGGAAGAATCAAAATTAAATTTGGAGAAACTATGAAAGGAATGGTCAACTCCAAGGTGATACTAGCTCAAGTTGAGAGTGCCTGCTCACATGCCACTT
This sequence comes from Pinus albicaulis, assembly GCA_034641835.2. Taxonomy (NCBI): domain Eukaryota; kingdom Viridiplantae; phylum Streptophyta; class Pinopsida; order Pinales; family Pinaceae; genus Pinus; species Pinus albicaulis. The sequence continues at coordinate 1,723,758,907 of CM076580.1, forward strand.
CACACATATGACCCAGATCTTGCAATATTTGTGGAAATTCAACAGTCTAGCTTTCTACATGTAGCACACTTGTTACGACTCTTTTATTTACTAAGGTATGATGGCCCTCGGCTTTGTGCAACTCCACACTCCTTTAGGCTCGGTACTAGGATGAGGGCGAGATTACATAGTCACGCTTCTTTGTGCTAAGTGCTGAGACTATGGTCAATGGTGGAAACTTTGATGGTCAATGCATGATCATGTGCTCAAAATTATGCCAAAAAATGAAATTTTTCGGAATGGTGTGGAGCCTGAATGATCGCGTAGATCTTGTCGTTCTGAATCCGAAGCAACTTGTTTTGTAGAAAATCGACACCGTATGCTCCCGGAGACACGTTATATTCGTTTTCCCAAACATGTAAAATTTTGGCAAAATTGTGCAGGCTGCCCAGTTAGCAGTTCGTATAGATGACTAAGCATGGTTGAATGATCAATGTTGATTGGGTACGATTGACTAGGCATTAGACCAATCCGATCGCGCCATTTGTTCAATTTGTGTTGGTGTTGGGTGGCATATTTTTATTGGTTGGGATGGTGGCGAACCACATGCTGCCACGTGGCCCAACCAGAGGTCGCCACATGGAAGCACGGGGGCCACCAATTTTTTTTTTGCAATCCGAATTAGCCTCCGGAGGATTCGACATGGTGACCTCCTTCATAATAGTGCCAAGTCTTATTGTTGAACTACCGTTGCTCCTTGTTATAACATATGCCCAAAACCCTATTTAAATATTGTGTTAGCAGAGTATGGGGGTAAAGGGCCAAGGCTTAGCCCCGACCCCCCCCAAAAAATATGTGCATATGACCTCATGGAGGAGACCATGGGCACGGTGTGGAAGAACCCACTAGATTAATTAAAAAAAAATTGATTAACCACGTATTATGGTTAGTAATTTAGATTATAGGCGTTATTATGAATTTTAATGATACGAAAATTTCACCCGAATTTCTGGGAATTTGTTGCTCGGTTAGCCGAAAACAGGGCGAAATTGTAGGATAGGTCCAGATTTTGGGGAAATTGTGGTGCGGTTAGCAGTAAAACAGGGGGGCTCATAGCTTCTTCAGTTTTTGACCAATTTTGGAGCAGAAAGAGGCTAGACAGGAATTTTGGGTCTTTTGAAGCTGATGAAATAGGTTTTGAAGCCATTTGAGCACTGTAACTGTATGTAATCACCATTTTAAGAATAATGAAAGAGGGCCAAGCCATTGGAAGTTGGACGAAGGAGACGTAGCCCAGAAGGGGTGAACTCCTTCATCATTTGCTATCTTGTGTTTATTTTTATGGTGCATTTGTTTGTTGTTTATGTTATTTCAGAGTTTTAATTTCATGCTTTATGTGTTTACAAATTTAACAGAAAGGCTCATAAAACTCAATTTTAACACTTGCAATTTATAAACCCTCAAGTACATTTTCATTAAGATATCATACAGATCAAGTTTGGTATCAGAGCTTTGGTTTTCTTGTTTTTGTGAGGATTTAATTGTTTGCAAGTGTATGTGATGCTTACAAGGTTGAAGCTCAATAGAGGAGAAGGAAATCTTGTGGTTGCAAGTCCTCAAGTTAGGTCAAGGACAAGGAGAGAAAGTTTGCCAAATATCCACCAAAAATTCTTCCTCAAATTGCAGTTGAAGCTTCAGAAAGTATGTCACATGAAGGAGAGCCTGAAAATATGTCAGAGGATGAAAAATCACTTAGGAAATAATTCTTTGATATGACAAAAATGGTGAAATGTCTGTATGAGGAGAGAAGCACAAGGATGCAAGGTGAGAGCTCCAATATTCCAAACGGAGACAAGTATTCAAAAGGAGAAGGATATGGAGACAAGACTCCAAAAGGTAATGAAATGGTGACAAACCACCTTTGACACCACCATTCTCCTCACCACCATCCTCACCACCATCTTTACCACCATCTTCGTCTACAACAAGGCCTTCACAAACACCTCCACATCCTCCAAAAGGTCATGATAAAACTCCATTCTTGAAGCTTGACATTAAATTTGATTTGCTTATGTATGATGGAGAGGTATATGCGGAAATATTAGACAATTGGGTACGTTAACTTGAAGTGTATTGCAGGATACAAAGAATCAAGGATGATGACACCAAAATTTAGCTTAATTCATTAAGATTGGAAAGTGCATCACTTATTTGGTGGGAAGCCAAAACTCAAGAGGACATGAAGAAACATGGTAAGGTATTAACCTCTTGGAATGATTTTGTTGCTGCCTTAAGGAGATAGTTTTAACCATTATCATACATGAAAAAGGCTATAATGGGCTAGCAAAATATTAGGAAAGTTAAAGGGAAAAGTTTGCAAAGCTATACTCAAGAGTTTAGGAGAAGAGCACTAATTTTGGGTGTAGATTTGAAATCTCAAGAAACTTTGTTAAAATACATTGCAGGTTTGCATAGTTACCTAAGACATACTATTCTCATGTTTAATCCTTCAAATTTAGATGAAGTATGTGTATAGGCCACACATCTAGAGGCAAGAGGGAAACATGTTTCAGAGGAGACAAGTGAGGATACCTTTGAGTCTGAAGAGAAAGGAAAAAGGGTAAGTTCAAGGGTAAAGATAAGAAGAATGCATCCATCAAGATGGAGAAATAAAAAATCACATGCAAACATTGTTCCAAAGATGGACATGATGAATATCATTGCTAGAAACTTCATCCATAGATGAAACCCAACAAGCTTAAAAACAAGGAGAAGGAGAAGAAAAAAACAACAATAACACATGATTTAGGTTCTGATACCAAAGATGAAACAAAGATCACCGCAATGGGTTTGAGGGTAAGGAAATTGCAAGTATTAGTTGTTAAAGTTTTCAAAATAGTACTCAAGATGATGAAACAAGAATTGAACTTTTCCATGTTAGAGTTATTTCAAATCATACCAAGATTGATACCCTATTTGATAGTGGTTCACAAGAAAACCTTATTTTTGAATACTCAGTCAAGAAGTTGAATTTAGAAACCATTCATTATCCAAGGCCTTATCCTTTAGGTTGGATACGTAAGAATGAAAATTTGCGGGTGACGAGGAAGTGCATACTTAGATTTTCAATCACTGCAAACTTTCTTAATGAAGTTGAACTTGATTTTGTTCCACTTGATATTTATGGTATTGTTTTGGGTAGCCCATATCTTTATGATAGGAGGAAAATATTTCATCGCCATTAGAATAAGTATCACTTGTTCAAGAATGGGATTGAGTACATTGTTAGAGCGCATAGTAAGAAGACACAATTTTCTCTTATGTAAGCTGGACAAATGAATAGAATTGTGAATGCTAGTCGAAATTTTTCCTTTTTAATGTTCAAGCACGACGATGTTGTGAATGAGGCCTTTCAAGGTGATGCATCAAATGAAAATTCTGATTTCATTGAGGTCACTAATGGTTGTGATAAGATGTTTCATGATTCTAACATGTTGCCATAAAAAATAGGTCAACAAGATGTGGTAAAATTGCAGAAGCATGTATCATTGTTGAGTGGTGATGTGAACAATATGCCGGTGCAAGAGAGTGCAAAAGTCAAAGAGAAAGTGTCAAAGAAATTTGAAAAAGAGGGCATTGGGTTCAAAAGTTCTTCTTATGGGTTTCAAAAAGTATTGTCTTTGAAATGGGATGTTGCATGGCGATGGCAATCACACTTGCTCAAGAGTCGAGCCAAGAGCAAGGCAAGACTAGCTAAACATCATCATGTTGACAGTGTTCGAGGTGAGAATAATTCCAAGTTGTTTAAGTTTTCTTTGATTGATGACCGGTGAGATAAGATGTTTGTTATTTCAAGGACAATTTGTTGTTCTCAAAATTATGGGAAATTGCAGCTAGATGTTATCTACAACAACAAGACAAGGTCTCTAGAATCAAGGAAAAATATAAATTTTCATGAAAAGCTTAGATTATTGAATTCAGGAAAATTTCAATGGATTGACACTGGAAGGGTGAGGGGGTTGTACCCTCATCCACATGTTCAGTAATAAAATATATTTTGGAGTCCAAAATCTTCCAGTGGGGAGGTGTGATCAGTTGCTCAAAAATGAAATTTTTCATAATGGTGTGGAACCTGAATGACCATGTAGATCTCATCATTATAAATTCGGTGCAACTCGTTTCACAGAAAACCGACACCATATGCTCCCGGAAATGCGTTTTGTTTTTTTTTTTCCCAAAAAGGTAAAATTTTGGAAAAATTGTGCAGGTTGGCCAGTCAACAGTCCGTATAGCTGACTGGGCATGGTTGAGTGGTCAAGGTTGACTGGGTATGGTTGACTAGGCATTAGACAAATTAGGTCGCGCCATTTGTCTGATTTGTGTTGGTGCTGGGTGGCATATTTTTATTGGTTGGGATGGTGGCCAACCATGTGTTGCCACGTGGCCCAATTGGAGGCCACCACATTGTAGCACGGGGGCAATTAAAAACTTGTTTTCAATCCAAATTAGCCTTCGCAGGATTCGAAATGGTGACCTCCTTCATAACATCACCAAGTCTTACCGCTAGACTACCATTTCTCCTTGTTATAACATATGCCCAAAACCCTATTTAAAGATTGTGTCAGCGAAGTATGGGGGTAAGGGGCTAGGGATTAGCCCTAGACCCCCAAAAAATATGTGCATATGACCTCATGATGGAGACCATGGTTGCGACGTGGAAGAGCCCTTCGGATTAATTAAAAAATAATTTTAATTAACCACGTATTATGGTTAATAATTCAAATTATAGTCATTATTATGCATTTTAATGATCCAACAATTTTGCGCAGAATTCCAGGAATTTGTTGCTTGGTTAGCCGAAAACATGGCGAAATTGTAGGACATGTTTGAATTTTGGGGAAATTTTGGTGTGGTTAGAAAAAAAACTAGGGAGGTGTTAGTGTCTATTAGTCACCAATGATCAAATGTACTCTTTCAAGATTAGTTGATAGGGTCCTCGGTCAAATTTTATAGTTTCAAATAAAATTTGATCATTGGTTGTTGTTTAGGTCAACGCTGCTCTCTCCATTCACTCATGGTCATCATCACTAATCTTGGTCAATGCTTCATTTAAGCATCTATGGTCATGAATTAGTTAATATACCATCATATAGGTCAGTTAATATGAATTAGTTAATGTAGATTTTGATGACATGAACAAAATATGCACTCATGAATACAATCATGGATGAGGATCTCTAGACCTGAAATGACTATATATTGCATGATTTGTTTATGGGACATTTAGATCCGTGATTTGCCGTCTATTTATTATCTCGAATGTCGTGATCTGTATGTCTCGAAGTCAGGAGCAACAACATTGTTGTAGTTGAAAGTTTTGGTTGGATATATAAGTTTGATCAAGGAAGGCATGTATATAAGGGTTTGACTATGAAAGGTAGCGTATGTTTTCAACAAATGTTTTCTCGAAGTAGGTTTAGATCTATACAAGGGGTTTATTTTTGTATAAAGCACGCATACACTATAAAAAGCCTCATGAAAATCACGTATACAATGAAGGGTTTTGCTTATAAATGACCGATCAACCGCATTAGTGTCATGGTATCTGCCATATGTCAAAGATGTTCTATGTTGATCTCAGTTGAGGCAACAATGTCCGGGTTGAAATTGAGTGCATGTTGATTAGTTGAAAATGATACTTGATAATGCTAACTATATATGGTTCGTAGATTCATAACATATCTAATATTTCGTAATGTCTTGTCCACTCTGTGATTAATGAGTAACAAATTTAAGAACCTAGTATATTGAGATATGCACGTAGGTTGCATCATGCAGCGACACATGTGGGTTGCCTTATGAAGTAGCATATTTTGTTTTGTGAATGATCATATCTAATGGATTGTAGTGTGTTGATGTAGTAGTCCTGGTTCATTTGTGATATTCTCGGTTACATTGATCTCACCTGCTTTAAAGTAATTGAGTTGGTGATTGGTTAAGTGACTGTTTTCTTCAATGGTTGGTTCAATATTCGAGTGATTGGTGATTGTTTGGTTCAATGGTTGTTTTCCAGAATTGGATGAATATTTTGCGTACAGTAATCAGTTTTTTTTTTTGATATTTTGACTTATCTGATGTTAAAGGGTTCAACATGGATTATGTGATGAAAATAGGCCTACAAATTGTGATGTATTGAAGCCGGTGGATCCAGTGTGAAAATTTATGAAACATGGTTTGCGGTGGTTCTAAGGGTTGGAGCCTTCAGTAAGGAAGTCGAAGCTTCCTTCCAGTAGGAGCTAGTGATCAGTTCAGCGGGTTTTAGCTCCCTTCCAGTAGTGGCTAGTAAACGAGAGCAGGAGGTCGAAGCTCCCTTCTAGTGGTGGCTGGTAAACAAGATCAGGGGGTTGGAGCTTCCTTCCAGTAGCAGCTAGTGAACGAGAGAAGGTTGTAGCCTTCTGCAGGTGGATGACTGCGTGTTGGTATGAGTCTGCGCCAGTACAACATTGTAATTATTTTTCTATATAATAAATATTGAAGACAGAGATGACAACAACGATGGTTTTCTCCCGACTTGGGTTTCCACATTAAATCTTGGTGTTCATGTGTGATGCATTTGTTTGATGATTTATTTTGTTATTAATACACATGTTTATTGCTTAAATGTCTAATTCATAACTGATGAACAAGGCTAAGTAAATTTTGTAATATTCCTAATTATCTTTCAGCTATTTAGAACATTAAATTTGTTTTTTTTCAATAAGATAGATGAATCAGAGGGTAGAGGGACCCATAAGTCTCTTTAGTAGGAATAAAACCACTTATAATGTGAAAGTGGATCGATGCAACTAGTTGAAAAAAGCACTCCTTGGTGTGAATGGGGGTGAATGCATGTGGATGGGGTCAAGGTTGACCAAATCAACAACGCAGTCATGGAAGTAGTGGAGGTAGTAGAGGACAACACAGTCATAATGGGAGGAAGTCTCCATGAGAGTAGTATCATTATTGAGTGGGGCCAAGGGGGAGGAGGCTCCCAAAGCATATAAGGAAGGGGATGGTAGCCATAGAAGGAATTTTTAATATTTTTTATGTATGGTCTTTTATGACTTTTTGTATGCTTCAGATGTTTAGTGGAGTCTGCTGTGCTATTTAGCACAAGGGTGTTTCTGGGCGGAAATCCCAACCTCATCCTTGGGGGACTTTGAGTGCCCAATCAGGAGCGGTTCATTTGAGCTTCATTCCATCATTCATTATTAGGAAAATCTTCATCCACCTTCGACAACGCATTCTCCTTCAGGAATCGGCGCGATCTAGGAGGGCAGTTTCAGTGGAGGGTTGATAACCCAAGATTTTGAGCTTATTTTCCAATGAGGGGAGGAGCCCTTCATCCGGAAAGATAGTAGGGAGGAGTATCAACTATTTTCTCATCAGATCAACCACCTCCCAGCAGTTACCTAGCTGCAGAGCATAAATAATCCCTATGGCTACATTTTTCATTTTGTGTATTTCCGGAAACCTTTCTGGGTTATCTTGGAATTGTGCTAGAAAGCCCAGACCTATGATCCCGAAATTTTTTGAGCACTATATCAGAATATCTACACATTCCTAGTTTACAACAGCAGTTATTTCCAGCAATATTGCGCAATCATGGCCTCCCAACAGTTTATGTAGCAGGAGTTTCTCATGTCTTGATGTATAGAGTCATTTCAGGCTTGTTTTGCCTAGCTTGATTGCCTTTTACTCAAGATATTTCACTTCATTTTCTGCTATTATATATAATAAAATGGCTCAATGATCTGCTCATGTTTGGATGTGTTGATATTTACTGCATTTTCCAATTTTATGTTCAATATTCCTGTTTTTCCTATTTTGGAATATTACAGTGGTATTAGAGCATAATCTTGGCTCAACCTATGAGACACTACATCTATGTCACCAGGAGAAGAAGAACCTCTTACATAGTGGTAGAAGCAGTATATTAATAGAGGTCGAAGGTATGATTATACAAACAACGAAGAAGATAAATGCAAGACTCCAATATCAGGAGAAATGGATGAAAAAGAGTTTCCCAAGTTTCTTCTCCAAACCATGCAAGATATTGCCAAAGAGATCAAGGAGATGAGGGTAGAAATACAAAGGGAGACCCCAAGAGGGTTTCAACATGGAGAAGGTTTCAACACTTCACATCATTGGTGTGAACAACTGGTGATGCAACAGGCTTCCCAATGCTCTACCATGCCTACATTCCTAGCAATGAGAAATGGGGTTGGAGGACCCCAAGAACAAGAGGCTCTTGGTGATTACTTTCTAGAATATGAATCTCAATCTCAAAGGTTCAAAGAGAATCTGAACTTCCAAGAGTTCTGTCAAATCAAAGATAATAGGAGACCCTGTAATAACAATTGAAGTGGAGGGTACATGCAGAATAATGACTCCCTGAAGGTGAAGCACATGAATGGTGGTTTAACGGTCTATTTACATTGGGGCATGTTGTTGTGACTGCATATGCAGAATTCACCTAGAAATTGGTAGAAAGATTTGACCGAAGAGATCTAGAGGCACACTTTGTTGAGCTAGCCAAGCTCAAGCAGTCAGGAAATACAGAGACCTATATCTCTGAATTCCTAAAAATTTCCGTCATGGTACCATATTTACCTACAACTAGGAGAGTATATATGTTCATTGATGGGCTAGTAGAGCCTTTGCATGGATTGGTAAAATCCACTAGACCAACTATGCTCCAAGATGCCATTAAGAGGGCTAGGGATTTAGAAGGTGATTTTCTAAGGGCAAGAGATCCATTTCAGCAAAAGCCCACTTTTCAGTCAAAGGGGAAAGATGTGAAGGTTCCTCCCCCAAAGGATAACTAGAGCAAAAGACCTCTTAGTGATGATGTCTGAAGAGATTTGAGGAGAAGGAAGCTTTGCTTCACTTGCCAAGAACCATGGGCACCAGGGCATAAGTGTGCCGCGGGAAAGACATACTATATTGAAGTATTCTCTGTTTGTGAAGAGGAAGAAGAAGAGGATCCAAAAGGAGACACCAGTGCTGTGGCACTAGGAGAGGATCCACCACCACCGGGGAGTGGAAATGGAGCATTTTCTCCAATTGGAGGAGCCCTTGCATCTTTGCGGGGAGTACTCAAGTATCTGACTTTGAGAGTCCGAGGCATAGTTTAGGGGCAACGGGTGTTAGTATTGATAGACAGTGGGGATACCCACAATTTTATTGATGCTAAGCTAGTACAGAAAAGAGCCATACCCATCGATGATTTTGAAGAATTCTCAGTTTTGGTTCCAGGAGCTAGAACCATGCAGTATCTGAAGTATGTTATGGTATTGAATGTAACTTTGGGGACATACACATTGACTGATCACTTCTTTGTGGTCGATATTCCTAACACCAATGTGATATTGGGTGTACAATGGTTGATTACACCGGGGAAGGTCACCACAGATTGGGAGTCTTTGAAGATGGAATGGACAGATAAGAAGAGCGATAAGCACCAAAAGATCAGGGGCATGCACACCTATCCATATCAGGAAGTATCCGCAAATAAGATGGAGACTAATTTGTGTATAGGAGGCAAGGACCAATCAATATACTCAGATATGCAGTCTCCTCTAGACCATTATTCTACAATATTTGGAGGCATTCCACCAGGGAGGCCCCCGGACTAGAAGATTGTTAAAGAGTTCTCACAACTAGCCGTACCATTCCCAGATCTAGCTAAGAGGGGAGCCTTTGATGGGACAAACACTGTGCAGAGGGCCTCTGATTGGCCCAAGGAGGATATGAGTATTGTCTGGTATTAGTATTTCCCGATCTCACCAAACACTTTATGTTGGAAGATGATGCTTCAGGGGTAGGTATTGGCATAGTTTGGATGCAAGGAGGCCATCCCATAGCCTTTGAGATTCAGAAGATACTACCACATAGGAAGGTGTATTCCATATATGAGAAGGGGTTGCTGGCCATCATGCATGCATTGGACAAACTCATGCAGTATTGGATGGGCAACAGTTTCCAAGTGAAGATTTACCATCACAATCTTCAAAATTTTCTGGAGAAAAAGAAGCTGCAACAGAGGCAACAAAAATGGGTTAGAATAATTACGGCATATGAATCTAACATTGAATATGTGAAAGAGAGAAGCAATGAGGTAACACATGCCTTATCACAGAGACCAACAATGCTGTCATTGATGAGTGTGGATTCAGATTGGGAGTCCCAACTATTGGTGGAGTATTCCAAGAACCACTTCACATGTAAGGTAATTTATGGGCAGCTGACCGATGAGAGGTATAGAATGATGGATGGGTCCCTCTATTACCAGGATAAGATCTTCTTGACTAGAGATTCTAAACTCAAGGAGAAAATTCTGCATGTAGAACATGATTCACCCCTCTCAGGCCACCAAGGTTTCATAGAGACACATCAGGCCATTAGGGAGAGATTCTCATGGAAGGGTCTCAAGGAGGTTTTGTGCTATATAACAAACCCCATTTATTTTAATAAATGGGGCCCCTTTAGAAATAATTAGGAAATTCATTTTCATTTATTTTTAGCTTTAAGTCAAAAAATTTAGGAAATAAGTTTTTTTTTTTCTTATCCGCTTTTATTCCTTAGTGCGCATTGCAATTTGAATAGCTTACAAACTTAAAATGAATTAAAATCCATTAAGTCATGCAGGTTGCGATATGCGCTAAGATATTTCCAAAGCCATATCGAAATCTTATGCAAACACCCTAATCATTGTTATAAACTAAAATCACATCGTGCCTCATTTAAACGATCAAACTTATATGAAATTTGGGAAAATTGCGATTATGTGGACCCGAAGAGCCAATAAAGTAATGAACATAAAGCTCCAACATTCGATAGAGCACAACGACATGATTTCTTGAAAGCGCACTTCACATTTCGCAAGATATAACTAAAAGAAAATTCATTTACCGCATAAAAGTTGTGATGAGCAATTTGCGCAGATCGCATTTCACAGAATTTATGGGTAACATCATAAATGTAAATGGTTATAAGTTGTGATATGCGATGCGAAATGACTCATGTCAAATCAAAACGAAATACGAGATCCAAATCTTTAAGTTGATCGATAGACATTTCACGTGAAGGTGTAAGAGATTTGATTTAAAAAAATTATTGGTGATTAATAACATTTAATAGAAGTAGGGTTTTGATAGATTCATATCTACTTCGAGCATGTGTTGAAGTGATTATATGCCACAATTGTTTCAATTCTGTTTTCCTCCCTGTTCTCTATACTTTTAATGTTTGCTATGTTTTATTGAAATTAGGATACCACTTAACAGAGTGAGGAAAATTGAAATGAACAAGAAAGATAAAGAAATTGACAAAGCATCGTCTACCGAAGACTCATATATGTCTCCCCTATTCTCAGACACCACCTGAAACAAGGATTGCAACATTTCATCATGGGACCCAATGTATCAGTTATTTGAAGGTGAAAATCCAAGGGTAATAACCAAATTCGCTACAACAGGAATGTCAGTTACTTCAGACGTGACTTATTTCGACGTTGCACGTTCATTCATCCATAAGATAGAAGCAAGGCCAAAGATTCTTCCCTATACATACATGGTTAAGTGGGTAATCGACCACTTAAGCATAGAAGACGGAACATTCAAAGATTCAAAAGGCGAGAATATTAGGTCATTCAAGGCAGAAGACTTATAGGCAATGTACCATCTACCCTCCCCGCAGCATAAATATGAAAAAGCTTTTGTCCAAGGCTTTAGAAAAAAAATCCAGATCTGATGAAAGTCATAATGGAATGGAAAGAATACCAAGGAAAACTTAAGCGAGATAAACTCGGTACGTACCCAATTGCCCAAATTCCTTCCCCTTACTATTATGCTGCCGATATGTTGTCCAAATTATATGCCAAACATGATAACACTAGGTTTTCTGTAGATTGTGTCCCATTAATTGACGCAATCGTCAATTATTTAATTATGAATTGGGAAAATATCCTATCTGATAATTTAGCTAAACACATCATGGAGTATAGGAGTAAAAGAAGTGTTTCATCTAGAGAAATACCTCCCTTTTACATGAGTGCCTATGTCATGGACACAATTTACTTTTCTTCTATTTTTCCTACCATGGGATGGAAATGGACGACCCAAGACCCTACCCCAATCCATATTTACCAAAGAGCCCTTTGGGATTCAGACTTCCATTTGCATTTTTACAAAATTTTCCATAAATTAATGTTACCTATGCATCATGTTGTCACTCCTAGAGACAACCTAGAGTTGTGATAGACCAGTGCCTAGGACATCTTAGAATAGCAAGGAGCATATAGATAATGTATGAAGTTGTCAGCTTCAGCTCACATGCTATCTCCTGTAAACAGGGAAATAAAATAGAATGGGACCAAACCCTCAGAAACTGACACATAAAAGAGATACTGCAGAGGCAAGATGCAGAACTTCTAATACAAAGACAACAGACAATTCAGAGATAGTTTACTGCAAAGTGGGCCGATTCAGAAATACCCCACAAAAATAAATTATCAGAAGGTGTATGTAGTGAAAGAAATAATGAGAGGATACTAGTTAACATTGAGCTGATACCCAGATATACAATACCACCATGCATGGGCTTATCAATCTAAGAATCCATACATGATAATAGCATTTTAAAAGCACCCTCCCAAAGCAACTAGTATAGCAGAAGTATGGTTAGCTAAATAATGGAATAGAATATCATGCATGAGCCATATTTAAAGTGCTTGACTGATCCGATTATGGGCATCAACTAGGATGAATCCTTACCAGAAATCAGTGAGCCACTCACATTCCAAAACATGATACAGGAAAGATGGACGAGATGAAATGATATATTAAATAACATATAAAAGAGAGTTACAGACTGTGAAATACCAAAGACCAGAATCCTCTTTGACAGATAGAACTCCTCCTCACTGAGACCTTATGGGCTCTGAGCCTTCATACAAAAGTTCTACAAAATGTATACAAAATGCCTTTCACTGCATAATTTTCTGATAAACATCTGGAACCCTAAATAATTCGTTCTCCTGGAGTTTTATAGGAGAAACCAAAACCTCTAGTAAAGGAGGTAGGTGCTGAACATTTAATTTTCCTAATTTAAACAAAATGGCATAAACATTCGCGCCCATACTACTGAATGACTATGTCGTGCTGTATGTACTCTGGGGCCTGCTTTTTGAAGTAAATTCTACGGGTAAAAGTCTCTTCATGAACATATCATAGGGATGAAATCACATAAACAATCTGTCCTTTCCTGAGAGGAAATCCTGCTGAAATAAAACCTGGAGGGTATTGTTCCTTGTGCATCATACCCTCTGCCTTCTAAATTTGAATTAAAGTCTAAGCTCTTCAATGCTGAGGGCAGAAACCTTCGATCTTTCATTGATGTTCCTCTTCCGCTTTCATTAATATTTCTATCTGCGTAATCTGCATCTTAAATGCCTCTTCACTGTTAGCTGTGCTGTAACAGCTTCCCATGCCTTTCTTCATAAATTTTGCCTCTGAAAAATTTTCCTTTGACACGTCTTCAGCTTCTGTAATGGAAGCTGTAAATTATGAAAATCCTTCGTCGCTGTAAACCTACAATACCCGCAAATTTGTTAAGGAAAACCATGCTGTGAGGATGGAGGCTGTGGCGGAGCTAATGGAAATAGTCATGCGGACGTGGAGAAATGGCGAAACGACGCAGGGTGGTGGAAAAATGTAGTGAACGATGGAGGATGGAATGGTGTAGGTTTTTAACGTAAAACATTGGAAAATGAACGAAACGCATAATGGCGGACAAAAAATGCGACACACACGTGGAACGGGTGACGTGGAGGGAGACCAGGTCAACAGCGGGGCATGAAATGCTCTGGACCGTCCGATCTCAAAGCAATATCAACGGCTAAAATTGCATCAGAGGGCAATGAAATGGTGGGCCAGGGGTGCTATAAACTTGGATTAAAACACATGCAGCTTCGAAGAGCGATCACCGTCGGATGAAGGCCTCCAGATCTGACGGCTGTGATGAATATCGCTGCGTGACTTTGACCGAACAATAATGAGCGATGGGTGGGCGGTTTTCAAATAGTGTCACTGCCACGCGTCGGGCGATGAGTGGAATCGCTGGCCGAACAAGTTTTACCGCCTACCGCCGAAAGGCGGTGCGATGAATACCACCGGTTTTTGAATAGTGTACGTGGGGCGGGGACCACCGGGACTGATAGGCTGCAGACCGTTGATCTATGGTCTGATTAGACAGCTCAGAATGCACCTGATAGACGTATGCGGTAAGCACCTTCAGAGCTAGCATTTGGTTTCGACCTCTAGTCACATGGGAGAGAAGGTGGAGGGGGCTTGAGCAAAAGGGGCTACGGCCTAATATCTTTTCAATTGCGGGGTTTTTCGGCCTTTTATTGCATTTTGGCTTTTGAAGAGGTGAATGATAGGCAGATAATGGATTTTTCATGCCCATCAAGAAGGGATTGAATGATTTAAACCAAATTGCCTGCGAAAATGTTATAAGGAGCTGATCATGATCAACACATCAGATGATATTCAATGAGAAAGTCCCTAGGGTTTCCAAAGAGGCTAGTACAAACATTCTTTCTGTTGCTAGATGGTTTGTAGAGGAAAATTTCACATATATCAGAGAATTTGGGAGTTATGCTTCTCCTCATGTCCTACCATATTATGTCCCTGATAAGTTACTTGCAAGAGATATAGCCTACCATCTTCTTGTAAATGGCATTTATAAACAGCTTAAAGATGATAAGAAGGCCGTTTGGCCTAATTTCCATTTACAATGTGGTACTTTTTCACTTTTTGATATTGGTCATGCCTACAAGGAAGTTTCAAAGGTAAATCTGTTGAATTTGGTAGTAATGCAAAAGCGGCCATATGATCCGAATGATGTAATTAAAAACTACATCACATAACTCAAAATGAATCCTTTTATGAAAGAAATAGATAGATTTGATGATTTGAAAAGTTTTCATATATAATCAACTTTTCATCTAATCAACTCAATCAAGATAACTTGGAAGCCTTCCAAGCATATAGAAGTAAGAGATTGGAAAATATTCCTCTAGATTTGTTAACTATTGAAGATGTCAACAAAACTACTCCAAGTATTAGCTTGGATAATGAAGTGAAAGACATGTTTGAAGATGAGTCAACACAATCAGAGCATCAATCTCATAATTCGGATCATTCTGAAAATGAATCCGAAAACAAAAAGGAAAACCTAGAAAAGATAATTGATCAAGTAATCCAAGAGATTGAGATGCAGGAGAAAAAAGGAAGCAATGGAACAGAGTCAACTTCTCAAGAAGTTCAGCACAGTCAAGATACACTTGATCAGTCAGGAAAGTCCCAACCAAATAATTTGAATAGTGAATGGGATGAGTTTTTTAAAGAAATAAAACTCCTAAAACAAATCCCAATACTGATCAAGCTACTAGTTTTCAGACACCTGAACATTCCCAGAAGTTAGTGGAAACTTTTACACCACTACAACAAGTTCCAGAAACTCATGATCGAGAGATCATTCAGGCTTATTCTATAAAACAAATAGTGTTACAAGTTGAGAAAATCCCTTCGTTGGATATCTTCTACAGTCCTAGTTATAAGGGTGCAGTCAAGAGAAGAAAAAGGAGAAGAATTGATGAGATAGTCTCAGATCTTACAAATGAATCATTAGATGTTTTAAGGAAGGATCCTCTAGCTGATCCTGCTGAACATTTAACCCAACTATCAGTTTGCAGCGGCATATGTTACTACCACTGTTGATAATGCCACTGAGGTTAAAATGTCACCGAAGCAAAAAGAAGATAGAATACAAGAATTAGAGAGGCCGTTACAACAAGAAAAGTCTAACTCCATCGAGCAAATGAAATTGAATGTGTCCCAATTTCAAAAATATTTTGAGAGTCTTAAGTTTCAACTTCAAGCAGAAATCACTGAGAAGCAAACACAACTGGAAGCAACAATGACCATATTAGAGAAATTCATAAAGGAAGCATTAGATGTAAATACCAAGTTAAAGCAACACCAAGAAGTATTTTTCCAACAAGCTTCTATTACTGACTCTTATTGTGACTCAAGTAAAATATTGATCCAACAAGTAGCTATCCAGAAACTTGAATGTGAGAAGATCAAGAAGAAAATCAATGAACACATTCAATGGCAAGCAACAGACTCAGGAAAGGAAGCTGATCTACCCCAGGTAGATAATTTCCACAAGGAAATATTATTCAAAGATTGGGAAGCACAGATAAAACAGGCAGAGAAAGCAACAACGAAAGCATTCAAGTTGGCAAAGGAAATTAATTAATCTGTGTGTGAACAGCTTGTGAAAGAATAACTTATCAAAGAGTGCACATCTGAAGTGCTCTCAGAAGTCAAACAACTAGAAACACAATGAAAACAAAAGGCAGAAACGCAGGATGAAACAATTAAAAAAGTAAATAAGTTTGATCAAGAAAATTATTGGAATTTTATGATCAAACCTTATCATCAATACCAGACCCTGTAGTCTTTAATAGATTCGACAAGAAGATCGCAACCAACACTCTCAAATGCGATATTCAAATGACAGGTCTGATCACAGATTTCGCAGCCAGCTCAACTCAAGCCCATACTAGATATTTGTCAACTTCGGGGGGAAATCCAAAAGAAAGATCAGAACTCTTAAGTCATATTGTTACTTTATTTTCCTAGATTGTAGTTAAAATTAGTCTTACGAGGATGGTTGTTTGAAACCTCCTCTATTTTTTTGTAATAATCTATTTTAGAACATGAACTATTTTATTATTTAAACCCCTCTCATGCATTTAGAGAAGGGTCCAGAAATTTTTCAAAAACATTTGCAAATAATGCACTATTTTAAGTTTGTGAATGCTTTGATGAATTAATGGAACATAGTCTGTTATCTTTTGACAATTAAAGTTGTTTAACTGATGTTGCAATAATTTACTCTTTAAATTGCTTGAAAGTGAAGAGGAGCAGATCAATTACTATCAGTTTACATGAGTAGAACTTCGTACATATGGTACTTCTATTCACTTGTATTAAGTCTTGCTTTATAGATTGACAATCATCTTTTTATTGCATTATATATTTGAAATGTTATTATAGATGAATGGTACATGCACTTCTGTTCTAATATTTGTCTGTGATTTCTTATCCAATATATAATCACACATATGAATGCGATATATTTTTCACAATTCTTCTAATCAAACTATTTTGTTAGAAGAATCATCTTAATAATTTTCATCTCTTTCAACTGTTAAATAATCTACATTACTAATAGTTGAAGGATATCTCTTTAGATCACATAAAGGAAGAAACACCCTGGGTATATAATAGAATATATAATTTAGATAGATGCATGTGATAGATTATAATCATTTTCCATTACATGTTGTATAATCAAAACACCCCAAAAATCATCCTTATTGGGAAACTGGTCCCACTATCCCCAGTTGGAGCCACCACACCAAACGGAAAAGGAGCTGCTTTAAGGTCCGGACCGGGTGGTTTTCCCCCATGTTTTGGCAGTGTAATTCCGAGGCCTCAACATTTTGGCGCTAGAAGGAGGGCTTTGTGAATGGAAAAAAGGTTTGATCAATCTAAAGGTAAATCTAAGAGTCTCTCTCTCTCTAGATCCCCATCAACTTCCTAGAAATTATCTAGATCCTCATATTTAAAATATGAAGTTGATCATCCTTATCCTAAGTCTCCTAGTGATACTCAACCCATACTATCTCCTAATTCTCATCAAAATTCCACAGAAGATCAGTATTTGATAGAAAAGTTAGAGAGAGTATCCATTTCTGCTGAAAAGTCTGAATCTTCTCAAATATCGGATATCAGTATTTCGTCTTCTTTACAACCTCGAAGAATATTAACTCGATCAGAAATTAAAAAGACATGAATTCTTCCTTTTGAATTTCCCATTGATAGTAATCGAAAGAGAATAAAGGGACTCAATCGGAGTCAATCGCCAACGAGATTTTATCCCATTCATCATCATTACCTCTGCTCACTTCCACAACTTCCATTCCAACGATCAATGTTACTTTAACTAGTTCCAATACTCAAACTACTATCCCTTCAACTAGTGCTAGCACTCTTCCTGCCTCTTCTTCAACTCAAACTCAATCCATCACATCCACCCAAGCTCCAATGGCAGGCCAAGTGCCTCCATCAAATGTATGTCCATGGAAAAATCCAGGGCCTATAAATATGTCTGCTCCTCTTCATGCTCTTCCAAAATATCCTGAAAGGTGGTTACCTAAATTTAATCCTGATGATGGTCTTCTGGCCTAAGAACACATTCATAGTTTTATGTTAGTCATCAATATAAAAGAAGTAGTTGAAGAGAATTGTGTTGTAAGATTATTTCTGTATACTCTAATAATATCCACAGGATCTTGGTATTTTTCACTACCTGCCCGATCTATAACTAGCTGGAATATGTTTGAAGAACAATTTCTAGCTGAGTTCGGGGATGACAGGACCACTTCTACGCTCATCAATGATTTATCAAATCTAAAAGTTAAAACAAGTGAGAAGATAAAAGATTTTAATTCAAGATTTAATAAATTACTCAATAAAATTCCTGCTACATCAATTCATGGTGTAGAAGTTCAAATTGCATGGTATATTTCATCTCTTCCATCCAATATAGCTATTTTTGTCGATAGAAAAAAACTGCCAACACTTGCAGAAAACATGAAGGAATCTCTATCTATAGAGAAACACATAGCCACTATTGAGAAAAAGAATTCTCAAGAAGATTGAAAATCAATGAAGGTATCTTTCAAAGATGATTCTAAAAAGAAGCTGCCAAAAGACCCTTTTGATGTAGAAGGTATTAAAAACGAGATGAAAGATATCAATAAACAAGTCATTGAAAATTATATCTCAAAAAATACTTTTATAAACTTCAAGAAAGGTCAGTCCTCTAATACTCAACCTCCAAATATCATATCTAATGCTGAATCTGATCAAGATACAGAGGAAGAAGAATATGATGAAGAAGAAGAGTTGAACTAAATGGAATGTGGGATTTCATCCTACCAAATGAAGAACAACATGAAGCTTTACTTGTGAGTACAAGGAGAAAAAAATACTACTGAAGCAACACAACCAAATCAACGACAAAAGATTTCAACTCCTGCTAAAGATAAATCAGTAAGCAAAAAGTCTACTTCAAAGGCTACACAAACAAGTCCTGTTACTTCAAATACTCCACCTACATCTAAGACAATGGTAGTCTCAGACACTGTTGAGTATAATGTAGTTGAAGATATGAAGAAAACTAGGGCCAACATTTCAATTCACGAGCTTACTAAATTAAAACAACAACATAAAATGTTACTTAGAGACTTAAATGTTGTTCCTTCTTTAACCCTACCTGCTCGAGTAATAGTACAAGCTGCTAATGAAATGGGTAATCCACCTTCTCCTTCAACTAAAATAGATGCTACAGACTTGATTATGATAGGTGATCGATCCATCTCTCATACTCCTCCATTTCTCTTAACCTATGAGATCTATTATAAAAACGTTCATAATTGTTTAATAGAATCAGGGGCTTCCTCTAATATAATGCCAAAATTAGTCTATGCTAAGTTGAACATAACTCCTCAGAGTTCCCCTGTTCATATAGTACAACTTCATATAACTAGAGTAGAGGTGGTAGGAGAAATAAATTCTATTTCCATCAGATTGTTATCAAATCCCAAGGTTACTCAAATATTTGATATACTGGTGGCTAATATTCCTGAGTTTTACGGCTTAGTTTTAAGCTGAGATTGGTCTGAAAAATATTTTACAACAGATTGGTCGCATATGTGGCTACCATATAATGGAAATCCAAATCAAATTCGGGTAGACCGTGAAAAGTTCATGAAACATATAGTCACCGAACTTGAAGGAGTAAATGAGCCAACAAAATTCAATAATAAAATTATTGGAAACTACTCAACAGAGTCATTTTTGGGAAATTTCAATGCTCAACCATCACCCTTCTTTGATAATGCAATTGTTTCTCAGATTGATAATTTTTTCCAGGGAGATAGTTCCAAGTGTATAAATTTTGTAGATAAAGCAATAGTTAATTATTTATTTTGGACTCTTTTTTTTGATGGTTCTAAATCTAAAGATGGTGCAGGTACTGGCTGTATTTTAATAATTCCAGAAGGAGAAAAAACCATGTTAGCCGGCAGACTATAATTCAATTGTATAAACAACATAGTTGAATACAAAGCATTAGTCCAAGGTTTATACAAAGCCATTGATATTAATATCAAATATCTGAAAGTCCTAGGAGATTCAAAAATCATTGTTAGATAGGTAAGAAATACCATTCATTGTAATTCTAGACATTTAAAGCATTACCAATCATTAGTCCAATAATTAACCATTCATTTCTTAGCCTTTAATATTTCTTCTATACCTAGAATGCATAATGCTAGTGCAGATCTACTGGCTAATGTAGCATCAAAGTTATTTCCATCTCAAGAGTTTAGTCCCGATAGATTTTCAATTGAATTAATTTTTAGATCATCTGTTTCTGATAATATTACGAATTGGAGAGTATTCAATGATGATTCAGATATCATAGATTTCTTAACATTTGAAGGATCTTGTGATAGTCAAATTTTGGATGAAAATGAACATGACATTCAAATTAAGGAAGAATAAGATGAAAATCCTATCCCTAAGTCTGTTGTCAAGTTAGAAGACCTATATGATCTGAAAGATAGGTTTAAAAGTGTTAATAACTTAAAAAATCAAAGCTCTACTAAATTATTTGAGTTACTAAATCTAGGAACTGACGAAAAAACTCAAAATGTCAATCTAGGTTTGGGTCTATCTTCCAAATAAAGATAATCATTTATCAGGTTATTTAGAATGTACAAAAGTGTATTTGCTTGGGATTATACTGATCTTAAAACATATGAAACTTCTGTGATTCAACACACAATTCCTATGATTTCAGATGAGAAACCTTTATAACAAAAATTGAGGAAGATTCATCCAAATCTTGAAAATCAAATCAAAATAGAACTGAACAAAATCCTCAAGGCAAAAATAATCTTTCCAGTCAAGCATTCTAAATGGGTATCAAATTTGGTACCTGTCAAGAAGAAAAATGGCGATATTAGAATTTGTATTGATTTTAGGAATTTAAACAAAGCATGTCAAAAGGACAACTTTCCATTACCAACCATGGAACAAGTACTGCAGACAGTAGCTGGTTCTGAACTTATGTCCTTTGTAGATGGATTCTCAGGATATAACCAAATTCTCATACATCCAGATGACATATTAAAGACTACATTCAGGACTAAGTGGGGAACTTACGCCTATCAAAAGATGCCATTTGGATTAATTAATGCAGGTGCTACTTTTCAGAGAGATATGGACACAACTTTTAGGGGGCTCATAAATAAATCAATGGTTTTTATTTAGATGACATTACAATATTTTCTAAACAAGTAACCAATCATGTGAATGACCTAAAGCAAGTCTTTGAGCGATGTAAAATGTATGTTATCTCATTAAACCCAAATAAATCATTTTTTGCATTAGATGAAGGAAAACTTGTAGGATTCATTGTGTCAAAAAGAGGTATCTATATTGATCCTGAAAGAATTGAAGAGATTAAAAGAATTCCTTTCCCTCATAACAAGAAATTTATGCAGTCGTTTCTTGGGAAAATTATTTTTGTTAAAAGGTTTGTCCCTGAATTTTCACAAATAGTTTTACCATTACAAAACATGATTAAGAAAAATGCAGTCTTTAAATGGGGACATAATGAAAGAGAAGCATTTGATTTGATTAAACAATCCATTGTCAATTCTCCATTCCTAAATACCCCCAATTTTCTTAATCTTTTTACTTTATATACTTTTTCATCAGATACATCATACGCTACTGTTTTAAAACAATTTAATGACCAAAAAATTGGAGCACCAATATCATTTTTCAGTTCCAATTTGCAAGGTGCAGAACTAAATTATTCATCTATCGAAAAGCAAGCATTTACTGTCTTTAAGGCTATAAATCATTTCAGGCCATTTCTCCTAAAAACTCACACCAAAATCATAGTTCTATTCTCTGCAGTGAGACAACTATTAATGCAAAGAGAATTAGGAGAGAAAAGGGCTAACTGGGTTACCACTTTACAAGAATATGATGTAGAAATAAGACCCTCTAAATTTTTTAGAGGTCAAGGTTTTTGTAGAATGCTTACAGGAGCATCCCATCTATCATCATAAGAAGATTTAGGTAACAATGTGAAAATATCAGAGGTAAGACTCAACAATGCACAATCTCAATACGCTGATCTCATATTCTATATGAAGAATGGATATGCTCTGACCAACTCAGTTATAAAATGAAACGGGCTTTGAGATTAAAGGCCAAGCAATATGAATTAATCAATGATGTATTGTTTAAGAGAAATTTTGATTTTTTACTACTAAGATGCTTAGGAAAATATGAAGCAGAGAAAGTCTTGCAGGAACTCCGTGATGGACCAACTGGAGGACATTTTTGTGGTAATACGACAACACACAGAATCCTGCATGCAGGTTACTATTGGCCTACACTTTTCAAATATGCTCATGAATATGCAAGAAAATTCAAAGTGTGTCAAAGTGCATTTGGAAGACAAAAGAAGCCAACCTTCCCATTACAACCAGTCAATATCGAACAACCATTTGAAAAATGGGGATTAGATATAATTGGTGAGATTGTTCCTAACTCTTCCAAACAACATATATATATTCTCACAACTACATATTACTTTACTAAATGGGTGGAAGAAATTCAATTAAAGGTAGCCAACTCTAAGAATAGCATTGATTTCATCGACCAATATATCATAACTAGGTTTGGTTTACCTACTACTTTAATGTTTGATAACGCATCTTACTTCTCAGGAACTACTATGATGGAATTTGCAATCAAAAGAGGTTTTAAACTTAAGTATTCTGCAAATTATTACCCGCAAGGAAATGGTTTAATAGAGTCCATGAACAAAAACTTGATTCGAATAATCAAAAGAACTGTTGATCAAAACCAACGAAATTGGCATAAGTCATTAATATTTTCTCTTTGGGCAGACCGAATAACTCAGAAAGCTTCTATTGGCACTTCTCCATTCAATATTGTCTATGGAAAAGAAGCTGTGCTTCCTACCAATGTAGTTATTCCCTCTCTTAGTACAATTTATTAATGAATCTCCTTCTCCTTCTTTACAACTTAGACAATGTCAAATCCTTAAGTTAGAAGAAGAAAGAGAAAAATCTAAGCATACTCATGCACATCATGAACATATAGTAAAAACCTCATTTGATTCAACTTCTGTTACTCCAATTTTTTTTCAAATTGGTGATCTGGTATTGAAATGGGACAAAGCACATGAGGAAAAAGGTAAACACACGAAGTTTCAAAAACTCTAGCTAGGTCCATTTCAAATAATTGAAGAAATAGGCCCATTAACATTCTTATTGCAAGATCTATCAGGAAAAAGAGACTCTTTGCCTATTAATGGGCAGATTTTGAAAAAATACTTTTCATAGGAGGTAACCCCTTCTATTCCTTGTATACTAGTGTCTTTTTCTTTTCATTAGGAAAATAAAAGTTGCTTAGTATAAACTTTTGGCTTTTCAAAATAATATCTCAAATGATCCTTTTTGATTTATCGCTTATAGAAATAAGAAGTGTTAAGGAAACAATCGAGAGATTTGAAAGAAAAAATGATTTTATTGTTCACTGAAAGATGCAATTTCAATGAAGTTATTTATTCTCTGATGAACTCTTATCTTTATATAGCATGATTATTCTATCATCAGTCAAGAAAAGAATCCTTAACATAGTAAAGAATATTTTACAGAAAAGAAATCTAAAACTCAACATTGTCATCCAGAATCCTCAAAAGGACCAATGAATCACCCCATCCGGGAAAACTTATTAATTTTTGAAAGAAATTTAAAAAAGATTATACTAGAAAAGCTTAAAAGATAATAAGTCTCATCATGAGCTTGTTTATCATGTTCATAGGGAAATAGTTGAACTGACATTACCAATACTTCGTACCAAAACAGGGTAATGACTTGACTTTATATCAAGAGAACAAGGGGTCTTATCAAGAGCTAGCTTGATCAGTTTAATTACAACTAGTGAATGACGTTGTCATCATTTGGTTACCAAGCCGAGACAATGGCTTTTAAGTAAATAAAAATATGATAGAAAAAATAAAAAGTTTCAAAAAAGATCAATTGTATAAAGTTAGAATTTATTTTTGGAAATTATAAGAAACACTGGATGGGACAATAAATCATCGCTGGGTAAAAGGTAACCCTGCCAAGAGCTTAAATTTCCTATTGGATTAGAGGCTCTACTTGTGATAAAAGAGTAAATATTTATAAAGCTGATATGTAAGAGCCACCTGATTTATATTTTTTGAACTGAGTAAAGATTGATATAGATTCTCATACTCATATTTTTAAAAAGATGAATTCTTATGAATTATAATTAAGAGAAATTTCATTTCTTAGTAAGATATTATTGTTTGAAATTCATTCCTGCAACTATTTTTATTTCAAAAAAGTTTTATAAATTTCAAAAAATTAGTCAGAGATAGCTAGTTCTCCCAATTGAATCTCCAATTTTTGTGCTATACAACAACCCCCATTTATTTTAATAAATGGGGACCCTTTAGAAATAATTGGGAGATTCATTTTCAATTTTTTTTTAGCTTTAAGTAAAAAAAACTTTAGGAAATAAAGTTTCTTTTTGCTTATTCGCTTTTATTCCTTAGTGTGCATTGAAATTCGCATAGCTTACAAACTTAAAATGACTTAAAATCCATTAAGTCATGCGGGTTGCGAGTGCGCTAAGCTCTTTCCAAAGCCATATCGAAATCTTATTGTAAACACCCTAATCACCATTATAAACTAAAATCGCATCGCGCCTCATTTAAACGATCAAACTTATATGAAATTCACTGAAAATTGCGATTATGAAGACCCGACGAGCCAATAAAGTAATGAACATAAAGCTCCAACATCCGATAGAGCACAGCGGAATGATTTCTTGAAAGTGCACTTCACATTTCACAGGATATAACTAAAAGCAAATTCATTTACCACATAAAAGTTGCGATGTGTGATTTGCATAGATCGCATTTTGCAGAATTTATGGGTAACATCATAAATGGAAATGGTTATAAGTTGCGATGTGCGATGCAAAATGACTCATGTCAAATCAAATCGAAATACGAGATCCAACTCTTTAAGTTGATCAATATACATTTCACGTGAAGGTGTAAGAGATTTTATTTAAAAAGAATATTGGCGATTAATAACATTTAATAGAAGTAAGGTTTTGATAGATTCATATCTACTTCGAGCATGTGTTGAAGTGATTGAATGTCACAATTGTTTCAATCCTATTTTCCTCCATGTTCTCTATGCTTTTAATGTTTGCTATGTTTGCTTGAAATCAGGAGACCACTTAACAGAGTGAGGAAAATTGAAATGAACAAGAAAGGAAAAGAAATTGATAAAGCATCGTCTACCAAAGACTCAGATATGTCTCCCCTGTTCTCAGACACCACCTGCAACAAGGAGTGTGGAATTTCATCATGGGAAGCAATGTATCAATTATTTGAAGGCGAAAATACAAGGGTAATAACCAAAGTCGCTACAACAGGCACGTCAGTTACTTCAGATGCGAATTATTTCGACGTTGCATGTTCATTCATCCATAAGGTAGCAGCAAGGTCAAAGATTCTTCCCTATGCAGACATGGTTAAGTGGGTAATCAACCACTTAAGCATAGAAGACATAACATTAAAAGATTCAAAAGGCGATAATATTGGGTCATTAAGGGCATAAGACTTACAGGCAATGTACCATCTACCCTCCCTGTAGCAGAAATATGACAAAGCTTTTGTCCAAGGCTTTAGAAAAAAAAATCCAGATCTAATGAAAGTCATAAAGGAATGGAAAGAATACCAAGGCAAAATTAAGCGAGATAAACTCGATATGTACCCAATTGCCCAAATTCCTTCCCCTTACTGTTATGCTGCCGGTATGTTGTCTAGATTATATGCCAAACTTGATACCACTAGATTTTCTGTAGATTGGGTCCCATTAACTGACGCAATTGTCAATTCTTTAATTTTGAATTGGGAAAATATCCTATCTGATAATTTAACTAAACACATCATGGAGTATAGGGGTACAATAAGTGTTTCATCTAGAGAAATACCTCCCTTTTACACAAGTGCCTATGTCATGGATGCAATTTTATTTTCTTCTAGTTTTCCTACCATGGGATGGAAATGGATGACCCAAGACCCTACCCCAATCCATATTTACCACAGAGCCCTTTGGGATTCAGAATTCCATTTGAATTTTTACAAAATTTTCCATAAATTCATGTTACCTATGCATCAGATGATATTCAATGAGAAATCCCCTAGGGTTTCCAAAGAGGCTAGTACAGATATTATTTCTATTGCTAGATGGCTTGTAGAGGAAAATTTCACATATATCAGAGTATTTGGGAGTTATGCTTCTCCTCATGTCCTACCATATTATGTCCCTGAAAATTTACTTGCAAGAGATATAGCCTACCAGCTTCTTGTAAATGGTATTTCTAAACAGCTTAAAGATGCTAAAAAGGCTGTTTGGCCTAATTTCCCTTTACAGTGCGGTACTTTTGCACTTTTTGATATTGGTAATTCCTACAAGGAAGTTTCAAAGGTAAATCTATTTAATTTGGCAGTAATGCCAAAGCGGCCATATGATTCGAATGATGTAATTAAAAACTACATCACAGAACTCAAAATGAAGCATTTTATGAAAGAAATAGATAGATTTTATTATTTATTTCAAGGCATTGAAAAGTTTTTAGATATACTCAAGTTTGCATCCAATCAACTCAATCAAGATGAATTGGAAGCCTTCCAAGCATATAGAAGTAAGAGATTCGAAGATATTCCTCTAGATTTGTTAACTATTGAAGATGTCAACACACCTACTCCAAGTATTAGCTTGGATAATGAAGTGAAAGACATGTCTGAAGATGAGTCAGCACAATCAGAGCATCAATCTCACAATTCAGATCATTATGAAAATGAATCCGACAATAGAAAGGAAAACCCATAAAAGATAATTGATTAAGTAATCCAAGAGATTGAGATGCAGGAGAAAAAAGGAAGCAATGGAATAGAGTCAACTTCTCAAGAAGTTCAACACAGTCAAGATACACTTGATCAGTCAGGAAAGTCCCAACCAAAGAAGTTGAATAGAGAATGGGATGAGTTTTCTAAAGCAATAAAAACTCCTAAAACAAATCCCAATATTGAA
The DNA here is from genome assembly GCA_034641835.2 of Pinus albicaulis. Lineage (NCBI taxonomy): Eukaryota > Viridiplantae > Streptophyta > Pinopsida > Pinales > Pinaceae > Pinus > Pinus albicaulis. The sequence continues at coordinate 1,723,786,322 of CM076580.1, forward strand.
CAAGCTACTAGTTTTCAGACACCTAAACATTCCAGAAGTTAGTGGAAACTTTTACACCACTATAACAAGTTCCAGAAACTCATGATTGAGAGATCATTCCAGCTTATCCTACAAATCAGATAGTGTTACAAGTTGAGGAAATCCCTTCCCTGGATATCTTCTACAGTCCTAGTCATAAGGCTGTAGTCAAGAGAAGAAAAAGGAGAAGAATTTATGAGACAGTCTCAAATCTTACAAATGAATCAGTAGACGTTTTATGGAAGGATCCTCTAGTTGATCCTACTGAAAATTTAACCAAACTATCACAGTTTGCAGGGGCATATGATAATGCCACTGTTGATAAGGCCAATGAGGTTAAAATGTTACTAAAGCAGAAAGAAGATATAATACAAGAATTAGAGAGGTTGTTGCAGCAAGAAAAGTCTAACTCCATCGAGAAAATGAAATTGAAGATGTCCCAATTTCAAAAGGATTTTGAGAGTCTTAATTTGCAGCATCAAGCAGAAATCACTGAGAAGAAAACACAACTGGAAGCAGCAGTGACCATATTACAAAGCCAACCACAGTTAGAGAAATTCATAAAGGAAGCGTTGGATGTAAATACTAATTTAAAGAAACAACAAGAAGTATTTTTCCAACAATCTTTTATTACTGACCCTTATTGTGACTCAAGTAAAATATTGATCCAACAAGTAGCTATCCATAAACTTGAATGTGAGAAGATCGAGAAGAAAATCATTGAACACATTCACTGGAAAGCATCAGACTTAGGCAAGGAAGCTGATCTACCCCAAATAGATAAGTTCCACAAGGAAATCTTTTTCAAAGATTGGGAAGCACAGATAAAATAGGCAGAGAAAAAATTCAAGTTGGCAAAGAGAATTATTGAATTTGTGTGTGAACAGCTTGTGAAAGTAGAACTTATCAAAGAGAAACCCATTAGATATGAAATCAATGCTTTGTTCGATCGGAGAACAAGCGATAAAGATGCATAGATTAGAAAAAGCTGAATAAGGTTGAGTAAGAAAATTGTTGGAATTTTACGGTCAAAACCCTGGATCGGAGAGTGTGGTTTCTACCGATCTTTAACATATTCGACAAGAATATCACAGCCAGCCGCCTCTCAAATGCGATATTCAAAGGACAGTTTAGATCACAGATTTCGTAGCCAGCTCAACTCAAGCCCATGCTAGATATTTTTCAACTTCAGGGGGAAATCCAAAAGAAAGATCGGAACTCTTAAGTCATATTGTTACTTTATTTTCCTAGATTGTAGTTAAAGTTAGTCTTATGAGGATGGTTTTTTGAAACCTCCTCTATTTTTTTGTAATAATCTATTTTAGAACATAGTTAGTTTAGTATTTAAACCCCTCTCATGCATTTAGAGAAGGGTCCAGAAATTTGTCAAAAACATTTGCAAATAATGCACTATTGTAAGTTTGTAAATGCTTTGATGAATTAATGGAACACAGTCTGTTATCTTTTTACAATTAAAGATGTTTAACTGATGTTGCACTACTATACTCTTTAAATTGCTTGAAAGTGAAGAGGAGCAGATCAATTACTATCAGTCTACATGAGTATAACATCGTACATATGGTACTTCTATTCACTTGTATTAAGTCTTGCTTTATATATTGACAATCATCTTTTTATTGCATTATATATTTGAAACGTTATTATAGATGAATGTTACATGCACTTATGTTCTAGTATTTGTCTATGATTTCTTATCCAATATATGTCACACATATGAATGCGATATGTTTTTCACAATTCTTCTAATCAAACTATTTTTTTAGAAGAATCATCTTATATAATTTTCATCTCTTTCAACTGTTAAATAATATACATTACTAATAGTTGAAGGATATCTCTTTAGATCACATAAAGGAAGAAACACCCCTGGTATATAATAGAATAGATAGTTTATATAGATGCATGTGATAGACTAGAATCATTTTCCATTGCATTTTGTATAATAAAAACACCCCCAAAATCATCCTTATTGGGAAACTGGTCCCATTATCCCCAGTCGGAGCCACCACACCAAACAGAAAAGGCACTACTTTAAGGTCCGGACCGGGTGGTTTTCCCACATGTTTTGGAAGCGGAATTTTGAGGCCTCAATAGGAGGATGTGCTCCAGCATATATGGAAATGCGTAGTTTGTCATAAGAATGAAGAAGAAAACAACCATCTTGCAAGGTTGTTACAGTCACTTCCTTTTTCCGGGAGGGACATGGGATAACTCCTCTATGGACTTCATTCCCAGTTTGCCAACAATACATGGTAAGGATTTTATCTTTGTGGTCATGAGTCAACTAACAAAGTGTTCACATTTCTTTGTCATTTCTTAACAATATACTACTTCTCAAGGGGTCAAGCTTTTCCATAGACTTCATGGTCTTCATAAGACCATAATTAGTGATAGTGGTAGCCACTTCAGGAATGGCTTTTTGCAAGATTTGTTCCATTTGGGGTGTACCAAGTTGATTCCAAGTATCAGTTATTACCCCCAGACATATGGGCAGATAGAGGTAGTAAACAAGTGGCTGGGAAGTTACTTGCCAAAATATGTTCCGGGGTAACAAGGAGCAGAACTGCGTTGGTTCCACTTGGGAGAATATTATTACCAACCGACATTTCATATGGAAATCAATATGTCTCCCTTTTTGGTTCCATATGGTGATGATGCTCTATCATTTTTTGATATGATGGGTGGAGCAACCAAGACTCATAGAGCCAAAGATTGGATCCAAGAGGGTCAGGATATATTCCGGGCTCTTAAGGAAAACATTGCTATGGTCCAAAATATGCAGAATTTATATACAAATCATGGTCGGGTAGAGAGACATTTTGAGGTAGATAATTTGGTCTATCTCCATATTCAACCATGAAAACAAACTAAATTTAAGGAGAAGGGGGCTGAGGATCTTAAGTCCCATTTCTATGGGCCATACAAAGTGATGCATTGTGTTGGGGAAGTAGCATATGGGTTGGAGCTCCCCATTGGGAGTAAGATCCCCAATATTTCTCATGTCTCATGTCTAAAAAAGGCCATGGGAAAAAATGTAGTTGCCACCATGGATATCCCGCCTTTTTATGATGAGGGTCATTTGGTTTTACAACCTAAGGCTATCTCAGACACTTGGGAGGAGAAACTAAGGAACCGGGTGATTGAAGAAAATCTGATTCAATGGAGGAATCTACTGGATGAGGATGCTACATGGAAAGGAGAGGAGATTTTGCGACATCCATCTTTACTGTTGCTTGAGGAGAAGCAACATTTGGGAGGGGAGGATTGTAATATTCCTAATTAGCTTTCAGCTAGTTAGAATATTAAATTTTGTTTTTGTCAATAAGATAGATGAATAAGAGGGTAGAGGGACCCATAAATCTTTTTAGTAGGAATAAAACCACTTCTAATGTGAAAGTGGATCGGTGCATCTAGTTGAATAAAGCACTCCTTGGTGTGAATGGGGGTGAATACATGTGGATGGGGTCAAGGTTAACCAAATCAACAACGCAGTCATGGAAGTAGTGGAGGACAGCGCAGTCATAATGGGAGGAAGTCTCCATGAGAGTAACATCATTATTGAGTGGGGCCAAGGGGGAGGAGGCTCGCAAAGAATATACAGAAGGGGGTGGCAGCCATAGAAGGCATTCTGAATATTTTTTATGTATGGTATTTTATGAATTTCTGCACGCTTCAGCTGTTTAGCAGAGTCTGTTGTGCTGTTTAGCACAAGGGTGTTTCCAGGCGGAAATCCCACCCTCATCCTTGAGGGAATTTGAGTGCCCACTTAGGAGAAGTTCCTTTGAGATTCATTCCATCATATGACATCAGGCCAATCTTCAACCACCTTCAACAACGCAGTCTCCTTCAAGAATTGTGCAATCCAGGAGGGCAGTTTCAGTGGAGGGTTGATAACCCAAGATTTTGCCAGCTTATTTTCCAGTGAGGGGAGCAGCCCTTCATCCAGAAAGTCAATAGGGAGGACTATCAACTCTTTTCTCATCAGATTAGCCACCTTCTAGCAGTTACTCAGCTGCAGAGCGTAATTGAGCCCTAGGGCTACATTTTTCATATTGTGTATTTCCGGAAACCCTTTCTGGGTTATCTTGAAATTGTGCTAGAAAGCCCAGATATCTGATCTCGACATTTTCTGAGCACTATATCAACAGTTCTATGCATTCCTAGTTTCTAGCAACAATTATTTCCAGCAGGATTGCACAGTCATGGCCTCCCAACAGTTTATGTAACAACAGTTTCTCATGTCTTGATGTATAGGGTCATTTCAGGCTTGTTTTGCCTAGCTTGAGTGTCTTTTCCTTAAGATCTTGTACTTCATTTTTTGCTATTATATATAATAAAATGACTCAATGATCTGCTTATGTTAAGATGTGTTGATGTTTACTTCATTTTCCAGTTTTATGTTCAATATTCCTGTTTTTCCTATTTTGGAATATTACAAAGTTTCTGAAGATTTATCTGAACATTAAGTTATTTGGGTATACACATGTTTCCTTTAAGAAAATTGCGTGCATACACTAGTTGGAATAATTAGAGTCACGTATAGAAATTAGTAAATAAAGGTAAAAGATTGTGATTCTTGTAAATACTAATTCATGCCCCCCCCCCTCTCAGTATTTTTCCAAACAATTGGTATCAGAGCATGTCCTTTAGAATAAGCTTGATCTCTTGAAGGAGATCCATAACAATGGGAAGGAAGCAAAAGAATAAGGCTACTCAAAGAAAGAATACATCTCAGAAAACATATGCATCAGAAAAAGAAGAAGATAAAACAAGTGCTGGTTGTTGTTCTTGTGATCCTCTTTCTTATTCATGTAATGTTGAAGATAGTGAATACGAAAGTGAAAGTAATGTTATGGATCTAGAAGCAGAAATATATAAACTCAAAAATGAAGTTGAAGCTCAGTAGATTCTATTTAATGAAAGAGAATGTATCTACAAAGATGTGATTACTAGATTGAATAATCAATTACAAGAAAGAAACTCAATTGAGCAGCGGAACAAAGAACAAATAGACCAGTGTCAAAATCTGCAGGATGAAGTAACCAATCACAGTGAAGGACTTGAAGCATAAATCATCTCTCTCAAAGCAGATTTGGAAAAATCAAATAAGAAGAATGAAGAACTTATACAAACATTTGAAGAAAAAATAAATGGGCTGAAAGAGGAGATTCTAAAATTGAATGAGCAAATAGAAGAAGGAATAAGGGTCGATGAAAGTATGAATATGCAATGCCAAAGATTGGAGGTTGAGGTAACATTTTAAAAGGTAAATTAGAAGAAAAGGATAAACTCTTGAGGTTTCAAGATAGTAATAATATTCTGGATGATATTATTAATAGTCAAAGGTCTCCTATTAAATTTGGTCTTGGTTTTCACAAATATGTTAAAGGAGAATCTAGTTCACAAGAGAGTGCTAAAGATTCAAAGGATATCAATGCAAAACCTGAAGTGTTTAAAGAGACAAAAGGTCAACCGAAAATCATGAATTCTCAAAGGAAATAATTTTATCCTAACTATAGAAGTATCAATCGATTCTCTCCTTTGATCAATAATGTTGAATTCTTTGTATGTCATAATTATGGACATGTTGCAACCAATTGCAGAAGCAAATTGTTTCAGTCACAGACAAATAGAATCTACATAGAAAGACCATCAACTCCCAGGTACTCAGGTTTCTTTAAGGGATATTGTTTTTCAAGCAACAATTTTGGTCATAAATCCGTTGATTGCAATAGAAGAAATATAAGACAAACATATTATGATTCCTCTTCTCCCTTTTTTGGTCACATAAAATGTTATGCTTGTAACAAGTTTGGGCATGTAGAAAAATAATGCAGGAACAGGTCAATGAATCATCAAAGACAACATGGAAGACAAACAAATGATATCGTAAGACCAAAGAAAGTTGGATCCACAAACATTCATGTTAAAAAGAAAAAATAAGAAGAGATAAGATGTGGTCTTGCTCTATGTGCAATTAAAAATAAGGATGAATGGTACATTGACAACAGGTGTTATCATTACATGGCTGGTGATAAGAGTAAGATGGAATTTCTCAAGAAAAATCTGTTGAGATTCAACAAGAAGATCCTAGTGAAAATTATGCACCTACACCAGGATGGAACCTCAGACTATTTTTAGGTGGATGTCTATTTATAGATGCATGAGCCAATTCTATTTATAGATGAGGTATATTTATAGATGTATGTGCAAGTTCTATTTATAGATGCATGTCGGCTATTATTATCCCTTAATATTAGTTGGACAATAAACACTAATATATTCTCAATGAGAACTTGGAAGTAGTTAACTGAAGTGGAAAATCAGTTAGCTATAGGAATTTCGAGTTGAGTGGTTAGTTGGTGGGAAATGCAAGTGGACTTAGTTGTAACTGAGTGATTCAAAGTTTTAACAGAGTTAGAAGTGTATTTATGAAAGTTGTAAATTAGTTTAAATCAGTTAAGTGAGTTAAACTCAGTTGTAGTAGTTGTAACTGAGTGATTCAAAGTTGTAACATAGTTGGAAGTTTAGTTATGAAAGTTGTAAAGTAGTTTAACTTAGTTAAGTGAGTTAAACTCAGTTGTGGTAGTTGTAGATGAAGATACACTAGTGAGAGATAAAGTGAATTAATTATTAATTAATTCACAATCAGTGGTATCACATGCAACTGAATATTTACTACTATTAACTAAATGCATGTAAGATCCAGTGGAGACCCAGTTGAGATGTAGGTGAAAGGGACATATTGAATATCAATTGTGACATTATTGGTTGCACACATGAAACCACACACACAGAGGATATGCTCATGAGGATTGCGCAGTCAAGGCAAGCATGATTCCATTCATTCAGGGATTGCTATTAGCTGGGATTTCACAGTGGAGGCAGGCTATCTGGAGACAGTAAATTGGCTAAGGAACTTGCCAATTTTTGTATGACAATGTGAGACAGTTAGCTATTGTACATAGAGATTTTGGATTGGAGCTTTGTATGTAATTGTTTCATGATCCATGATATAATACATAATAGAAGATAGTGGGGTTTTTAGCTTTATGCTTTCCTGGTAAATTATCTGTGTTATGTGTGATTGATCTTTCTTCATGATATTGCTATTGGCGATTGTGTTTTAAATTCCGCAAAGATTTTGTAGAAGAAATTATGTATTTAATAGTGGCATATAATTTTTATACCAGGAGAATCCAAGCACTACATATTTTGTATTAAATTTCTACATGGTATTAGAGCACAGGAGATTGCAATTGTGAAGCAAGAGCTGAGTTTGTTGGTGGAAAGAATTCAAATTTGCAGAAATACTTTCTTGGTGCTACAACTGAGTTAACATCGAAATGGCTTTCAATGGTTTGAGGTTAGAGTATGCACTCAAGGGCAGCTCAAACTACATTTCTTGGAAGGACAGGATGGAGGCAGTGCTTGAAGATAATTGCTTTAAGGAATTCATTGACAATGATGTTCCTAAGCCTACTTCGACAGATGTTGCATTACTTGATGCATGGAAAAATAAAGTGGCAAAGGCGAGGAGGATTATGTTGGAGGGAGTACGAGACCACATTGTCTCAAGCCTCCATGGCAAGGCCACAACCTCCAGATTGGGAATGACTGTGGTCAGATCTGGTGCAGGAGGAGTTCATGCGGAACACTAAAGATGGCTCTTCATCAAAGCATGATGATGAAGAGGATTGTGCTTTGGATGCCAAGGAAAAGAAGGGGAAGGGGAAGAAATTCCATTCTAAATCCAAGTCTAAAGGCAAGAGGCTGGATATGTCGAAGGTAAAGTGTTTTCACTATCACGAACATGGGCGTCTTGCTACTAACTATCCACAAAAGAAGAAGAACAAGAAGGCTGCTAGAGCTGCAGATGGTGAGGCCCTTGCCTCGCTATTTGAACTTGAATTCTCCTTGATCGCATGCATGGTTTCAAGTGCATTGGGATCGTTGTGGTATTTGGATAGTGGCGCTTCCTTTCATATGACGGGAGATAAGGAGAATTTTAGTGACTTGGAGGAGAAAGATCTCTAGATGCATATAGAGATGGGCGACGATGGACGATACAGTGCGACTGGAATTGGTACCATTACCTTTCAGAGGGTGTTAGGTAAACCATTTCAATTGAAATATGTTATGCATGTTCCAGGTCTGAAGAAAAACTTGGTCTTACTCACAATGTTGGAGGACAGAGGCTATGATGTTGTTTTCAGTGATGGAAAATCTTTCCTGCGACATAAAACAATGGGTCAAGCCAAGAGGATATGGATTCGAGTTAAGAATATATACAAGCCGGAGGTGGATGGGTGCGCTGCCATGATGGGCAAGGCAGAAAAAGTGGTGAGCCGATATGAGGGTGAATTATGGCACAGGCGATTGGGCCATCTTCATCATGGAGCCTTGAAAGTCATGCAGCAAATATCTACTGGACTTCCAATGGGAACACTTGCTCAGTTAGATTAGTGCAAGGGTTGCACCATGGGGAAGTATGTAAATTCCACCTTTCATGAAAAGGAGAACCGTGCTTCGGGGATCCTTGAGAGAGTTCACACAGATGTGTGTGGACCGTTCTCGGTTGCTTCAACAACAAAACATAAGTACTATGTTATTTTTGTTGTTGAATTTTATCGTAAATGCTAGATCTTCTTCATGCAGAAGAAGGATCAAACATTCTCAAAGTGTTGTGAGTTTAAGGCATTGGTGGAGAAAGAGTCAAGAAAGCAAGTGAAGGCTCTAAGGAGCGAAAATGGTGGAGAATACATCTCTAACGAATTCAATAACTTCTGCAGCAAAGAAGGAATTCAAAGAGAACTCAGAGTGCCTCATAACCCACAAAAAAATGGGGTTGCGGAGAGGAAGAACAGAATGATCGTGGGTGCAACACGAGCGATGTTGCATGATTAGGGCGTACCAATGCATTTGTGGGCGGAAGGATGCAGCATTGTGGTTTATGTGCAAAACCATTGTCCTCATAGAGTACTTGGCATGAGTACACCTGAAGAAGCTTTCACTGCTAAGAAACCAGATGTTTCACACTTTAAGATTTTTGGCTCATCTGTTTATGTGCTTGTGACCAAGGACGCCAGGAAGAAGCTGGAGCCGACTGCTTAAGTTGGGATATTTGTGGGGTACATAGAAACACCCCATAATTATCGTGTGTATTTTCCAAATATTCGAATGACTATGGTGCGATGGGATATAAAATTCGATGAGGGGAAAGCCATGCGGTTGTTGCTTGAGAGGGAGCTAGACTTGCATGCAGAGGAGGAACTATTGGTTCCCAAAGACGAGTCTCTAGATGTGGATCATCCATAGGAGGAGGTTCATGGAGTGGAGGAGTCCACTCATGCAGAGCCAACCAGTAAAACTGGAAGAAGGCGTACCACAGAAGCTAATAGGATGAGACTTGATGCTGCATAGAATGTAGGAGCCCCTACTTCATAGCGTAGACAAAGGCAATCTCATGACTGATTTACTGGATACATGGATCTCATGAGAAAATGTATTGTGACTGAGCCATCTTCCTTTCACGAAGCAGTGAAGGATCCCACATGGGTAGATGTAATGGTGGAGGAGTATGACTCCATTGTGGTAGGTTCGAGATGGATCTACAAGGTAAAGCAAGCTGCTGATGGGAGTGTTGAGAAATATAAGGCCAGATTTGTGGTCCGGGGCTTCTCACAAATCGAGGGGATAAATTATGAAGAAACCTTTGCACCTGTCGCAAGGTATTCTTCCATAAGGACCATCCTTGCTCTCTTAGCGCATATGGGCTTGCACATTCATCAAATGGATGTGAAGACTGCGTTCTCAATGGGATCATTGAGGAAGAGGTGTACATAGAGTAGTCTGAAGGATTTGAGATCTTCAACAGTGAGTCGCATGTGTGCTGACTCAAAAGAGAACTGTATGGGCTGAAGCAAGCACCCCGTGCTTGGTACACTCAGATATACATCTATTTCACAGGACTAGGCTTCACAAAAATTGAAGCGGATGCAAACCTATACCAAATTGTGGTGAAGGGTAAGATTTTAATCATTGTTCTTTATGTTGATGATTTAATATTGACTGGTGATGAGCAGCTAATACACTCATGCAAGGAGGACCTTGCAAAGGAGTTCAATATGAAGGATATGGGCCTCCTTCATTATATCCTTGGATTGGAAATATGGCAGCGAGATGGTGAAATTTTTGTGTCTCAAGGCAAGTATGCAAGGGAGATACTGGGTAAGTTTCACATGGAGGGCTGCAAACCCATGGATACTCCTATTCCAGGAAACTGGAGGAAAGAGGATGCTACTGTCTATCGGCAGTTAGTGGGTTCACTAATGTATCTAGTGAACACAAGACTGAACATTTTCTATGCGGTTAACTAGCTGATTCAAGCGATGGTTAAGCCTGCCAAGATCTTTTGGAAGGCGAGAAAACATGTCCTGAGGTACCTGAGGGGCACATATGAGTATGGTTTATGGTACAGATAGAAGGATGAGGTGAAATTGCATGGCTTCATGGATGAAGATTGGGCAGGCAGCCCATCGGACAGAAAGAGAAAATTAGGGGGGATATTTAGCATTGGATCTACAGTTTTTTCTTGGTACATTAGGAAGCAAAGATTCGTGGCACTCAATTCATCGGAATCAGAATAAATGGCAGCGAGTCAAGTTGCATATGAGGCTATTTGGATGAGAAAGATCTTGGTTGGTTTGTTTGGTTCTCATTTATATTCGACAGTGATTCATTGTGATAATCAGAGTTGCATTAAAATCTCAATTAATCATGTGTTTCATGATATATCTAAGCATATAGATATCCGGTAGCATCATATCAGATATTGTGTGCATAGGAAGATCATGTTGCTTTAGTACATTCCTACAGAAGATTAGGATGTAGATATTTTGACAAAGGCGCTCACTAGGAGAAAATTCGAATACCATAGTGTTGGTTAGGTAAACCCCCTCTGCGGACAGAGGTGATCCCACTAGCCCTAGGGTGGGTCTGGCCACAAACAGAACACACTATGACATCAATTCCTAGCTAAGAATGGAAAAATACTTGACAGGTCACCTACCTTAGGTCCTACACTATTGTGTCGTCTGGAAGAATGGTTGCCTCCCACTCCCGATTTGGCAGATCACGATTCGCTCGTTCTCATGCCCGAATACCTGCACATACACAAGAGACGAAGAAGATACACAACATACTATTTCACATTCCTAACTATCAGTCAGTTGAAGAAGACTAAATCACATGCATTAAATAAACATAACACAGAGATGGAAACAATATCATAGTCGAGTATATTAATTTAAAGAAGGAAGAGTACAACCGGTGCTTTGACGTTGCGATCTCCTCCAGCAGGGTTCCAGCGGAGCACGTCTCACAAGCTCTTCGGGAATTCAGACGGGGCTATCTCTACGGGATCCTCCTTGGTTCGACCTTCTCTATAATGATTACTCAGCTATAATGTCTCTTCTCCAAGCTCAGCTTCTTGGCTATATGTTCAACTACTGTTTCAGCTAGCTGATGTAAAGGGAGAAGGCATGTTTATATAGAGGGAGAAGAAGAAGTTAAGATCCCTATAATTGTGAGGGGAGTCCTATCCTCTTAGAATGTTCCATCAACCATTTCCTAAAGGTAGAGATCTGTGGCTTATCGAGTTTAACCACTTGCAATGAGTCATTCCCGAGGTGGTTAAAGGAAACTTCCGCCTCCAATTTGTTAAAAAAAAATTCAAAACAGGTTGGCGCAGGTACAACATAGGGATAGAGCGCTAGCTGGTGCGCCCTCTAGTGTATATTTTCCCCATTGGCGCGATGGATGAACTGGCTACCCGCACCAATGCCAAAACATGGGTTTTTGGGTGCTTCCTGAGGAAATGTTCAACAGGAGAAATCATATCCTTATGAAAAAGGATGCAAAGAAAGTATTTTCAGAGTATGACATTGCTCACAAGTCATAGGAAATACCCTCCAATATGTGGAGCAAGGGATTGCAGGGGCGGTGAAAAATTGCTGTGTAACATATGCCCCCTAAAGCATGAGGTCCGAGAGAGAGGGAGGGGTGAAATGCTTTATGAGAACGCATTCAACTGAAACACTGCCGTCGGAAAACCTGCAAGTACGAATACAACTGATATATCTGATATATGACATGTGGTATGGGTGCAACCATCCATAATAGAGTACACAAATAATGAGATCCGAGGTATGGACACAGCCATCTAGCAGTAGGGATCAATAAATAGACTCAGGTATGGTCGCATCCATCCAATCAAAGGAGTCACAATTAGTCATAATAATCCACAAAGAACCCGCAAACTGGATTTCATCAGACAAAACCCAGGGTCTTGCGCTCCATCTCGACCCGAAAATAGTACAAATTCGAGCATGTGAATATGTGATTTGAAGTCGAACAAGCAAGAATGTCGTATGATTACCAACCAATGATGAAAGATGTTAACAGACGCGAGAGAAACCAAAAATAATGACAATGGCTATGTTGTGTAACCAGCTCCAAAAATAGAAGAAAATAGATATCAATGCCTTAGAAATAAGCCACTTCGAGGGGGAAACCTCCAATACATTACATAAATGAACAATTCTTGGATGATTCAATTTACAAAACCTCCTTTCTATATATAGGAGTCCATGGGGCCATAATGTAATCCTAGTGGGCCACAATGCAATCCTATCTGACCTAACAATAATAATTTAAGGGCACAATAATAACAAAATGGGGGTTACAAGGGTACAATAATAACAATAAGGGGGTTACACACTAATAACCCCCTCCTAACATGCCCCTCTCCTTCCAAAAAGTGTTGTCCTCAACGCTTGAGTATCTCTGGGTGCTTCTGTATAAAATTCTCATCCTCCCATGTAGAATCTTCAGTGGGTAAGTTCTTCCACTTGATGAGATACTTTGAAGTTGATCGATTCCGTAGCTGTCGAGTTCTTGTTTCCATGACCGCTTCAGGTTCCAATATGATTTTTCCTTCCTCATAAAGTTCTGGCAATATTGTTTGAACTAGAATATTTTCACCTATAACCTTCTTTAAGCATGAAACATGGAAAACTGGATGCATTCGCGAAGAAGCCGGAAGCTCCAATTTGTATGCCATAGTACCAATATTTTGCAACACCTTGTAAGAACCATAGTACTTTGGCGATAATTTATTATCCTTCTTAGCTTGCTTGAGGGACATTTGTTTGTATGGTTGTAGCCGTAAAAATACCCAATCTCCTACGTCAAAACTTCTCTCGCTGCGATGTTGATCTGCCTGTTGTTTCATTCGATTTTGTGCCAAATTCAGGTTATCCTTTAAGAGTTGGAGAACTTCTTGCCGATGCTCGATGTGATCTTCCACTTCTTGAACCTTCGAATTTTCCCTTAAAGATGATGTGATCGATGGTGGATGATATCCATAAAGTGCCATAAATGGGGTCATTTTTGCTGCAGTATGGAAGGAAGTGTTATACCACCATTCAACGAGAGGTAACCACTTGACCTAGTGTGTTTGTTTATCAGATACAAAAAAACGAAGATATCCTTCCAAACATTTATTTACTATCTTAGTTTGACCATCAGATTGAGGATGATAAGATGAGCTATGAGCTAATTGAGTACCCAACAAGAAAATAACTCTGTCCTAAAATTTCCCGTAAAAATGGGATCTCTGTCGCTCACAATAACCCTTCGGCTTCCATGTAGCTTTTGAATTCTATCCACAAATGTAGTAGCAACTGTACTTGCTTTAAATGGATGAGATAATGCACAAAAGTGTGCATACTTGGTAAGTCTATCAACTACCACCATGATGACACTCTTTCCTTCGGACTTAGGTAAACCTGTGATAAAATCCATTGAAATCTCCTCCAACGTTGACTTGGAATGGATAAAGGTTGTAGAAGTCCCGGGGTCTTAATTGTCTCAACTTTATTCTGCTGGCAAACCAAACATTCCGCCACAAACTTTTGAATATCAGATTTAAGGCCATCCCAAAAAAATTCTTTCTTCACCCCGTGGTAAGTTTTTAAAAATCCTGAGTGTCCTCCTAAAGGAGAAGTGTGCAATTCCAAAAGAATCTTTTGTTTTAGTTGGGAATTCTTACAAAGATATAAGCGATCTTTGTACCATAAGGAATCATTTTTCCAACTAAATGTATCGTATGTACTAGGATCTTGCTGCAACTTTTGAATGAGTGTCCATACATCTTTTTCCTTCTTCCATTCATCTCTTGCTTCAGTTATCCAATCTGGTTGGATAATAGAAATGGCACAAAGCAATGCTTCCACCTCTTCATTCTTTTTGGAGAGTGCATCTACAACAACATTAAGCTTTCCTTTTTTGTAGATTATTTCAAAGTCATAACCCAACATCTTTGTGACCCATTTTTGCTGCTCTTCTGAAGATAGTCTTTGTTCCAAAAAGTGTTTAAGACTATGTTGATGGGAAAATTTGTCTGGCCAACAGTAGGGGATCTCCCCGGTAGAAAGTCCCAATTAGATCTTGAACCGTTTGGAGTAGGGATCCCGTCCAGGGTGTGGGTCCGACTACCGCTTAAGACGCCTTCCCTTAGGTCTCAAAAGAAACTGTTTGAACCTGCGGACATACACTTATTCACATGATACAAAATACAGGATTGATGCGTTAGACATGAATCAAACACTATGCGTAGCAAGATTATAAATAAAGCATGTACACCTCAGGAGATGTCATTAGCAACACATCTTTGGGGGTAATGCTTATAAGGTAGGCTGACCACAAAAGAAATAGTTCTTTATGATGAGATATCCCTTTACTTTTGAAAGATAAAACGAAATGCTAACAAAATAGTTCATTAACATTCATTAATAGAGCAGATGATAAATTGAACATCATTAATACAACACAGATAGCCGTGATGCATAAATGATGACATGAAGAGTGCAGCTTCATTAATCATAGGATGTTCTGAAACTGTACAAGGAATGCACACAGTGTTCGCACAACAAAACACATCATAACCATAGGGTGTGTTAACAAGAATCTGTATTCATATGTACAAGAGTATAATCTTTCAATACAATGCCATGTAGCTCTTGAGTTTCCAAAAAGAAAAAGCCCTTTACAAGTTCCCGAAGGAAGTATTTATAGGGCAAAGTTTGCCCTCTGGGGTTCCTGACTTTTCCGCTTCCTGACGGTTGGGCTTCCTTGCGACCCAGTATTTTTGTGACCTGCGACCTGAGCCATTGTTGCGACCTGCGACCTAGTCGCTGGGTCGCTGGGTCGCGCCGTCGAGCTTTTACCAAGGGTTGCGACTTCGCGACCTGGCGACCTCTGCGACTTGCGACCCGGGGCAATGTGCGACCTTGCGACCTCCTTGGATTTGCGACCTGCGACCTCGAAAAATGTTGTGACCTGCGACCTCGGCAAATGTTGCGACCTGCGACCTTGGGCAGTCGTGCGACCTCGCGACCTTGAACGATGTGCGACCTTGCGACCTCCTTGTATTTGCGACCTCGCGACCTCGTTGAATTTGCGACCTTGCGACCTCGTTGAATTTGCGACCTGCGACTTAGGCAGATTTGTGACCTGCGACTTCGGCAGATTGCGACTTCTGAAAATTCGTGACCCGCGACCTCGGCAGATATGTGACCTGTTTTGAGAAGGTCCCCTTGTTTGCTGAGGAAAACTCTGGCTCTTTGTGTGACTGCAATGTTTTTCCTACAATAAAATAACACAGGTCACATATCTTCATGATGGAAATAATAATAATGCTAAGGGCATTTTAATCAATTGTAAGAATGAAAATAATAACTTAGACCCCTGTGTGGTCAAGACTTTGTCATCAGAGAGAATGTCATGTGCAGGCCGTCTCTGCGCTTCTTCAATCAGTATAATCTTCCTTGGGAATTAGAGAACAAAGGTTTTCGTGCAGCCCCTTATCGTGACCTTGTATTGAAACTGGGCAGCAACGCCTGGGCTTCTTGATCTCGCATCAGGGACCTTTGGCAGGAGAAGTAAGCTGTTCATGAAATCTTCCCATGAGCTAGCTAGTTGACCCTTTTGATGTTCTTGGAAGCATGTTGCCTTTTGAGGAGCCATATCTGACAACTCGTTTTAGGTATGCTTTGCTCTAATGCGCTGCAGTTCCTACCCCTTTTATATGTGGCCCAACAAGGACGTGCTCGAAATGAGAAAAGCAAAGATCATCTCATGCTTCGTTTTAAATGTGGGTGCGATGATTTTGAGCCACCGGCACTGATAACGCTTCTGCTATGATTTGGATACCCGTGTGCCCTCCATGCATACCGCGCAGCTACTATGCATCCAATGGACATCTTCTTAGTATAGATATTCAGATATTTTAAGTTAGTTGGCCTTTCAATAGATAAACCGGATCCACGGGCTTGCTGGGAACATCTACATTGACAGCCGTGAGCAGGTAGTAACCGGGAGGAGCCATCGCAGAGGAGGGTGGAGTAGTTATGTGTTATTTTCCTTGGTCTTGACAACTTCCATGACAGCGAGCGAGGGCATTCTCTGGTGCATGGACTTTCCGTGCATGTTGAAAAGAGGGGCGCATGCATGAAAATGAAAGTCCTTGATCCAAAAGATAAACGAACAATGCATTTGGAGCCGTGCTTGATCTCCTTCGTCGAAAAGATGCAATGGCTGGTCCGTTTGGTAAACTGCCGGAAGTAATAAATTATCCGTTGCTCAAATAGTGCTGATTACAGCATATGCCGGCGTTATTCAAGCGGTCCGTGCCACCAATTACCACAAAATCCGTTTTCCTTGATTAGAAGGATGGGGTCGCGTGGTCGGGGAATCTCCTCGGGTCGCGGCTTTCTATGGGCAAGTCATTCTGCGACCTTGCGACCCCGGAGGGGTCGCACAGTCGCAAGGTTGCATTTCATGCGTGGGGGCGTATGTTGCGACTCTGCGACCCCTGGACGGTTGCGACCTCGTCCTTGTTATCTCGTATGTTGCTTATTTCACTGTGCTTTGTTTAGGTGCAACGATCGACTTACCATAAAAAAACGGCACATGCATACCAATTGCGTAGAAGCCTTTTAAAGAAAGTCTGTCAACTAGATGCGTTATATCCGATATTTAATACGGCATGTCGTCGGGTTTCCGTTCGGTTTCGAATAGTATGTTTGAAACAACAGCTAAAGAGAATAACAATCTCAGACCATCGATCACAGAGGTATGGCAGTTTTTGGGAGCACCATTGTAAAAAAGCGTGAGGTTTTTTGCAGAGTTATTCTTCCATGCAAACCGCGCAACTGGCCTACAATTTTTGTGAACATCTTCTGCAGTGTCAGAAGGTGAACAATCGGTCCCTTACACGTTATGCGAGAGCACATAACGCCTCTATTGGAGCTCTAACGTTAACAACACCACTTGCTTCATGTTGACCACGTTTACAAAAACAAAACTTATCGACACGTAGTGCTCCAACATGACGTCTCTGTTTATACTCACGGCGCTATCATATAATATTTCCATGATGCCCGATGTTTCCCGTTTCGCTGGGCGATGGAGGCGTTATCCTGCGTTATCCGTCTTAGCTGATAGGGTTTTGAACCAGAACTTTCCGCCGTTTAAAACAGTGGGTATGACTTTACAACGATGTCTTTGGTTGGGTTGTCATTGCCAGCGTGGCTTTGTAGTACCCTCCTGCTCGTAATTCAAACACATGTTTGGCTAGCTCTAAGTTTTATTATCAAACATGACCACCGTGCATGCATGTCCCAAGGCTAGACTTCGGCGTAGAAATATTTTCACCCATCTATAAGTCTGTTCCATATTTTAATCGTAAGGTTTTGAACGCTGTATTTATATGTCTGCTCCCAACATTCACCACAGGTAGAAAATCGCGCTGAGGCTTTCACGTAGTCCTGCGATTTTTGTGATCATAACCGCTCGTTGTAGGTGTGCTATAAGTTTTGACTCCATGTTCGAACTGCCCCAATGAATACAACTGTCATAAAAATACAACGTATTTCTCTGATCCATGTTTTGATTTTACTGCTGTACGTATATATTTGCTCCAAAATCTTACGTAAGATGAAAAAGCTATCGGACCTTTGCACACCGCTCCACATTTAAAAATAAAACACGACCATTATATATTCACCCAATACGTAGACTTCGGCATGGAAATATATCCAAAATTTTAAATATATCCAAAATTTTGGGTGGTGTTGTAGCGGCTACAACAAATGGCGAACCACTGGTAGAATCCAACATCTCTGTCAATTTTCCCGTCAACAGACTTGGCGCTAGAAGGAGGGCCTGAACCTCCGACCAGATGACAAGATGAGCCCTTAGAGCTTGCAGTTAATCTCATATCTGTAATGGCTCGTTCCCAAATCATTCTCCCGAGATGTTTGTCGGAGTTTTATGAGCCTGGATACTACATCTCCGATGAACTTATTTATCACTTGTCCCAGTTAAAATTTGATGGTGAAAATGGGGTGTCCATAACCCAACACTGTTCAGATTTTTGTGACTTTTGTGAGTGCTATGAAATTGATGATCAGGGTTTGTTTTGTTTGCTTTTCTTCCTCACCCTCGAAGGTCGCGCTAAGCAATGGTGCTGCACTTTTCCGGAATCTTCTATTCATTCATTTGAACAACTCGCCAGTGAATTACAACAAGCTTTTCACAGGTATGATTTTCATAACGTTTTACTTAAGATAAATGACATCAGAATGGAACCTCATGAATCTTTAGATGAGTTCTCTATCAGATTCGTTCATTATTGTTTTGAGTTCCCTGATAAGGATGTCGATTTGAGGTTGTTAAGAGAACAGTTCGCGTATGCGATTCTCGTTTCCCTTGAACCATTTCAGTTAGCAACCCAACTTGAGCCTAGTGTTCCCTATGACAACCCGCAAGTCAACAGTTGTTCTGACTTTGAGTCTTTCACGTACCATGTCGAATCTGAAAACCCCAGTGGCTCATTATCTCGTCTAACTCATGAAACCTACCCCGAGCCCACTCGATGTCTCCCTGGACTTAGTCCTAAATCTGGTTCACATTCGGATTATGAATCTGGTTCACATTCGGATGATGAATCTAGTTCACATCCGGATTATGAATCTAGTTCACGTTAGGATTATGGATCTGGTTCATATTTGGATTATGAATATGGTTTGGATTCGGATGATGAATCTGGTTCACATTCGGATTATGAATCTGGTTCAGAGTCGGATTATGAATCTGGTTCATATTTGGATTATGAATCTAGTTCACATACGGACTATGAATCGACTCCTACCCCGCATAAAGTTGATTCCCTTACAAGGTCTACCAGATCGTTGTGTCCTTTGAATGCACGTGTTGAAAATCCTGGTAGGGTTAACGCCCCTGCGACTCAATCTTTTCGTTCATTGTTCCCTAGTTTGTTTCTTAATGCCACCATACCAGTAAATTTGTCTAGACATTCAGAGTTTTCTTATACTGGTATTGGCGAAAATCATAAGCACGCAGGTGGTGTTTCACAATCACAGTCTAAAATCGATGAATCTTTTAAATCTGATCTGTCTCACTCGGAATCTTTAGACAACCATGGGAGTGATTTCCTATCTGGGCAACTTCAAGATGTCTCCGTTATCAATCCATCCCAGTTGGTAAACCCTAGGGAGCCTAACTTGCCAGGTACCAAACTTGACCAAACCGATGGTTGCAGCGATCACTCCTTATCTGAAAACATATTCAATCATACCGCTGACGACCGTCACTCAAATCTCTTTGCTGACCATACGAAGACACCTAAATTCGATGATCCGCTTTGGGAAGATTCAAGTACCCACCAGAAAATCAAAACGCGTCAGCTTCCGCTGAACGTTTCTGAGATGACAATTCCCCAGTACCATGCTCCTTCCAGCATAAACGCGTCGAATTCACCCCATCCTGGCAAATCTGGAGAATCCGACATTTTGGATTATCAATCTGTCAATGCGCAAACATTCGACCAAATTGATACAAAGCCCACTGACATTTTGCAACTCACCACAATCCATGGTCACATCCAGTCGCTTGCTGATCTTGCCCAACCATCAAAGTTGGGAAGCCCTCCGCTCGAAAGTCCGGAGTTTGTTCAAGACAGTGAGGAATTGCAGCCTACATTGAAAGTGGATTCGGATCCTCATACCCTTGACCAAACCCAAGAGCAACCTCGAGCTAGGGTTTTCCAAACTAGGGTTTCTACGCTTGGATGCGCATGCATCTATAATTCGCCTGGCACTTGCTTATTGTTTCCATTCCATAAAACTGATGGTCCTCAACACCATGATGAGATTGCCGGTCAACTCGACCAAACCTATTCAGTGGATGTGCCTGCAAACAAGAAATATCTTAAACCCCTCCCGTCAGACCTAGGATTTTGCATGAATGATTATGGGTCGTTTATAAATGTTGAGTTTCAGGAACATATTGCTATGTATCAAGATGAGAGTGGGATTCAGCTTGCACAATCTTTTCTGGCATGTTCTTTGATAAGTATCTATGATCGCCTTGCCGTTGCACCTACTCCTCAGGTAAGTTTTGTTGCTACTACACTTTTTTGGATACTGGCTCCGATCCTGATCGTTGTTGTCATTGCAGGATGCAACTTAATGCGGTGGCTACACTGGAAAACTGATTTTACATAACTCGACTGCATCATTGGTTAAACTAGGGTTTAGGTGTAGGCTAGTTAGGACTTGCAATAAATTTTTTTTAGTTTCAAGTTAATTAGGTTTACTTGTAAAAATCTTACTTCATAGTTTAAAAGTGTGCTTGTTGTTTTTTTTTACGACTGATATCTTAGGCAACATCATGTTACGAGTATTTTCTTTCATTTCCTTTTCAGTTGCTTGTTGCTGCATAAATAATCATTGCTTGTATTGCGCCTCTTTTCCACCTACAACTGGTTGATCGTTCTCGCACATGGCATTGCATTGCACCTTGAGCCTCGCTTATTACATTGCGTCGTACTCTCTCTCCCTCGCATCATTTTTGTCATTTCGCCTGCCACTTCATAAGCCCTCACGACAACCCTATCACCTTGCAGTCTTGTTTTGCCCCGATTTCTGAAACAGTAACTCCATTATTTTGGCGTGAGGTGGTGGTGGCTATCTCAAGAGGCAACTTTCTCTTAGGACGAGTCATTGAAGTCACATTCTCAACAAGATGCCTATGAGTCTAAACTCATTTAGCTAGGGAGATACGAGCTGGTTGCTTATGGGAGACCTAATGAGTTCTAATGACCCATACCCATAGCCTAAGCCTTGTGCCCAACATAGTCTTGGACATCTTAATGATCTGTTTTGCAAGCTTCACCTAGTGTGGTAGATGGGATGTGAAGGTTCGACACAAGGGAAAACCCAAATCAGGATATCTTTCAGTTTCTGTAACATGAGAAACAACCTCTCTTGCTCGTAAAATAAGTCGGGATCCCTCATCCGCCCATGAAAAATAAGTGCCATGAGCACATGAAAATAAGTGCCACGAGCACATGAAAATGAGTGCTGTAAGCACATGAAACAAATAAGGGTAAAGGATCGAGAAAGGCTTCTTGCGCAGAGAGGTAATGCAACGACTCCGCCGGGGTACTGACCAGGCTCGCTGGCAGCGGAGCAACGTTTGTGATTTCTTGAAGTGACTCCGCCGGGGTACTGTCCAGGCCTGCTGGCAGCGGAGCAACACCAGAAGCTTACTTTAAAAATCTTGAGAATAATAAACCCAGTGCCTTTCTCTTCACATCATCATCAAGCTACTGGCGTCATGTGAGCTTTCTCTTTGATGTGTTTCTGATTAGCGGGACTTAGTTGAGGCACAAGGATTAGGCATACTCGTAAAGGGCCAAAGTAATACAAAGGGTACCCGTGCAACTTGTTCAATATTCCCTTGCATCACTATCTTGGCTCAGGCTATTGTTGTGATATTGACAGAGATGCTGGATTCTACCAG
This sequence comes from Pinus albicaulis, assembly GCA_034641835.2. Lineage (NCBI taxonomy): Eukaryota > Viridiplantae > Streptophyta > Pinopsida > Pinales > Pinaceae > Pinus > Pinus albicaulis. The sequence goes on from CM076580.1 coordinate 1,723,808,312, forward strand.
TGGTTCGCCATTTGTTGTAGCCGCTACAACAGACTATCATGATCAATTTTTACCTTGAAGTGTCTTCCCATTAGGTAAGTTCTCCATTTCTTTAGTGCATGCAGTATTGATAACATTTCCTTCTCATAAATAGGTTTCTGTAAATACTTTCCTTTGATTGGACGACTTTCAAAAGCAATGGGTCTTCCTTCCTGCATTAAAACTGCACCAATTCCATTTTCTGAGGCATCACATTCCACAATAAAGGTTTTTGTGAAGTCTGGCGTAGCTAAGACCGGTGCTAGGCACATTGCCTCTTTAAGATGTTCAAAGGCCTTAGTTGCTTCAGGAGTCCATGAAAATGCATCTTTCTTCAATAATGTTGTTAGAGGTGCTGCTATTCTCCCATAATTCTTAAAAAAATGCGATAATACCTTGTTAACCCGAGAAATCCTCACAACTGCTTTATGTTTGTGGGGACTTTCCATTCCTTAATGGATTTAATTTTGTTAGGGTCTACTTTAACACCCTTGTGAGATACAATATGACCCAGATATTCCACCTCTTGTAATCCAAAGAAAAAATTGGATGTTTTTGCATATAATTGTTTCTCCTGCAATAGTTTGAGCACCCTATCAACATGTTCAACATGATCCTTCCAAGACCTGCTATAGATTATTATATCATCAAAAAATACTAGCACGAATTTTCTAAGGAAGGGTTTGAAAATGGAATTCATCAACCCTTGAAATGTAGAAGGTGCATTGGTAAGGCCAAAAGACATGACCAAAAATTCATAATGACCCTCATGAGTTCGAAATTCTGTTTTTGGAATATCTTCAGTCTTCATTCTAATTTGATGATATCCTGAACTAAGATCCAACTTGGTAAAATAAATTGCTCCATCTAATTCATCCAATAATTCATCAATCACAGGAATGAGAAATTTATCTTTAATGGTGAGCTTATTGAGCTCCCTATAATCCGGACACATTCGCCATGATCCATCCTTCTTGTGTACCAATACTACAGGAGCAGAGAAAGAACTTTGACTAGATTGAATTATACCCGCCTCTAACATTTCTGCAATCATACGTTCAATTTGTCTATTTTGGATGTAAGGATATCTATAAGGCCTGATGTTTGGAGGAACACTTCCTGGAATCAAATGAATAGCATGATCATGATCACGAATAGGTGGGAGTCCTTTGGGAGTTTCAAACACCTTGGAATGATTGTCCAAGACTTGTTGGAGACCTGCAGAAATAGATGATTTTGATGTTAGAACTTCTAGTAAGCATAATTGTGCAATTACACCTCATTTTTCTTTCTTTAGAAGCTTTGTCATGACATTAGAGCTTATTATCTTTCCCGGCTTCCCCTCAATACCCCGTAATTCGACTTTCTTTCCTTCTGAAAAAAATTTCAAGAAAAGTTCTTGAAAATTAAAAGGTACCGTCCCCAAAGATTGTAACCATTGTCCTCCTAGTACAACATCAGCACCTCCCATAGGAATGGAAAGAATTGTACCGGTCAATACATATTCCCCCATGGTTAGCTTGATATTATGGCATTTTCCAGAGCAATTTATAGTTCCTCCATTTGCAACCATCACTTGACATTCTGGTGCCGGGTATAGGAAACAATTTAATTCCTTGGCTACCTTACAATGAATAAAATTATGGGTGCTACCTGAATCAATCAACACTATTACCTTTTTCTTCTTGATATGTCCTTCTATCTTGAGATTTTGAGGAGTGGTAATTCCTGCCAGTGAATTACACGATATGGTCCGATTCATTTCTTCCTCTTCTAGGGCTGGTTCCTGGCGTATATCCTCTTCTTGTTCATTTTCTTCTTCCTCTTCACAATCTATGTAAAATAATTTATGCTCAGCATACTTATGACCTTTAGTGTATTTGCTATCACAACTATAGAAAATCTCTTTTTCTCTTTTTTCTTCCAATTGTTGTGGTGTCAACCTTGTAGGTTGTGGAAATCTAGGCATAGCAACACTTCCTTCTTTATAGAATTGAGTGTTAGGCTTCCTTGTCGCCATTATTTTACATTCAACTTTTCTTGCCAACCTGAATGCCTTCTCCAATGAATCCGGTTCCAAAACATGAACTTCATGTTGGATGTTATCCTTTAAAGTGCCTATGAAGAGATCGATCTTGTGTTCCTCTGGAATATCAGTTACCCTTATATTCAATTTTTGGAAGTCCTCAATGTGCTGCCCCACTAAACCCTTTTGTTTGAGATTTATCAATTGACTAAAGAAGGTGTTGCTCTTTGTATCCTCATAATGTGCTATCATTTCCTCCGTAAAAATTGACCAAGTGACAATTTTTTTATGGGAGCAAAGCCATCGATACCATACAAATGTATTTTGTTCTAAATGTAAAGTTGCAATACGTACCTTTTGTGTGTTTTGCACATTATGGAGATCAAAATATTGCTCCATCTGTAGTATCCATGTTACAAGATCCTTTCCATCAAACTTCCTCATATCCATTTTTGGAATATGGTGGTTCTTCCCGCCAACATTAGAGTTTATGAAATCACGATTAACATTTTTTTTTTTTTCATCTTGAGGTTCTTCTACTATCTTTTCACCATTTTGTTCTCATCTTGAGGTTCCATGTCTGCTTTTAGATCATTCTTCATGTTTTCCAAGTTGTCTTTCATGTCATCCATCTTAGCTTCCATGCCAGCTTCCATGCCAGCTTCCATGTCATCCATCTTAGCTTCCACGCCTTTCTTCAAACCATCCATCTTCGCTTCCACACCTTTCTTCAAAACTTCCATTTCATTTTTTGTTGCTCTTTGCGAGAGTGAAATTTGTTGCACTTGCTCTTGTAATTTTGATAGATCATGTTGCAATTCTTCATCTTCATGAGTCATAGTAGAGCCTTTCGAAGGCTTAATGGGTGTTGAATTATTTTTACGAGGCATATTTTAGAACCCAATACTGATATCTATTCTATAATATTCCCTTGGAATCAATTCAAATTGATTCTTCAAACAAGACTTGTGCAATTCGAAAAAAAATACACACATTTTTCTTGCTTTTGAGTAGCTCGATATTGAAATTTAATTATCTTTGTGATTACGAATCTTCAATATCTGAAATTTGGCCCTAAGGTAACCCTCTGAATCCTCTTTCGAATGCCATAGGTCTGACCTGATTTGGATTCTTCAAGGCGAAGCTATGTCCAATCTCCCACAATGACCTAATTATGGACTGGTTCGGTAGAGTGCAGTTGTATGACTTTCCACGTGTCATTGTTTTCTCCTTTGGATCTAAAATTTATAGACAGGAAAATACAGTCTGTGTACTTCCATCCACTTTTTACAGAATTCCAATCAGATGCTCAGAGAGAGAGTTATGAATATTTTCCCATGATCACCTCTTTGAGATGAAATTCAGGAGCCTGAAAAAGCACTACCTTCCACAGATCATATCTTTGAAAATATTGTGAACCAAGCTCTAAATTTTTTTGAAGATTTTCCTTAGGATTTCGGCTTCGTACCCTAAAAATTTTAGCTTCTGAAACTTCGTAGAAATTTTTTTATAGTGCAAATGCCACGATGACCTGTTTAGGATCCTGAAAAAAGACCTAACTTCGACAGATCATATTTCCAAAAATATTCCAAACCAAGCTCTGAAATGTTTTGACGATGTTCCTTAGGATTTTGGCTTCACACCCTAAAAATTTCAGCTTCTTAAACTTCGTAGAAAAAAATTTATAGCGAAAATTCCACGATGACCTGTTTGGAGCAGGGAAACCCTAGAATCCAAAGCTCTGATACCAAATGTTGTGTAACCAGCTCCAAAAATAGAAAAAAAGAGATATCAACGCCTTATAAATAAGCCACTTCGAGGGGGAAACCTCCAATACATTACATAAATGAACAATTCTTGGATGATTCAATTTATAAAACCTCCTTTCTATATATAGGAGTCCATGGCGCCATAATGTAATCCTAGTGGGCCACAATGTAATTCTAGCCGACCTAACAATAATAATTTAAGGGCACAATAATAACAAAATGGGGGTTACAAGGGTACAATAATAACAATAAGGGGGTTACACCAATAACAATAAGGGTCTATACTAGTAATATAGGGACCTAATAGGCTCTCAAGGTACAAAAGGCACAATCCACGACATGTGAAAAACGATCTGGCGTCGAACACCCGCAGAGTCAATCGATCGAAGGCAAATGATGTGGACCTTACGTCGAGTGAGAAGAACCTGCCATTGAGGCATACAGGCTCCAAGGTACCTGAAGGGAGTCTCTAGATCAACTTTCTGGATAATGAGTTGGAGTCGACAGGAAGGGACCTTGATCGAAGGTGGGCCATAATGTTTCCCACATCATCGACAAGAGACAGAGGGATATGATGTTTGTGAATCAAGACCAACAGAGAATCAGAGGGAGGTTGAAAACTGCAGAGGCCAACTTCTCTTGAACATATCGGTGGCACGACACTGGATTTGGAAGTATTTGACATCAAGGGATCTGAGGTCATGGTGACGTGGAAAAGAGCAGATGAGTGGTCAAAAGAGATTACCCAAACCCATGGAGGCAAACAGACAACGAGATGTGATGTTCCCAACCCGACACGAATGCAGACAAGTGCCATGTTCAAGAGCGACATACTGCCAATACGACTATGATCTTGGTTCCATTTCCCCCCACTATTTCTGGCAAGTACCCCAATTATTTTTGGAAACAAGCTTGAAGGGCATAGCATGTGCTTGCGATGTAAGTTTGTCCTTCAGACAAATCCAACCTAGTACATTTTACGAGCCCTAGGAAGGAGGAACTCGAGAAATTTCATGACGATGGAGTCCGATGTCATCAGGGTTTAACGAGTCTGACGAAGGAAGAACTTGGCATCTTGTCATATTTTGAGAGTTTGAAAAGAAGGCAAAAAAGAAAACTCCAGCAGTCCCTTTTCGTAAATAGTCCCTCAGATCTGAAAAGGTAGAAAACTGTGTCTGAGAGAACCTCCTAGTTGCAATAGGCTGCGGTATTCATTTTTCGTAAATAATCTATCCCAGCCCGAAAAAGGGGTAAATGTATACTGGGTAGATATTGCTTCGCAACCAATTTAATGAGCTCAAAATGACAAGCGACTCGACAATATTTTCAGTTTTAGAGAGTCAGAAAAGAGCTAAAAGGTGACTCCAGTAGTGACTTTTTCATGTTTTTACCGAGTCCGAAAAAAGTATAAAATACAACTCTTCTCTTCGTCAAAACCACGTGAAAAACCTGTGGCTGCACAAAAAGATGCGTGTAAAACATATTCCACGAAAATAATATGAAAACTTATCGACAAATATGTTTTAAAACCTATTTTAGGAATTTGAAAAGTTATAAAAGACCAAAAGTGGTAAAAAATATTTACTTTTCACTTTTTACCTCTTTGCAGAGCAATAGTGACCCTTTTCTCTTGCGATCTTCAGGCATTGATTGTGAACAATCCGAATTCCGTCTGTTTCAGGTAAGAGCCAACCTCTTTTTCCATCTTTCAATTTATATTTTATTGAATTTTATTGCCATTTGAGATCCCTTAGGGGAGGATTGAAAAAAATCTAGGGCTCCACGGTTGGTGCGGGTTTCGGGCACGAACCCATGCCAACTGGCCCAGTTTTACACAGGGGTTGCACCAAATGGCACGACTGTTAGCCAAACATTCGCGCCAACCACGCAACTCAATAATCCACATCAAATTTCAAAAAATGCAACCAATAGAATACACATTTGAATACCTAAGAGGGCTTGCAATGTTCCCATGATCAATTGATGCAGGTACCAAGTGAAAAAGATGGTTATCGAGTGGAAGGAGAGAGAACATAGTGAAGAGGATGAAGAAGCAATGGAAAATGAGCAATGCATGAACGCCCTCAGGAATTGTGGGCTCAAAAAGTTCTTCGTGACGCCATGTCTCCAGGCTTAGCCTGAATTTCTATAGTATCTTATCAGCATTTGGGATGAAGATCAGGAGAAATTCATACTTCAGGATCAAGAGATTGAGTTCAAAGTATCAGATGTATATTTCATCACTGGACTGTCACGCAGAGGTCCAGTCCCTATTTTGACTGGTACCAAGCCTTCAGGGGAAAACATGACAATGGTCATGAACAAGGTGTGCCCAGGGGCATGAAAAGGAACAGGGATCGGTAAAGTAAACATCCAGATCGTCCCTGATCTAACACTGAGAGTAGTGCTACACACCATTACGCGGGCTGCGGGATCGCAAGCACCGCATGAGGCCATGAAGACGCAATTACTTCTTGCTTCAGAGTGTATGAACCCAACCATCTTCGACTGGGCCGAGGCCGTAACCATGAACATCAAACGACATCTCACCAAATGCAAGAAGACCAAAGTAAATCAGTTTGGGTATGGTTCGATTCTGGTATCGTTCTTCTTGGAATGATTACCCATATTTCAACATCAGGAAGCTATAGTCTCAGAGCCACCATTGAGAGAGCCACAGATCGCTCGGTGGGCGCCACTGATGCCCAAAGCAGAGGGTGGCCAGCAGATGTCCCAGAGGCCAGAGTTTTTTGATTGGCTCTGACAACAGTTGATTACCGTGGAGGATTGGCCCTACGCCGGCACAAACTTTACCAAAGACCCAGACCTCCCGCTCTCGGAGGGAGAGGACTGGGACGAAGAACTTGGTAAGACTCATTTTTATTTTTATGAGTTTTTGGTATATATGCATGTTCTGACAGTTAATCTCATATGGATGCAGATGTTGGCCTAGAGCGTCCTGCGGCTATGTCTCCAATAGCGAGGTGGACTCCTCGTGACTTCGATTCTCAGGGTGAGGGCATTGACGAGGAGTTAGTGTAGAACCTAGAAGGAATCACCCGTGGGGTCCCAGATTATGCCCGTTTCGATGACGTAACTCGAGCCTACAAGAGGCACACACTGGGAGTGCCAAGCCGTATCCACTGCTTGCTGAGGCGGTTGGTACGGGCGGTGACATGCTATCATGAGCACCATGCCGACTAGGCATTTAGGCTTTATTTTTGCACATTTTTGAGAGACATGTTGTCTCATGATGTAATCGAAGCATACATATATTATTTTTGTGGGTTTTATGATGCACACGGCTTGCAAACAAACAATATATATATATATATATATATATATATATATATATATATATATATATATAAACATAGGTCTATGTACATATGATGTTTTTTTATAGATTGCGCAAATGTCTATCTAGCACAATGTTAGTTATTGCATCTGTTAATGTATTAATCCGTCTTGGTTTATGTTGATAAGTAATGAAATCAAAATGTCATTCAAGTAAACGAATACGGAAATACAATCTCAAAATGTATGGGTTTCGAACTGAATAATAACCGTTCAGTTGAAGAACAACAAGTTGTGAATCCAATTTAACAAGAAATGCGTGTATGCTGAGGTTGAATGCCTCAGTTAATAGTTTCAAAACTGCACTATATTCAGTGACATTGTTTGTATCTAGCCCTAGACAAATACCTTGTAAGTTAATCAACTCACCAATAGGATCATAAATTACCCAGGCTGCCGAAGACAAGTTCGTGGTACTGCGGGGAGCACCATCCACGAAACCGATATAAGGGGAAATAGACATCTGCATACCAAACAAGATCCAATAAGCATAAAAAAGTTCACAAAGCATATCAAACCAAAGCATGCACACAAAATGAAAACAATTACCTATGTACACATATCACACGTGAATAATTCAAGCATAATATTTTTTCAGATACAACCCATTTATGGGTTGCGATAAAGGACAACCTTCATAGTCAATGAGCTCATAAGCCCCATTCTGTAACATGCATTTGACAATGTAGGGCCCATGCCACATGGGTTGGAATTTTCCTTCCCCCAGCTTGTCGTGAGCTTATTCGTATAGAAGAACGAGATCGCCTTCAATGAAAGAACAAGGAGAAATTGATTGGTCAAAATGGGCTTTGAGTCGCTTCTTCTGTGATTCGATGACCAAGGCAGCTAAGCAATGAGTTTCATCCAATCTCTCTAAATAGAGGAGATGTTCTTCTTCAGGCGAAGTATCAGGCAGTAATTCCACAACTAATTTCAGTGAAGGTATTTCACATTCAATAGGAAGCGTAGCTTCCAGAGCGTATATCAATTGAAATGGGGTAAACTCGGTTGCGTTCTTGATCGATGTTTGGTAAGCCCATAGAGCTGAGAACAACATGAGATGCCAGTTTGATTTGTGGATCTTTATTTTTCGTTGAAGCATTGCAATAAAGACCTTGTTTGCAACTTCAGCTTGGCCATTGGCTTGAGGATAGTAAGGTGTTTAGCTGTCGTGACGCAGACCCAACTTAAATGTCAGCTCCGCCATCATATAATCCCAAAAATGAGAACCATGGTTGGTGATGATGGCTTGAAGGACACCAAACCAAGAAATAACGTGATTGAATATGAACTGTGCCACTGTCTTACCGTCCGCAGCCAGTGTAGCCATTGCTTCGGCCCATTTCGTAAAATAATCGACGACAACGATAATATAGCCATGCCCCCTGGCTGAACGAGGGTTACACGTCATAAAATATATGCCCCATTTGGAAAAAGGGCCAACGGTAATGACAGGGTGTAGTGGAGCAAGTGGCGCACACATCTTGTGTTGATAAATCTAGCACGCATGGCATTTACGTACTGCAACGATGCAATCTTTAAAAATATACAGCTAGAAGTAGCCAGCACGAAGGATCTTCTGTGTAGTGGCATAACCAGACATGTGACCACCATAGGCGCCACTGTGGTAGTCATTTAAAACCTTCTCTGCTTCCTCGAGGGTCAAACATCGGCGGAGTACATAATCGACTCCGACACGGTAAAGGGTATCTCCAACGATATGATAGGGTTGCGATTGATGCCGAATGCGGCGTCAAACATATTTCGTTAGTTCGGACCTAAAATTAGACGTTTGGAGGTACACGATGATATCACCGTACCACGGATCGAGGGTGCTGATCACGAAGAGAGTTTCGTCCAGAATATGATCTTCAGAGGAAGAAGGAGCAGAGTCGGCGGGGAGAGAACAAATCAAATTAGTGAAGACAAGTGATTTCTTTGATTTGGCCGTAGTGAACTCCAAATCAAACTCTTGGAGGATGACAATCCACTTCTAGTATTTGTCCCCCAGCAACTGCCGTGACAGAATATAAGTCATGGGGTTACAATAAGAAATCACGGTCACCGTGTGTAAAATAATGTAATGACGAAAACGTTGGATGGCCTAGACCGCAGCCAACACTAACTTCTCGACATGTGTGTAACACGTTTCAGGGTTGAGAAGGTTTCGAGATAGGTAGTAAACGACATGCTCGTTAGCGTCGTCGTCATCTTGGACCAATACCATGGCGATCGTACTGCAGGCGAAAGCTAGGTAGAGGGTGAAATCACGATGTAATTCAGAGGATGCAATAGCAGAGCGTTGACAAGCAACGTCTTAAGTCTATCAAAAGACTGCTGAGCAATCTCATCCCAACAAAAAGCGACGTCCTGCTTTAAGAGTCGTGTAAATCCTTTAGCTACTTCGGCGTAGTTTGGGATGAAACGACGTAGGAAATTGGCTTTCCCTTGGAGACTCTGGAGTTGATGTAATGAGGACGGGGAGAGGAGATTGACAATAGTCTCAACCTTAAGAGGGTCAAGGCGAATTCCATCTTTAGATACGATAAACCCTATGAGTCTACCAAAGTTGACGCAGAAGACACATTTGTGCGGGTTAAGCCTAATATTGTAGCATCTACAACGAAGAAATATTTGACGAAGATGTTCCGGGTGGTCTTTCCACATAGCTAAATGAGCCGGAAGGACATCCAGGTATGGTTGGACAATATGCCGAATATCATGAAAAGCATAGGACATTGCGCGCTAGAACGTAGCTCCAACATTCTTCAAGCCGAACGGGAGTTTCCTATATGCGAATGTTCCCCATGGACAAATAAAAGAGGTCTTGTGTTGATCCGAAGGGAGAATGTTAATCTGGTTATAGCCAGAAAAACTGTCCATAAGGGAGAAAATTTCACTCCCCGCACAATCGTCAATGATTTGATCGATAAACGGGGTGGGATATTTATCCTTAGGACAAGCCTGATTGATATCATGATAATCAACACAAACATAAATGGCACCCTGTTTCTTATCCACAAGACCTATATTAGAAACCCATTCACTTAGGGGAATCAGATAAATGAAACCTGCTTTAAGAAGTTTTTCAACTTCAACTTTGATAGCGACGAATTTTCGAGGATGCACGGGACGAAGACGCTGGCGAATAGGCTTCGCACCTGGGTAGGTGGGAATCTCATGCACCACAATACTGGGGTTGATTCCAGAAATTTCTTCGTAAGGCCAGGCGAAAACATCGCGGAATTCGCGAAAGAGACTAGTGTACACTTGGACTTCTTTGGAAGAGCAAGTGACTCCCACATGGATGTTCTCTACGATCCCTATTTAACGAAGATGTCGATAGGCATCGTTTGAGTAATATTCCCCAATTTACCTTCCGAAAAGACTTCATCAATCAAAATGGGTGTCTGAAGTGGCAGAGAAGGAACCTGGGATGCGAAGCGCTCAAGACCATTAGACATGGCCCCAAGGCAAGGCATAAACGAGGAACGATGATGGCCATCGCTCCATGGCAGATCCTCGAGAGACATGATTTCCATGATAGCCTCGTCAGTTGGAAACACTTATTTCAAAGGATCGAGAAAATCCGCATCGCCAAGCCAGGGGGATTGAGAATACATGTCAAGAGACATGCTCAAAGGAGTAGCTTCAGGAGGGGGAGAATCAGATGTAGCTGTAAGCTCACAATAATTGATCTAGATGGGACTAAGCGGTATCGAATATCCAAACGAATCAAGCTGTTCAGGTGAAGGGATGATCCAAGGGTCATCTGACCGAGAGATCATATTGACTTGAACGATATTTGGTGGTGGAAAGGGAAAAATATCCATGAGAGCGGGATCTTTGAAAAGACCCGGCCCTATACTGTCAGGGGGATTAGGAATTTGATCCACGTATGGTACGTTGTTCTCGGAAGATGAGGTAAAGAATGAGAACTGATCAACGGTAATAATTTTTCCCTCATGTGGAAACTTCAGGAGTCGAAAGAGGGTGGATGGAACGCACATCATAGCGTGAGTCCAACTGCGACTGAGTAGAATATTGTAGTTGAGTTTGGCATCAACGAATTCTACTTCAACGTTGACTGTCTTTCCTTGTAATGTAATTGGCGAGCTAGCGAGAACACATAAGGGTTTTTATTCCCTTCCATCGAATGCCTCAAGGGAATTGGGTGACGAATTAAGGGCTGGAGAGCCAATAGCCTTCCAGCAAGAAGATTACATGACGCAGGTAGATGCACCTTCGTCCACTACGGCTCTATGGATGTTGAGACCATTGATACCGACCTGTATAACAAGCGCAATATGGTGCGGAAGTCGAGGGATGAAATTATTTAGATCGAAGGAGAGAAGGCTAGAATCAGCAGGGTAAATCCTGCCGATCGCAGATAATAACGCTTTTCGTTGAGACAGACAACTCTGGAGCACTTCTAACGTGGAAATTGCAGAAGGCGCCTGTGCCAAATCCTAAACAATACTGTAATGCTGAGCAGCAAGGGCATTAGGATTATAAGAATATTTCTTGAGAACACCTGTAGAAGGTGGCTGTATAACGGGTTCAACACTGGGCCTTTCAATTTCAAGGGGACCAGAGGCAGGTGGGGGAGGAGGACCATCAAGGACCTCTTTCTCGGCTGCCTGGTGTGATCCGGCATAATCCTTCAATCGAGTAGCGATGGAAACAGGTGCAAAACCATTCATCATGAAAACTTGAGAGCCAAACACCGCAGATGGCGGAGGTTGCTCCACCATCTGGGTCTGCTGAGATGGGAAAGGTTATTTAAGAACCTTCGGCATTCCCTTAGCACCTTTAAGTAGTTTATTAACCTCAGATCGTTTAGGACAATCCTTAGTGTAGTGTTCCTCATCAAAAATCAGACAGGGATACTTCGGTTTTCGTTGTGAACCATCATCAGCACGAGGTTTAGACGATTCCGGTTTTGGGGCATCGGATTTGGCCTTGCCTTTGCCCTTATTTTTACCCTTGGAAGTCTTGTCCATAGGATTAGCCTGAACAACGTTGACCTATGCGGTTTTACCAGAATCTGGGGTAGCCTAAGGAGCAGAATTATTGGAAGAATTTGATTTCTACTTCCCATTAGAAGACTTACGTGAAGTCTGAGATACGGAACCAATAACACCGTCGAATGATGGAGTAGCCAGCACTTTAGAGGTCCTAGGACGTGGAGCTTCAGTCAAGATGTCGTACAAAATGCCTGATTGAGAGTACACTAAATCAAGGTACTGGGCATGAGCGATGGCTTGTTCCTTGGTTACACATGCCCCCATGGCGATGTCTTTCGAAATTTGATTGAAAAAAGAGGTAGTGAACCAATGAGTAAGAATTTGATCAGGAATCTCCAACTTGATCAAACGACGACGCTATCTCCATTCATGAATATGTTTTGAGATATGGGTAGCTCGGTCCTGTTTCAAGGATGTGAGGAGATGCATCTCGACTTCATAACGAACCAGCAACTGTAAATGGGTAAGGAATGCCATAGCAAGAGTATTGAAATATTGAAAGATGCCACGAGGCAATTCAATATACCACTTAGCAGTAGCTTCGGTAAGAGTGTGCTGGAAGAGACGGAACTGAACGAAATCGTCCACCCAAGAATTGGAAGGACACCATAAATGGTATGTCATGACGTGAGCTTGGGGGTCTTCTCCAGAATTTCCCTCAAACTTGGTACAATCACCAGGAACCTTGGTAATTGAGGATTAAATGGCATGGAAGGTCCTCGGTAAGGACACGTACCCATACTCTATCTTGGTTGAGTATAACTCTGCTCCCATTGGTTCTGTCCCAAAGGATTCTGACCATAAGGGGTATAAGCCGGATAATTCAGTTGATATGGCGGCTGAGAACCAGGATATGGGGGTTGATAACTAGGATACTGATTCTGAGTATACAAGGGTCCCGATTGAGCAACATAAGGATTCTGTTGCAGAGTATATGTATAGCCTGGAGGTTGAGGGTAATAAGCAGAACCTTGAGGCAGGTTGTAGATTGGTCGATATTGACCTTGAGGAAAATAACCACCTTGGGGTCAGACAGATTGCTGATAAGTGGGGCCCTGCTGAGCCGGATACGTCGGGCGCAACAGTTGATTTGGCTGTGGCATAGAGTAGAGCAGCGGCTGAGCGGGGTGAATAGGCTGTGCAGGTTGGCCTGGCTAGGCAGGTTGACTTGTCTGATGAGGGCCACCAGGTTGCCTCAGTTGAGCGGGTTGGCTAGATGGCTGAGGGCCACCAGGTTGCCCCGGTGGAGCGGGTTGGCCTGATGGCTGCGATGGGCCAGGTTGTGCCTAATAAACATGTTGACCTGGAGCAGGACCATAAGAGGGCCCTTGCTGTGCAACATTTGGATTAATTGGAAGATAAGGCTGTTGAGGTTGCACCAAAGGTTGAGATGGATGAATCTGCCCCCCAGGACCGTATGAAGGTCCGGGTTGATATACCGGCTACCCATCTAGTCCTTGAGGTTGCCCTGGTTGGATCACAGGCTGGGCTGGCAAAGGTTGACCTTAAGGATTGTAAGGATGCCCTTGCGAGCTGTAAAAAAATCCTTGCTGGACTGAAGGTTGTCCCTGTAAGGGTTTCTCTTGTGGGTCATACGCATACCCTTGCTGAACCAAAGGTTGTCCCTGAAAGGATTGTCCTTGTTGGTCATGAACATACCCCTGTTGAATCGAAGGTTGTCCTTGTTGGTTAGAGGGATGCATAACGCCAGAAATAAACTGATAAGCGTAAGGAGCAGGCAAGTAGATAGGGTTGCCCTACTCGTCATGCTGAAACGAAAGCAAATAAATCGGGGTACTGTCCGCTCCATAATGAGAAAAATAAGACATATAAGGATCCTAAGGGGTCTGATAAGTCTGGGAGTTCTGTTGCTGAACAGCCAGCCAATACTTCTCAAACGAAAGGCCATCAGGGATTTCCATGGAAATCGAGGTTTCTACCGTAGTTGAAACTCCTGATGACTATACAGTGACAACCGGTGCCGAAGCGACCACACAGACAATGGGCCTAGTGGGAACAGACGTGACAAAAGGTGTCGATGACGAGACAGGTGTCATCGCCGACATACCTAAGGATGGAAGGACCAGACCCCTTGATGGAGTTGATGTTGCCATGGAGGCCATACCGGCCATAATCTGACCCAAAGACCTATACCCGGCTGGAAGCGACACCGAAGGTGAAGATTGAGCAGGTTTTGTTTGGATGTCTTCTGGGAAGAGTTGGTATTGTTCATCAGAAATTGGAATACCCTCACTGCCATTAGGACCAGATGAATCCATGTCTAAATCCACCGAAAGATCTTGCAAAAGAGTATGGGGGCTAGGAGGTATGATAGCAACCGAAAATGGCAATCCCGATGTAAGAGGGTGAAAATGTTCCCCAACCCCAAATCCAAACCAAGCGTTTGAAAGAGGCCAATGGAACTCAACCGGTTCTCCAAAGGGATACTCTGACATGATGACGGGCTGTTGAGGCTCAACAGACCTAGAGATCTATGAAGTTTCAGATGAATCGTCCGAGAAAGGACTATCAGTCGACGAGACCGATGGTTTCGCCACTGTGACTGTAGCACACCAGAAAAGAGAAAAAGATCGAAAATGAAGATCCTTGGATCAAAACCAAGGCAAACAAATACAGGCCAAATAATCAATATTTAATGGGCATGTAATTGTAGGTAGTTTATTTTACCACATTAAAACAAAAGTTTGTTATTTAATGTTTTAAGAATCAAGAAACAGTCAAATATGACTCTAGTCTCTTTCAGTTTTAAGCGAGCGCGAAAGGACAAGTGCTCGATGATCTTTTCAAGTTTATGGAGTCAGTAAAGATAAAAAATGATTGTTCAGGTAGTCCAGGTAAAAGGTTGTACCAGGTTCCCATGAACTGCTATATACACCTTGGTTATAAAATGAAAGAAGAATCAACCAAGGACTTGACGTATGTGCAGGTAGTCTCCCCGAATGCTGTGTTTGGTGTATCACGATTACAAGGCAAAAGACTTGGCTTCCTACGGATAAAAGGATTGCAACCTATAGGGGTCTCCCTTTATATACTCGATGGTACGGGAAGCACAAATCCATACTAGCGCTGTCTGAAGCCAGATGGCGAGCGAAAACTGCTACGTTTTAAGAAGCTAGAACACGTCTCTAACTTAGACTACTAAATGTTTCGTTAAGTTTCAATGTTGCCTTAGGTTAATTGAATAAATTTTAAGTTGATCTTGTATTTATGTTTCAATTCCAAGGTCCTACCGAATGTTTGATCTCACAAATTCTTGAATGCAAGCTACATGCCATAAAATAACATTTCGTTCAATGAAGAGATATTTACGAGAAGGTTAGGAATTTCAAGTGATAACAAATAATGAGAACACACAGAAGTATTCACCACAAAACCTGATGCAAACTAATGAGAACGAAAAAACTTTCCTAGAATGTTGAATGCTAGTTATGCAAAATATTTTCCAATCCTACGATGCAAAAAAAAATGCAAGCACAAAATATTTTTGATTTTTTGAATGTAATAGAGAAAACATTGCACTAAAAAACATGAAAATTGAATCTTCACACTAGTTAGAGAATGCCAATGCAAGAGTCGAAACAAAGCAACTCAAACAACTCATAAGCAAACAAGACAAAAACTCAAACCAATGTCACAATCTCTCAAATTGAAGAAAGATGTAAAAACAGACCCATACAAGCAATGTGAGCTATGATTGGAGTGATAGGAAGAAAAAATGAATGAAAGAGACAAGACTCACTCAAGACTCATTTCACCAAAAGCAACCACTCAAACAGATCCAGGGAGCTGAATGCAATCAAGCAAATAAAGAAGGTGACCGCGAAACGAAAGACCCAAACTCCAACAAAAGGCTCAGCATGTCAAAGCACTAGAAATCCCTAAAGCCATGATGCTGAAAGAAATGGACAAAAAACCGAAGGAAGAGGGCTAATCACAGTCACAAACAAACCCAAAGCACTCAAAACAAGTGAAGAAAACACCCAGAGACACCAGGATGGACCAAAAATCCCAAAACAAGGAAAACCCTAGCACCTACAGGAATTGGCGCGACTGTCTGGCTGTAATCCGTGCTAGATAGGGGATGGCGCGGGTGATAAACTGGCAACTCGCGCCAGTGGGTGCGACTGTCAGGCTGGAAATCGCGCTAATCAAGCCAACTATAAAAAGGTGAAAATTTGGAAAAACAGAGGTCAAAACTGATCCTCTGGGCCTGAACAGAGGCCTAAGACTCAACAAAAACAATCCAGAAAGGCAAGCTAAGAAAGCAAAGACCAATAAGAAGATCTAATAGACAAAATACAAACTCGCATTGATCCCCAGTGGAGTCGCCAATTTGTTGGTGAGGTAAATCCCCTCTACGGACAGGAGCGATCCCACTAGCCCTAGGGTGGGTCTAGCCACAAACAGAACACGCTATGACATCAATTCCTAACTAAGAATGGACAAAGACTTGACATATCACCTATCTTAGGTCCTGCGCTGTTGTGTCGTCTGGAAGAATGGTTGCCTCCCGTTCCCAATTCAGCAGATCACGATCCGCTCGTTCTCACGCTCGGATACCTGCACATACACAAGAGATGAAGACGATAGACAACATACTATTTCACATTCCTAACTATCAGTCAGTCAAAGAAGACTAAATCACATGCATTAAATAAACATAACACAGAGATGGAAACAATATCATAGTCGAGTATATTAATTTAAAGAAGGAAGAGTACAACTGGCGCTTCGACGTTACGATATCCTCCAACAGGGTTCCAGCGGAGCACGTCTCACAAGCTCGTCGGGAATTCAGGCGGGGCTCTCTCTATGGGATCCTCCTTGGTTCGACCTTCTCTATAACGATTACTCAACTATAATGTCTCTTCTCCAAGCTCAACTTCTTGGCTATAGGTTCAGCTACTGTTTCAGCTAGCTGATGTAGAGGGAGAAGGCATGTTTATATAGAGGGAGAAGAAGAATTTAGGATCCCTATAATTGTGGGGGGAGTCATATCCTCTTAGAATGTTCCATCAACCATTTCCTAAAGGTAGAGATCCATGGCTTATCGAGTTTAACCACTTGCAATGAGTCATTCCTGAGGTGGTTAAAGGAAAATTCTGCCTCCAATTTGTTAAAAAAACATTCCAAAACAGGGTGGCGCGGGTACAACACAGGGACAGAGCGCCAGCTGGCGCACCCTCTAGTGTATATTTTCCCCATTGGCATGAGGGATGAACTGGCTACCCGCGCCAATGCCAAAAAATGGGTTTTTGGGTGCTTCCTAAGGAAATGTTCAACAGGAGAAATCATATCCTTATGCAAAAGGATGCAAAGAAAGTATTTGCAGAGTATGACACTACTCACAGGTCACGGGAAAGACCCTCCAATATGCGGAGCGAGGTAAAATCCCCTCTGTGGATAGAGGCGATCCCACTAGCCCTAGAGTGGCTCTAGCCACAAACAAGACATGCTATGACATCAATTCCTAGTTAAGAATGGACAAAGACTCCGCAGATCACCTACCTTAGGTCCTGCGCTGTTGTGTTGTCTGGAAGAATGGTTGCCTCCCACTCCCGATTCAGCAGATCACGATCCGCTCGTTCTCACGCCCGGATACCTGCACATTCAAAAGAAATGAAGACGATACACAACATACTATTTCGCATTCCTAACTATCAGTTAGTCGAAGAAGACTAAATCACATGCATTAAATAAATATAACACAGAGATGGAAACAATATCATAGTCGAGTATATTAATTTAAAGAAGGAAGAGTACAACTGGTGCTTTGACGTTGCGATCTCCTCTAGTAGGGTTCCAGCAGAGCACGTCTCACAAGATCGTCGGGAATTCAGACGGGGCTCTCTCTAGGGATCCTCCTTGGTTCGACCTTCTCTATAATGATTACTCAGCTATAATGTCTCTTCTCCAAGCTCAGCTTCTTGGCTATAAGTTCAGTTCTGTTTCAGCTAGCTCTAAGCTAATGTAAAGGGAGAAGGCATGTATATATAGAGGGAGAAGAAGAAGTTAGGATCCCTATAATTATGGGGGGAGTCCTATCCTCTTATAATGTTCGATAAACCATTTCCTAAAGGTAGAGATCCGTGGCTTATCGAGTTTAACCACTTGTAATAAGTCATTCTCGAGGTGGTTAAAGGAAAATTCCACCTCCAATTTGTTAAAAAGCATTCCAAAATAGATTGGCGCGGGTACAACACAGAGAAAGAGCGCCAGGTGGCGCGCCCTCTAGTGTATATTTTCCCATTGGCGCAAGGGATGAACTGGCTACTTGCGCCAATGCCAAAACATGGGTTTTTGGGTGCTTCCTGAGGAAATATTCAATAAGAGAAATCATATCCTTATGCAAAAGGATGCAAAGAAAGTATTTGCAGAGTATGACACTACTCATAGGTCACAATAAAGACCCTCCAATATGCGGAGCGAGGGATTGTAGGGATGATGAAAAATTGCTGTGTAACACATAGAGACAGGATCAGGGTGAAGGATAATCCATTTCTTGTTAAGAGGAAGTGTTGATAGTCAACAATAAGATCCTAGTGAAAATTATGCACCTACACTAGGATGGAGCCTTAGGCTATTTTTAGGTGGATATCTATTTATAGATGCAAGAGCAAATTCTATTAATAGATGAGGTCTATATATAGATGTATGTGCAAGTTCTATTTATAGATTTCATGTCTATTTATAGATGCATGTCGGCTATTATTACCCCTTAATATTAGTTGGACAATAAAAAATAATTTATTGTCAATGAGAACTTGGAAATAGTTAACTGAAGTGGCAAATCAATTAGCTATAGGAATTTCGAGTTGAGTGGTTGTTTGGTGGGACATGCAAGTGGACTTAGTTGTAACTGAGTGATTCGAAGTTTTAACAGAGTTGGAAGTGTAGTTATGAAAGTTGTAAAGTAGTTTAACTCAGTTGTTCTAGTTGTAACTGAAGATACACTAGTGAGAGATCAAGTGAATTAATTATTAATTAATTCACAATCAATGGTCTCACATGCAACTGAAGATTTACTACTATTAACTACATGCATATTAGATCCAATGGAGACCCAGTTGAGATGTAGGTGAAAGGGACATATTGACTATCAGTTGTGACATTATTGGTTGTACACATGCAACCACACACCCATTGGATGTGCCCATGAGGATTGCACAGTCAAGGCAAACATGATTCCATTCATCCAGGGATTGCTATCAGCTAAAATTGTGCAGTGGAGGAAGGCTGTTTGGAGACAGTAAATTGGTTAAGGAACTTGCCAATTTTTGTATGACAGTGTGAGACAGTTAGCTATTGTACATAGAGCTCTTTGATTGGATATTTGTATGTAATTGTTTCATGATCCATGATATAACACATAATAGAATATAGTGGGGATTTTAGCTTTATGGTTTCTCGGTAAATTATCTGTGTTATATGTGATTGATCTTTCTTCATGATATTGCTATTGGTGATTCTGTTTTAAATTCTGCAAAGATTTTGTAGAAGTGATTCTGTATTTAACCGTGGCATATAATTGTTAGATCAGGACAAAGGGGGTTTAACCTATAGAAAATAGTAGAACAATATATCTACTCATGTATTAATGGATATTTTGTGTGCAATTGAGATCTGAGTACATGTATACAAAATACAAGAGAACCCGGCAAGGGTTTCTTGTCAAACACTCTGCATACAAATGTGATCTTCAGAAAATTATTAAATAATCACTGCAACACTAAAGCATAAGAGTGTAGAAAGCTGAATTATGATTGATCTGATGCATATCCCTCAAGGGTTGTCTCCCATTAAAGGATGAACCTCTCAATCACAAGGAAACACTACAACGGAGCCACCAAACCATGCACTGAGTACTACCTCCGAAATAACGCATTCCCTAGATAGAATAGCGCTGGGAATGTATGGGAAATGTGTGGTATGATACCAAAGATCTCAAATCAGCTCTGGAGCTCTCCAAACAGGTCCCTGAAGTGAAGGAAACCTTCCTCCAATGAGAAACTAGCTCAGAAACTGAGATTCCAATCCCTTCCACTGCTGCACTAGCAACAATCCACAATCTCTGGAAAAAACTGCACTGATGAATTTGAATTAAGCTTGGCCTAAAAACCTGATGTGGAATGATGAATAAAAACTCTCCCAATGAGTCTCCTCAAGGAGAGAAGTGGGATTCCCACTCAGGAACACCCAGTGCTGAACAACATTGTAACCCTGCTAAGCAGCAAAGCAGCAACAAGTCTTGGCAGACAAGAATAATAAGCTAAAACATGAAGAATAATGCTGCCATCCTCTTCCTTATATAAGATATGAGTTTTCTTGCCCTTGGCCCCACTCAATTAGGTCATCTCTATCCAAAGATACATCTCCCTCCAAAACTGTGTTATTCCTCCTTGGATTCCTCCTCCTCCACAACTGCGCTATTGACTTAGTCAAAGCAACTTGATTTTATCCATGTTCACACATGGAGGTGTTTTATTAAGCTAGAAAGAGTGTCCCTTTTCACACTTGGACTTTTTTTATCCTCCTTATGAGACTTATGGGGTTTCTACCCATTTATTCACCGGCTAAAGCTGCTGCTAACTCTAATGTTCCATTTAGCTTTGAGGCTAAAATTTTGGAACATTACAGTCCTCCCCTCAAAAATATTTTCTTGTCCTCAAGAAAATGTATAAGGAGAGAAAAATTTCTCCCCTCCTCCTCATGTGGCCTCCCATCAATAGCCTCCATCACTGCATCAAGAGAATCTACAAATAAACTATCATCCAATGCTTCCTCCCAAGTGTGCAAAACCAAATGGTCTACATCAATAAAAGGTGGAAAGTGTGAATGGAAACCTGCTTGTTGTCTCATGGCCTCCAAAAAGTAGGAGTGATGATCATCATGGTGAATGATTGCCTCTCTCACCCATGCTATCATCCAAATGAAGTGAGTCGACCTCCAACATGGTAACTCATGAAAAGTCTCCTCCACCTTGTGGCTTTGGCTCCTGAAGTGTGGGTGGGCTGAATAAGTGAAAATGATAGGCAAGAAGACCTATCCCACACTTTCACTCCTCTCCTTGATGATAAGTGTAGAGGGCATGTTGATCTTGGGGTACCGCAACATCAACATCAACATCAACATGGTGTGACATCCTCTGCCCACATATAGGTGTGACATCCTCTATCACCATCCGGGCTATGCATCTCTCCATATGCTGAAAGATGTCATGCTGAATGCCCTCCCAAGTGAACTCCTCCATAAACTAGAAATATGCATCAAAGTGCATAGAAGAGAAGTCCTCATGTGCTGCATGTAGCAACTTCTCCTTAAGACTAGAAGATCTAGTCAAGAAGATGCTTCCATAGGAATAGATGACCACATCATCCACCATGTATCTGTCATCTCCATCTGGGTCATCAAGAATCATGCATGCACCAAGATCCTTGGAGTACTCTACCAAGAGCTGAGATCTCCAATAAGGATCAATTCTCCTAAGAGACAGTGTTGGTGATCTGGCATGTGAAGCTCTCCTCATGCTGCTGCCTGCTACTCTGACATCCCCCATGCCAAAGTCTTCCTCCAAACTCTTCACCTCTCCAAAATCCAAGAGTGGTGAACCCAAAGATAAGATATCTCTCATCAAATGTAGATCTGGTGGGCTCCCAGGTGGAATGCTTCCATGTAGTGAGACGTCAATGTCAAGAGTGGACTGTACATATGGTTGGGCAACCTTGCCCTTGCTTCCACAACGCAATACAGTCTGCCTCCTCTTTGCATTAGTTCTCTGAAATAGAGAAGGGTGTGTGCCTCTCATCACATGATCCTGTTCTTTCTCCCTACCTCCTCCTTCCAGTTGCAGTGCTGCACAATCATGCTGCTCACTGATTGTGCTTGGACCTCTATGTATGAGATCCTGGGGAACTTCTCATAAGGATAAAATAATCCCTCCTGTTGGAGCATGTGATCCTCTTCCCTCTGCATGAGGCACTGGATGTGCTCTAGATGTGACCGCACTGTTGCCCTCATCCTCATCAATGTGTATGGGCAACATCTCAATAGTTGGATCCTCCTGTGAAAAGGAGATCCCCATGCCCTCTTGTCCAAGAATATGAATTGGAGGTCTTGCTTCCAGCAAGTGTAATGCAAGATGTCAGCTTCTCCCATGGTTTTCTGAAGTGGATTTTCCTCCATTCCATGCAAGGGTTTTGTCCTCTCAAGTTTTCCTTGCTCATGTGTCTTAGGAAGTTTTTCACCAAACCTTCCCACCAATGTTTCTATGAATCTTGCATAAGAGGAAGTGTTTGCATTCCTTAAAGAACAAGATTCAAAAATCCACCATGCATGAGCCTTACCTTTGAAATGCAGCGCTGCAACTCTGATGGCTTCATCTTCGGAAATATGGTGCAGCTACAAATAGGAATCTAGCTCCTTCACCCAGGCTCCAACTGAACATGTAGGTGATCCGGAAAAAGTAGATAGAAGAAATCTATCTACATTATACTGCTTGCTCTTCTCCATCTGGATCTTGCAAAACTTTTGGAAATCAGTATGATCTCTAAACCTCTCAGTTTGAGATTCATACTTCAGCAACAAATCACTAAGAGTCATCCTATTAGGCATTCTTCATCCTCCCATCCATCTCAAGATAGATCTGGGCACTTGACTGCACTGTGCATCATGGTGTGTAGCTGCATGCTCACACTCACCATGTGTAAATCTATATTTATCTCTAGATTCAACCTCCTTTGGAGATCCCATCTCCAATCTCATTCTTTTTGGCTCTCCTTGAAAGCTCTGCATAGATTTTGGAAGAAGATTTGTAAGCTTGTCTTCCTTTCTTCCTTCATATACTGAAGCTTTCTGGCTTCTATCCATCTCTCCTTCCTCTGATAGCTGGATCTCACAGGCTGAGCCAAAGATCATGCTTTGATACCACTGTAATATTCCAAATTAGGAACAACTCATGAATCATGCATTAAAAATGCATTTCCAGAAACATATGCAATAAAACAGTGAAATGGACTCTTGGATCCTATATATTAGTCAATATAAAACCTAAATCCAAGAATATAGCTGAAACAAGTCAAACTAGGTGGGCTAAACAGACCTCCCACACTAATGTAGTTGAAAATGATCAAAACCCAAAAACTGCATTTTATCGGAGTTGCTGCATAAGTGACTGTGCAGTCTAAAGAGGGTTTTAACTCAGAAAATAGGAGAACAAGTAGATCTACTCATGTATTAATGAATAATGCTGAAGAACAAAGATCTAGTCTCCTTATACAAAATACAAGAGAACCCGACAAGGGTTTCTTGTCAAACACTCTGCATACAAGACGTGATATTCAGAAAATTGCTGAATAATCACTGCAACACTGAAGCACATGAGTGTAGAAGGCTGAAATATTTTTGATCTGTTGTATATCCCTCAAGGTCTTCCTCCCATGAAAGGATGAACCTCTCGATCACAAGGAAACACTACAACAGAGCCACCAAACCATGCACTGAGTACTACATCCAAAATAACGCATTCCCTAGCTGGAACAATGCTGGGAATGTATGGGAAATGTGTGGTCTGATATCATAGATTTTAAATCAGCTCTGGAGCTCTCCAAATAGGTCCCTTAAGTGAAGGAAACCTTCCTCCAATGAGAAACTAGCTCAGAAACCGGGATTCCAATCCCTTCCACCGCTGCACCCAGCAACATTGCACAATCTCTGGCAAAACTGCGCTAATGGAGTTGGCTGAAGCTTGGTTTGAAAACCTGATGTGGAATGATGAATACAAACTCTCCCAATGAGGCTCCTCAAGGAGAGAGGTGGGATTCCCGCTCGGGAACACCCGGTGCTAAACAACACTGCAACCCTGCTAAGCAGCAATGCAACAACAAGTCTTGGTAGACAAGAATAACAATCTAAAACATGAAGAATAATGCTGCCATCCTCTTCATTATATAAGATATGAGTTTTCTTGCCCTTGGCCCCACTCAATTAGGTCATCTCTATCCAAAGATACATCTCCCTCAAAAACTGCGTTATTCCTCCTTGGATTCCTCCTCCTCCACAACTGCGTTGTTGACTTAGTCAAAGTAGCTTGATTTTATCCCTGTTCACAAATGGAGGTGTTTTATTAAGCTAGAAAAGTGTCCCCTTTCACACTTGGAGTGTTTTATTCCTCCTTAGGAGACTTATGGGCTTTTCTACCCATTTATTTATCGGTTAGAGCTGCTGCTAACTCTAATGTTCCATTTAGCTTTGAGGCTAAAATTTTGGAACATTACATCACTACTCTATGTTATTTCATGATGATATACTTGGTTCCCACATATGTTTCTACAAAGGGAAAAGGGCAAGTTGACTTTGATGAAGATAAGAGATTGAGTTGATAAGTGATCTCTACCGAAAGATATTATGATGTTGAAATTGTAGACCTGGTCACAGGTTGATGAGATTGAAATTTACCTATGTTGTTGCTGACAGATACTTATGGTGAAAAATATTTTCGGTATATGATGGTTGTGGATCATGGTCTTGATCTCTCACTCATGAGGTCTTTTGGTCTTGGTTATAGAAGTAATATATGTAAATTGATGTAAAGGTCATGTTGAAACCTATTATGTAAAAATTTTCATATTCAATCATGTATGGACTTTGAGGTTATCCCACTTGGTTGGGTGGTTATGTAAAATATGTAATCCCACTTGGTTGGGTGATTAATGTAAGTATGAGTCCTTGGTGATAGGAAAGGTCATACTATGTTAAGTTATAGAGTCATTTACTTCATTGAAAATCTATCTAAATATTCAACATGTGCTCAGGGGGAGCATGGTCAATATAATGCAGATCATATCTATAGAGCTCTTATATCTACAAGGAAAGAGAATGCTTGTTTCAACATTGGCCTGCCCTTTTCCCTTGATGTCAAACGGGGAGAGTAACTTGGTGTTTGAATAATTCTTATGATTAATGTGTCTAACAGGTATCTACAAGTCATGGTGATCAAACACCAACATGGTTGCCATCAAGTCCAAAGGGGGAGATTGTTGGAATTATGATGTAATGTGTTGTCCTTGATGACAACCTACTCGATGAGTTGCCTTTTGATAGCAACCTATTTTTTGAAGATGTAAACTTGATGTATTTGCAGGACCTAGTTGATGAGTTTCCTTTTGATAGAAACCTATTTGTTGAAGATGTAAAATTGATGTTTCTACAGGACCTACTCGATGAGTTTCATGTTGATAGAAACCTATTTGTTGAAGATATAAACTTGATGTATCTACAGGCCAGTTTATATGTGACAAAGAAAGGAATGCCAGTCAGTTACAAAGGAATGATGAAGGTAAAGTTTCAGGAAATATATGCAGGTTTGATGAAGGGAAGCCGTGTATATGCAAATGTATACACAGGTTCAATTCATGTATATACGCAGGTTTGATGAAGGGAAGTCACATATATAATATATATACGTAGGTTCAATGAAACTAAGTCATGTATATATATAGAATATACGTAAAATTTGTGTATACACAATTTTTGTGAAGAAAAGTCACGTATACACGCGGGTACAAAGAAGCAAAGTCTGATATAAAATATTATAATGGCTATTTTAATAGTACCAAGGGTATTTACCATGGTATTATCCCACAATATTAAGCACAATAATGGCTATTTTATCACATCCAAGAATACCATCGGCACTTGTGTGGTTTTGTCTCATGGATTGGCTAAGGCTCAAACTATATAAGGAGGTGAAGGTCATAGTGTTAAGGGGCACATGAGGTTGTGAATTGTATGAATATTTCAATCTAAAGTATATCTGCATGGAATGGGATATATTTGGTTGATAGATTTGAAGTAAAGTTGCACTCATGAATACAATGATGGATTAGGATCTCTAGACTTGAAATGACCATGTATTGCATGATTTGTTTATGGGATGATTAGATCTGTGATTTGGTGTCTGTTTATTATCTTGAATGTTGTGATCTGGGTATGTCTGAAGTTATGATGCACAACATTTTATAAGTTGAAAGTTGCATATCTGTACGGATTTTTGACTCAAGAAGGCGCGTATACACGCATGTTTGACTATGCAAGGTAGCATATGTTTTGATCTATACGCTTGTTTAGTTCTGGATAAGCGCGTATATACGCAAAAAAGCCTCACGAAAAGCACATACATAAAGGAATGGTTTCTACTTATAAATTATTGATCAATCAGACCAGTGCACTACAAGGAAAAGACCCTCTAGCAGAGGTTATAAAGGAGGTTTTTAGTGTTATAATATTGGCCAAAATTGTCAAAAAAACATATGCTACCACATCCGTTTATGGTTACGGAGGTTTTGGCGGAGCTTTTAATGGAAATTAAACACACAAAAAAAGGGCGGCTGGAGGTTATTACAGATGTTTTTTCATCGGTGCGCTAATTAGGATTTAACGCACTGGTGCGTACCTGTGGACGGTGCCCCGAGGCAGTCAAAGGAGAATGCACCAGGCCGTTAAGGTATAAAACAACATTGGGCGTACTGTTGGTGATACAACGCATGGGGCCGTTATAATTGGTCTTGGGAATTGAGCGGTGGCCATAGGTCGTATTAAAGTGCTGGTGCGTAGAATTATAGAAATGCACCGGTGCGTCCTTTCACACAAATGCACCAAGCTTTATAATTGGTATCGGTATTCATTTGGTGAAAATATGTCATACAAATACACCAGTGCATATAGACTCTTAAACGCCCCCATGTGCAGTATCACACAAATGCATGGAGATTTATAATTGGTATCGGTATTCGTGCGGTGCCCATAGGTCGTCTAAATGCACCGGTGCGTATAGACACAAAAACGCCCCGGTGCATAGTATCACACAAATGCACCGAGATTTATAATTGGTATATGTATTCGTGCGGTGCTAATAGGTCATAAAAAGACACTAGTGCGTAGATAGACATAAACGCACCGGAGAGCCGTACCACACAAATGCCTTGATATTTTTAACCGGTTTTGGTATTTGTGCAGTGCCCATATGTCATAAAAACGCACCGGGGCGCTAAATAATACAAGTGCACCGATGTAAGTATACACGCACCGGTTTTCATTTTGTATTTTTTAGAAACATCGACCTGTGACAGTGCAATTATTGTGATTGTTTTAAATTCATTATTCATCAAAATTCGACACATCTTATAACAATATTCATATTAATTAAATTTTTATTAATGCATTTGAATGTGATGTTTGGATTAATTTGTTATATCATATCAAAATTATTGTGGTTTTTTAAAATTCATTATTCATCAAAAGTTGACACATATATATCTTATAACAATATTCATATGAATTAAATTTTTATTAGTGCATTTGAGAATGACAATGGAGAATGCAATAGCGACAATAGAGAACACAATAGAATAAATTAAAACATTTTTTATTATATATATATATAAGACATTCTTTGTCATACAAAATGGGACAGTTATTGGTATCCCTTTATCTTTCAATTGGGACACTATGTCCATTACATTAAAGAAAATGTCTGATTTCATAGACATTTTTCAAAAAATACAATGCCTTGCTTTTATATCCAAACATAGTGATCGTCATTCTTCGCTTGAACTGTTGTCACTGCTAGAGCTACTTCCATAACTTGGGTTATTTTCAGAAATGTTTTGTTCACAGTGTTGATTGTTTTCTTCTTCTTCACCTTCCATCTACAAACATAAAAATAAATTGTAATGAGTGTATATACATTGGTGAGAATAATGAAAATTGCAATATTAAATAATATACTCAATGTAAATCGAAAAGAGATGACGTACCAATGCAACAATTGACTCATAAACTATACACATTCTTTCAAAACCATGTAACATGCCATCTTTCAAGATTTGATCTGTTGGCACAGTGCCATACTTTGTTTCCTGCAAGTTATATACCCCATAACAAATCATATATTTAATATAAAAGATTTATTTTTTCTATTAATTATAGATGGAGCTAAGTAAAACAAGATCGATAGATGCTTACAAATTCCACAATTAAGTTCTGATATGCCAACATATATGCACAACCCATATTTAACCCAATTTCAATCAATTCCTTTGATGGTTCTTCTTTGTATGTTAGCACCTGTTTGAAGACATTCAATGATGATTTTTGTAAAACAACTTAAAAAATACAAAATGAAATCTAGTTAAGTTGTTATAAGGAAGTAACAATTACTCACAAACTTATAATCAATCCTTTTCTTCCTTGTCGTCCTGTTTTATGTGCTGAATGAGTTCCATTTTCTTTTCTTTTCTGCATGAAAACTCTTGAAAATTAATATTTAATGCTAAATTGTTTATTTATTTTACCTAATGATAAAAATCAATGATTACATATTACATTGAAGCAAGTTGCTGTTGATATGGCTCCTCCAGTGATGTAAGTTTGTCCATTTCTTTGACCATCTCCTTGTACACCTTTTTGGAAATTCCTACTGGCATATTTCTGATATCAGCTCGTTCATCTTTTGAGATTTTCATAATATTTCTGAAAATGTAACATGAAAATAAACTATTTAATTTTTATATTGATATATGAAAAGTAAGTATAAAAAAAGTGATATTTATAAATAATTCTAGATAAACATCCAAAGGAATATTACTTTTTCATTCCTTCTTTTTTGTTGTTGTACGTTTTTGCTATTAAAAGCCTGACATGTTTCATTGACCAATTCTCTGGAAACGCTTCTTGTAGTTTACATAAAATTTGGTTCTTGAAATCATTGGATTGGTTTTTGTATTGTAAGTGGAAAGAACGTCTATACATTCATTCCACTAGATCCCTCAAACTTTTGTAAAAGTTTCCCCCTTTCGTTAACCTCCAACACCACTCCAGATGACCTAAGGACCAATTCATTTTCATTTGCATGTTCTATTTTTGTTTCTTTTCTTAGAAAAACATTCATTTTCAGAGTTGTTGGTCCCTGTAGACCATTAAACATATGTGAATTAATAGACTTTTTCACACATGTTATCTAATAATTTTAATTATATTATTAATGAAAACTAAAAAAAGAAACTCATATTGGATCGATAGTATTTTTTCATTCACCTGATTCATCCTTTTGCAAATTTTCCATCAAGATTTTACGCTCTTCTGGTCCTAGATCAGAAATAACCTTATCGAGATTCGTCATTTTGTGGCTTTACATGATACATAGTAAACAATACATATTAGCTAAACTTACATATAGTTCAAAAATATTTTTTTTGTAAAAAATTTACAAAGAACTTGCCTTTTTTGCTTTTCTTGATGTGTTATCAGTATTTTTGTTACTTGATCTCTTGTCACTCATTTATTTATCAATATGAAACCTATACCATATCATTCAATAATATATTTATAAATAAATTGTCAACTTTTAAAGTAAAAAAAAAATCTCAAAAAACCGGTGCGCCATTCATGGTTTACGCACCGACGTCGGTGCATGTCTCTCTTCCAAACACGCCGCCATAACAGTATAATAGACCGTACGGTGCTCTATGTCAACAAGGAGCACTGGTGTGTTACATGTCAATGACCGCATCGGTTAACCATGATAAAATAATAAAAAATGTCCAGTATTAGTTTTTTAGCATAAATCGGTGCCATATTTTACATATGGCGGACTGATAAAAAAAAATTAATTTTTTATCACATTACATTTTGTGGTGCGCTTGTAAAATAAATAGCACCAGTGCGCTAAG
Organism: Pinus albicaulis; assembly: GCA_034641835.2. Lineage (NCBI taxonomy): Eukaryota > Viridiplantae > Streptophyta > Pinopsida > Pinales > Pinaceae > Pinus > Pinus albicaulis. The sequence continues at coordinate 1,723,838,256 of CM076580.1, forward strand.
TTACTCTAGGTGCACCGATAAAAAAATCTATTTTTTTTTTTTAAATTCATGCCAGGGCCCACATGGATTTGGATTCGACTATGCTAATTGTCCCGTCGATTGGATGTATTAGGTCTATATTTAGCAATACAAACCCTATAAATCTAAATTGAAAAGCCCTAATTCTGAAATCACAGAAAGAAGAAGAAGAAAGAGGAGAAACAAAAAGAATGTAAGGTTTGTATTTTCTTCTTTTTTTTTCTTTTTTTTTTCGAAATAGAACATTTGCGGTGCGCCATAATGAAATAGTGCACCGGCTGCATATTTTACAAATGGCGCACTGAAAAAATATTTTGTTTTTATAATTTTTTATCACAATACTTGTGCGGTGCGCTGGGAGAACAGAGCGCACCGGTGTGCTATTCCGCACAGGACACACCAACAATTTTTTTTTTTTTAGTTTGGACAAGGGTCGACATGGATTGGGATCAGACTATGCAAATCCTCTTGTTGGTTGGATGTCTTAGGCTTATATTTAGCTATACAAACCCTATAAATATAAATTGAAAAGTCTTAATTCTAAAATCACAGAAAGTGGGAGAAGAAAGGGAAGAAACAAAAAGATGTAGGGTTTGTTTCTAAAATGGTTTTTTTTGCAAAACAACATGTTTGCGGTGCGCCATAATGAAATAGTGCACCGGTGCCATATGTTACATATGGCACACTGATAAAAAAATATTTTATTTTTTCATTTTTTATCATTTTACTTTCGCAGTGCGCTGCTATAATTGAGCGCACCGGTGCGCTATGTTATGCAGGACGCATCGACGGAAAAAAAGTGTATTTTTTAAGATTGACGCAAGGGCTGAAATGGATTGGGATCTGACTATGCAGGTCCTCCTGTCAGTTGGATTTCTTAGGCTTATATTTAGCAATACAAAACCTATAAATATAAATTTAAAAGCCCTAATTCTGAAATCACATAAAGTGGGAGAAGAAAGGGCAGAAACAAAAAGAATGTAGGGTTTATTTCTAAAATGGTTTTTTTTTCAAAACAACACATTTGCGGTGCGCCATAATGCAATAGTGCACCGGTGCCATATGCTACATATGGCGCACTAATAAAAACATTTTTTATTTTTTTTATTTTTTATCACTGTACTTTCGCGGTGCGCTGTTATAACCGAGCGCACCGGTGCGCTATGTTACGCAAGGCGCACTGACAAAAAAAAATATGTATTTTTTTAAGATTGAAACAAGGGCCAACATGGATTGGGATCCGATTATGCAAGTCATCCCATGGGTTGGATGTCATATGACTATACAAACCCTATAAATCTAAATTGAAAAGAAAGAGGGAGAAGAAAGGGCAGAAACAAAAAGAATCTAGGGTTTTGTTTGAAAAAATGGATTTCTTTTTTATTTTTGTTTCTGAAAACTGTAGAAAAGGTAAAAAAAACTGCAGAAAAAAAAGTAAAAAAAACAATAAGTTTTGATTTTGTTATTTTACTTCATAAAATAAACTACAGAAAAAAGTAAAAAAAAACAATAGACTTTGATTTCTTATTTTACTGCATAAAAAAAACTACAGAAAAAACTACAAAAAAAAAATAAACTTACATCGTTTGAAATTATATGGTACAGGGTTTGACTAACCAGAGGTTTGGAATTTTGATTGTCTGAATACTTCTGTTCGAACGTATTTCCCTGCTCCACAGTGCTCTCGTGCTCTGTTTGCTCCAGTATGTATCCTGCAAATTTCTGGCTGATTTTTTTTGCAAAAATAGTGAAATAATGAAAAGTGTTTAGTATTTAAAGAAATGTTTTATGAAATTATATTTTCAAAAATATTTTTCCGCCCATTTTTCAATTTACCATTTTTTTTTTCACTTAAAGAAAATAGGGTTGCACTTTTTTTATTTGCGGTTATTCGTTTACCGGTGTGTCCTTTAATTTAACTGCACCAGTGCATTATGTTATAAAACGACACAGATGCACAAAATAAAAAAAACTCACTGGTGCAGTTATCTATACATTACGCACTAGAATGACATTTAAGTTTGTGCACCAAAATTTATTGTTGTTTTGCTCAAATGCAGGGACAAAATATCATATATTATATGGAATGGACAATTCTTCAAAATCCAGCTCGTTCCATAATATTTTTCAAAGTCCATCGCGGAGTTCTCCCTATCCATGTGGAGACGTAATATTTACTTCAGATTTGTTTGATTTTCACTATCTAATTGAATTTATATATGTTTTTTATCCATGCAGTCAATCACACACAAATTAATTAAATTTATAATGTATACCAATTTGCAGGTTCATGCAGATTCAACATCAAGTTCAGATGCACAAAATATTCAAACTGCTCCAAAACGTCGGAAGTTCTTATCAGGAGATGCATACCGCAAGGCGCATTTGGTAGATGAAAATGGACAGTCGCTTCACCTTGCCAATTGTAATAATATTGCATCTTCTAGCCACAATCCTGGGACAATGATGGTAATTAAATTATAATTGTTTGGTATATATATTGATTAATATGTAATTATTTCAACGTCAAACCAATTTATAATCATGCAATATTGTCAATGTGGTTACTAATTGATATCATATATTTTGTACTAATCATGTTCATTTTTTTTTTTTTAATTATTAGGATTCTAGTGATGATGAACGACCTACCTACCATCTTCCATTGTACCCCACGACAATGTCAAATCGAGAGAAGACTGAATTAAGAAAAAAAATCAGAGAGGAATGATACCAAGAATGGATGAATCAACCACCGATTCAATTCCCGCTACGTCTAGATTCACCAATTAGGAATGACTACAACAATAGTAGTTCTTCACAAGCTGTCAATGGAGGCAATTAAATACAGTTTGGTATGGATGATTACTTAAGGGATACGACTACCATGGAGAAAATGTTGTTATATACATTCCAAAATGATGATCATCTAGGGGATGATGCTCATATCACTGACACCTTTTTCGAAAGCCTTAAATTTTCTTCCACCACCCCTCTCTTTGGACCTGGCAGTCAGTCAAAGTCTACCCAGTTGGGGACAACAATGTTATTGTACAACTTGAAAGAAAAGTTTGGCTTGTCGAATGCATGTTTCTCGGAAATTTTGAGGTAAGTTACCATAAAGTACTCCCCTTATATAAATTTGAAATATAATCAGTACACTGCAATGAACATTACAAATGTTAAATTTTATGAACGTTAATAATTATATTGACATTAATGTACCTCCAATATTAATATATTTTTCCATG